>CANIUD010000604.1:0-360000 GCA_947470075.1 Closterium sp. Yama58-4 | reverse complement strand
GAGGTGAATGGCTGCGCGGAAAGCGGGGAATTTTACTTGGAGGTACAATGAGGTGCGGAGGCAACAAGGAATGGAAGCGCGACGCGGGCTGGTCCGCGAATGCGGTGTGCGCATGCGAATACACTCAGTGTATTTTCTTTGCGACACGTGCGATACAATCGCCGCGAATCGAGCATGAGGCGGGCGCGGAGGCGACGTGGCAGAGGAGGAGGCGCGACGCGGCGCGTACTATTCGCGGGGGGAGCTCACCAGCGATGGTGACGGCGAGCATCGTAACGTCAAGAATATGCACAGGCGAGCGAGAGAGTGACGACGCCTGTGCCATGACTCTGGCTGGCGGGAGCCGCGCGATGCTCGAGAATATGCAAGTTTCGACCTCTCAGAAATACCGTCGGTAGGTGGAGCCTACTGAGGATGGAAGGCGGTCGCACTGCTACTAGGGATGGAGCTAATATGAGCGAATGCAAGTGTTTAGCTCGCTGCTAGTTCTGCACCGTCGGCCGCAGCATAAGGGATTGAGCTAATCGGAGCAAATGCTAACGATGTGAGCGCGAGAACCATAGCACTTATAACGACGTGGACGACAGGATAGCGTCGGGCTACGCAAGCTGAGCCTTCCCCTCGCTTCACTTTCACTGCGCCGCCCGCGCGTTCACTCCTAGTCGTTTCCGCCATGTACTTATCGCTTCCCCATCGCCAGATTATTCCGTCTTGCGCAGGCGCGCCGACTGCCAGATCCCATTTCAGGCGGTGACTACCGCTTGTGGAACTCATTTGAATGGGTTCAGTTCAGTTCAGGTGCGCCAGCCTGCTGTTTGCGATGGCGAAATGTCTGGGTGGTGTGTTGCGGGCCGCAATCACAATGGGGGGATTTGGGTGTGTGGTTTGATGCAATGGCGCCCCGAGGCAGGTGTTGGCGTCACCTACGTCTTGTTGTCGCGCAGGTAACAAAGGTCGCCACAGGACGCGGTGGTGTGTTGCTCAGGTGCGGCGAGGAACTCTCTGCCTTCCGTGCCTCACTCAGGTAACCCTGCTAGGTTCGGGGTTGCGCAACGTTTTCGTGTGGTGGGGCTTCCGCTCAAGCCCACCAGACCGGGACCTCCACCATCCTTGTGCGGGTTTGGCGGTAATTCGCAACAACATTTTGCAGTTCGGTTTGCAACGTTTCGTTGGGCATTTGCAATGGTGGGATTGGGTTTGAAGGGTAAACCCACTCATGGGTCATGGCCGAAGGCAGATTTGCACACAACGAAACGGGGTCGCGCCACCACCGAACCGAAAATAGATATTCGCCGAGGCATTCCGCCTTCCAGGGGGTTCAACGAATCATACCCGTCAATGAACTGATTCTTTGTAAAACAAGCAATTCCTTATCTCAATATATCACTTGCAAAATGAATGTACAGCTCCTACTCAATCGGATTCTCGCAATACACCCTCGGCCGCCATGGCAGCGCCGTTCAGCGCGCTTGTGGAGTTCCACGGCTCTCGCGTTCTCCTAGACTGCCCGCTAGACACCATGCCCTGCTTGCTGTATCCCCCCACCCCATCCGCAAGGTTATCACATTTGCGAGATTCACCTAAAAAGCTAGACCGTTCGGCCAAGCGAGAGAGTTCCACGGACCCTCGGCCCGTCGACAAAAGCGCCGACTCTCGCTGCCGCTCTCCGCGCGCCTCGCAGCATTCGCCACGCGCGCCCACCGACTCCGCTCGCTTCGACGCACCTCGCGTCGCCTGCCGCCCGCCACTCCCGCATGCTGAGGCCGCTCCTATCCCCGCAACTGCTGCTGCTGCTGCCACCGCAGATGTAGCTTTTCATGACGCAACGACGAAACCTCCTGCAGCACTTGCTCTGGACCAGCCCGAACCTGCAGGTTCAGACCGATCCACATGCCCAACAGACGCACCTCGCGACCATCCCGGAGCAGCCGGCTCGGGCGCTTTCCTCCCCCCGGCTCTGGCGTTGCTGCATCGGCATGGCTGCCGAGCCTCGAGGTCAGGTTTGGCACACAGACGCGAGGTTCGGTGGAGACGCAGGGTGTGCATGTGCTTGGCTGACCGGCAGACGGGCGGAGACGGGCAGAAATTGGACGAGGAGGGGCGAGGCGAGGGGGCGGAGAGGGAGGAGGAAGGAAAGCGGAGAGAGGGTGGGAGCGTTGGCGGCGCAGAGGCGGAGGCGAGTGGAGGCAGAGCAGATTCGGTGTGTGGTGGGTCAATGAGAGGGCCAAGCAGCCGTGCAGATGGCAATGGGGGCGGAAATGGGGACGGCAATGGGGGCAGAAATGGGGACGGCAATGGGGTGGATGCGAGGGGCAAGGGCAAGAAGAGGGGTGGTGATGGCTGTGGTGTGGACAGCAGTGGGAAGAGGCAGAGAGGGGATGGGGACGAGGGGAAGCGTAGCGCAGCGTTCACCCAGACACATGGTCGTACCTTTGACCATCAGCAGGGCCATAACCATCACCACACCCACGCCCATGGTCATATCTACGCCCATACCCACGCCCATACTCACGCCCATACTCACGCCCATACTCACGCCCATACTCACGCCCATACCCACGCCCATACTCACGCCCATACTCACGCCCATACTCACGCCCATACCCACGCCCATACTCATGCCCGTGCGTCCATCTCGCCATGTCCCGGTGTGCGCCTATCCATCCCCCTGCCCTCCTCTGAGTCAACTTGTCATCGCACTCTTGCCCTGCCATTTGCGCTCGCTGCCACGTCAGCAGCATCTGACGTGGACGCCATCCTGATCTCGAGCCCCGAGGGCCTTCCGGGCCTGCCTGTGCTGCTGCACCATCACCGCCAGCACCACGCCCACCGCCCTCCCCCCAAGGTGTGCGACAGCCACCCACCTCCCCTGAAGAATGTGCATGTTGATCGTCTGAAATAACCCCCAACATATGTTAATTGCCTGCAGAGTCGTGCTGGATGGTCGGAATGATCTTCTGCCTTCCCAAAAAAAGCACCGTAACTTAGCCGCCTCTTTCTGCCTATCGTGCCTGCCTGCCGCCCAGCGCCCATTCTGGCTGTTTGAGGCCAGCAGCCCACGCGCTTGGCGCGACAGCGTCCACCGTGCTTTCCACCCCTCCATTCGCCCCTTCGCTCCCTCAACGCCCCCTCGCCCGTTGGCCCTGTGTGCCCGCAGGTGGTGTGCACGAAGGCTGCTCTGCGCACTGGCAGCGTCCACCGTGCTTTGAATACCTCTCCCTTGCCCTTCTGCCTCTTCGCACCACCGCCCTTCGCCCGTTGGCCCTTGTGCACGCAGGTGGTGTGCACGGAGGCTGCTCTGCGCATCGCCAGGCTGGCGGTGAAGGAGAGGGCGGCACTGGAGCAGGGGAGGGGCGTGCTGGAGGAGGGTGCAGATGACGCCTGTTCCTTCCTGAGGTGCGCCCTGCTGCAATGCCCATGCCTGATCCCACACCTGCCATGCTCGCCGCACCTGCCATGCTAGCCCCGCTCCAAAGCTTACAATACAGCACCGCCTTTCTGCTTCTGTTTCACCTCATGCTGCATGGTGATGCACTCTCACGATGGCCCATCTCCTTGCCTTCCCATCCGCCCTCCCCTGCATCACCACAGCCACATCATCAAAAAGTGCACACGCTCTGCTCAGCTCACTCTGGCTCACCCAGCTGCACATGTGCCCATAGGTACACGTTTGTCGTCCCCTGCCACTGAGCCACATGCCTCACAGGAGGTGTTGCGCTTCGCTCGCCTCCCTGCCATCACCACCCAGTTGCTGTCACTACAAGATCTCACCCTAAAACTCCTTGCTCTTTTCTCCCACCAATCGCCCGTCTTCTTCTCTCCCTCCTCTCCCTACCTCCCCTCCTCCGCCCCACCATTCCCACCCTCCGTCTTCCTCATCTATGCCATCAGTGAGGGCGAGGAGCTGGCATCGTTAGCGTGCGTGAGGGGAGTGAGGTGGGGAGAGAGGGTGAGTGTGGGGCCAGGCGTGACTGCCACTGCATCTGCCTCGGGTGGTCCACTTGGCTCTGCCTCCTGGTCGCTCCTTCACTCCGCCCACTCGCCCTCCCACACCTGCCACCGGCACACCTCTCTCCCTGCCTCATACCCGTCCTCTCAAGAACCCGCCTCATCCCTCTCACATCCCTCTCTTGGTGCCTCTGCCACTCCCCTCGCCTCTAGCTCCTCCCCTTCCGCCTCTCCCCCTCCCATCAGCTGCCACCTCGCCCTCCTCTTCCCGCCCCTGCCCTACGCCACTGTCGCTGCTCCACCCCAGCTGGAGCCAATAAGAGCTTGCCACGTGGCAGCTCTGTGTGGGCCCACGTCAGCCAGCTCTGCCGACAGCCACACACGGACAGCAGGCGGCAAGGAAGGGAGGAAGCCAAGGGACATGGATGTGGAGGGGAGGAAGGGGCATGCTGGCAGGGCGTGGGGTGGAGGAAGGTGGGTTAGTGAGGTGGGATTGCAGGGCAGATGGAAGGGCAGAGGTGGCGGGGCGGAGAGTGAGACGCCCCGTGAGTCGTGTGGGCATGTGAGCGTGACGGTCGGGAGGGATGGGATGCGAGGATCGGAAGTGGCATGCAACTATAGAGGAGGCGGTGCGAGGGAGGGGAGGGAAGGGGCGAGTGCAGGGAATGGTGTGGATGGTGCGGGGTGCAGTGCGGTGTGTGAGGGCGTTGAAGGCGTTGTGCAGGTGATTACAGAGCGGGTGGCGCAGGGAGGGCGAGTGGTGGTGCCGTGCTCCCCGCTGGGGCCCTCCCTGGACGTGCTGCTCGCCCTGCTCTCGCCCCCCCAATCATCACCAGCTCCGCCAGCACACTTAGCAGCAGCAGCAGAAGCAGCAGCAAATTCATGGCTGTCAGCAGCAGCAACGCCAGCACCCGCAGTGGGCGTGGGAGTGCCGGTGGTGTACCTGTCGCTGGTGGCCAAGCAGGCGCTCTCCCTCGCCTGCATCCTGCCAGAGTGGATGCACCCCCGCGTGCACGATAGAGTGGGTGTGTTTGTATGCGTGTGTGTGTTCAAGGATGGGTCTGGATGTGAGTTTGTTTGTGTGTGAGGGTGTGTGTAGATTCATGTCAAAGTGTTAGTGTGTGTGGTATGTGTGTGGGTATGTAAGTGGTAGTTTGTGGTATGTGTGTGGGTATGTGTGAGGTACGTGTGGGTATGTGTGGGTATGTGTGGGTATGTGTGAGGCATGTGTGTGAGGTATGTGTGGGTATGTGTGAGGTATGTGTGGGTATGTGTGGGTATGTGTGGGTATGTGTGGGTATGTGTGGGTATGTGTGGGTATGTGTGAGGTATGTGTCGGTATGTGTGGGTATGTGTGAGGTATGTGTGGGTATGTGTGGGTATGTGTGGGTATGTGTGAGGTATGTGTGAGGTATGTGTGAGGTATGTGTGAGGTATGTGTGAGGTATGTGTGAGGTATTATGTGTGTGGCATCTGTGTGTTGGTATCTGTGGGTGCACAAATGTATGTCTAAATGTGCGAGAGTGCTGTGCAAAGGAACGCTTGCCTTAATCTGCTGCCACATGACCTTCTGCCCTCACTTCTGCCACATGAACTTCTTTGTTCTCACGCGTCCCGTGTCCCACGTATGCCATCTGTGTGCCTTGAAACGCAGCACAAATCCTTTAACATGCAGACACCTCACAGGTGCCTTTTTCTCTCTCCTTCCCTGTCTCCCCCTCCCGCTCCCTCCCCCTCCCTCCACAGCTCTTCTCAGGTCAGCCCATCCACGCCATCAGCAGCGCGCTCCTCTCCCAACCCTCCACCGACCACCACGCCAACCCCATCCCCTCCCCTGCTGACGCACATACTGACGTCAACAAGGGTGTGCACATAGTGGAGCTGCCAGGAGCCGTGGTGTTCCTCCGTCCAGCCTGCGCGCCCAACATGCTGCTCTGCAAGGAGCGGCGGGGCGAGGCAGGCTGCGGGAGGCCCGCAGCACCGAGGAGGCCGCGTGGCTGTCCGTGGAGCCACGACTTGTGGTGAGCTCAGGCCACATCACATTGCCAAAATGGCTTTTGAGACGTCCCAAAAGCACCCTCGATTCGCGAGGGTGTCCGTGGAGTGAAGACTTGTGGTGAGCTCAGGACACGTCACATGGCCAGGATCAATCATCCCTAGGATCGATAATCGGCGCGGTTGTAACAGGTTCTGAAAGTTTGGATGCAATGAGCGTGATTACAGCGCGGTGGTAGATCGATATTGGACGACCTATTGCCCCATGTGAGGCGTCCTCAGCCTCTCTCTCCTCCCTCTTGTCCCTCTGCTCCCCCTCCTCCCCATCCTCCTCCTCCTCCCTCTCCTCCCTCTCCTACTCTCTTCGGACTTCCACCATTGAGCTTTCCCCACCACCCATCCCCCACCCCCCGCCTATCCTCTCTCGCCCCTTCTCATTTTCACCTCATGTGCCGGTTTGGTGCCCCTTCTCATTTTCACCCCCCGCCTATCCTCTCTCGTGTCATGTAGCATGGCGTGCTTCTGTCCAGCCTTCTTGCCAATGCATGTGCTGGGTGGAATGAGTGTCCTCGTGTTCTGGGCTTTTTGATGTGTGGAACCTTCTGATGCTAATGGTTTGGAAGAAATTCCAGTATACAGTTTTTGATTGCCAGCTGCAAACAACGGCTTACTATGAAGGCCTCATGTTTGACACAAATGGACGAAATATGGAGTACACATTCTCCTGATAATTTTCGCCACAGGAGCAGATCCTCCTGTCAGTCAACAAACACTTGCTCTTGGGAACATCTGTGGGTACCGATATCACAACCTCGATCTTGGGCATGAGTGCTTGGCGGTGGGACGTGGAGATTCGTGAGAACTGCATGCGGTTGTACAATCGATTTTCAATTACCTCGCGCCACCGCTTTCTTAGCGTTGCTTGTAACCCGTTCCACGTCCTCACATTTGTTCTCATTGGCTCTAGCATGTCATGTTACCCTTCCCACGCATTTCGGATCAGCTTTGACCTTGGGGATTTGCTTTTCGACATCTGAGGAGGAATTTTCCTGTTGTGCTCATCGAACCGCATGATTTGTCCCGGGCAGCCGCGCTGTCGCAGCGGAGAAAGGAGACAATGAAGCGGGGGGTGGCGTGGCGAGTTTCCGCCACTGCGAGTTTTTCTCGCTGGCTCTGGCATGTCACCCTCCCCACACATTTCGGGCGGGCACAAATTTCCGACATTTGAGGTGGAGCCATTCCCCCTTGTGTTCAGCAAACCGCGTCATCTGTCCCGGGCAGCCCCGCTGTCTCAGGGATAGGAGTGGGCAGGGAAGCAGAGGGTGGAGAAATTTTTATCGTGTGCCGCGAAAGAGATGATTCCTGGGTCACAACCCCGAAGCCGAGCCTCCGTAGAATTCGTTCCACCGACGGATTCACTTGGAACGCCATCGGACAGCATGGCCAGCGTAGATTGCACAACAGCGGAGCCGCTCAGGAAACCCTTTTTCTGCCCAAACATAATGTTCCCTCTCCCCACACACCTCCCTCCTGTGCCTGATGAACCCACTCCGTCTCACATATAAAACCACAACCCCGACAAGTCGTTTCCAGTTCAGGTGATTCAGTTTGTTCAATCCCTGTGCCTTCAGCTATCCCGTTCTGACAGCTTTAACTCTCGTGAACGCTCCAATAACTTTGTTGCCCGGACTATCTGCAGTCTCCAATGGCTGTTTCCAACTACCCTTCGTATTCTCAAGCTCTTGCCTTCTGGAAGCTCCAGGAGGATGGAAGCAGCCGGACACCAGTGCATGTGCCGCTGGCTTCCTCAAGCTTGCCTGCTGACGTGCAGGACGAATCTGAGCCGAGCAGCACGTGCAGCGACGTCTCCAGCACTCCCACCTTGGAGATTGACTCCATGGTGCCTCTCAGCACAACCAGCAGCAGTGACTTCAGTGACGTTAGCTGCAGTGACGTCAGTGACGTTAGCTGCAGTGACGTCAGTGACGTGAGCTACAATGACACCATCGACGAAAACAGGTGCTTTGATGCCATCACTGACGTTGTCTGCAGCGAGGCTGAAGAAATCCACAGTATTGGTGACAGCAGCTGCATCAACACTCGGACCCAGTTCAGCACTACAGCTACCGGCGTGAGTGATGTCACATGCTGTGACGACAAAATGGCGGAAATTGATGCTCCAGGCGACGCCAGCAGCATGGCGAACAGCAGTGCTGCGAGCAGCCCTGTGTTGAGCTCGGAAGCCATGGCTACACTCGCGAGAATGATTGCACGGATGTGGGGATCAACTGGAGTCAAGAAGCCAGAGACGAGGATTGGAGGAGCTAAAGCAAGGCTGCTGCCGTCTCTGATTCCGAAACCTGGCAGCAGCAGGAGGGTGGTGGCAGTGAGATCGTGGAGAAGGGAGGAAGCGGATGTGCTGCTGTAATTCCTCTTGATCAAGATGGAACTATCAGCACACGGCACTAGGGGAGGAGAGACTCGGCAGGGGATATAGAGAAGGTCGTTCAGTTGGCTCTAGTAAGGCAGCACAATTGAGGCCTCCAAGAGGCCTCTGTTACTTTCTGTCTAGATAGATAGGATAGTATATGTATTGCTAGCTGTCTTCACTGGCATGTATTACAATGTGTGAAGGCTTGTATAATAATTCGTAAATTTGTAACTTTGTAAGGAAGCAAGATGTTTGTGAAACAGGCGTGGTAAGGAAACGTCAGCATTGTACTTCAGCCTGCCACACAGCTTCAGCAGACACAGCAGTCAGAATAGCAGTAAAGCATGCATGTCCATCAGAAGACCATGCTTCAGTTTGTCATTGGATGAAACAACACTGCAAGATTGCCAATGTGACATCGCGTATGCCTGACTCACACAGCACCATGGATGCACGGATCCTTTGATTTGCACTACCGTTGTATAAGAATACATCGGCAGATGTTATTGTATCAGACCATATCAGTCCCATTGTCATGTTAAAGCAGCTGCTGCTTCGTCCCTGAGTGTAGCTCGTAACACTTCATCTAGTCTCATGCACCCAGCAATACCCAGCTCCACCGCTTCATTGACTCGTTTGACCGACATGTTCCCGGTGACATTGCACAGCACCACCTCGTTTAGTGATGGCATCAGCGCCACCACCACCCGCCCCTCCTCCACCCGCTCCTCCTTAGAACTGGGGTCCAATAGTAGGTCGCCACGACAGATGCTCTGATTTGATGTTGGAGAGGAGGCCGGGAAGGGAGGAACGTAGGTGCGGAGAGCAAGAACAGGAAGGATGGTGAGTGGTGCATGAGAGATAGGTGAGGATTCCAGTTGGAAATGCATGAGAGACGGGCGAGACTAGACACAAGATGCTGTGCTTTGGTTGGCTAACATCCTCGTGGAGATGGATGCGACCAGGGAACTCAACAGTGTGTGCGCACATGACAGATGGCACGTGCCCAGCTGGAGTGACATGCTAGCAGGGCTGAGAATTTCAAAGGCAGCTCACTTGCAAAGATCATAAACCCAACTGAACCTAGTGAACAATATACCCTGAACTCCTTAACACTGCATTACGCTCACCACAACCGATGCAGTAACCAGGTCGTTGAGGTGCACGCCTGCATCTGCCAGCGCCATGGACGCTGCTGTGATCATCACTGCCACGTCAGCTGGTGGTGGCACAGCACAGGGCAGGCAGGCGGATGGGTGGAAGAGAGCAATTAGTGCGAAGCAAGGAACGGGCGGAGAAGACGGGATCGAATGGGAAGGGGATGTCGGGGCCGGGAAGGAAAGCGTACGAGTAGCTCCGTCTCCATTCAACACAGCAAGGCCTTACCTCCACCGGACTCCAGCAGCAGCAGGGAGACGTCGTGGGTGGCCTTGGGGAAGAGGTGCAACCGAAACTGCTTACCACATGGTTACCACCTAGTTTTTCACCTTGTTTCCACATGGTGTGCTCTGAGCGTGTGTGGTCTCACCTCCGCCAGACTCCAGCAGCAGCAGCGAGACGTCAAGCGTGGCCTTGGGGAAGAGGTGCAACTGAATAGCCGGCAGTAGCGCACTCTCCACCTCGCTTGCTAACCGCTCCTCTGCTCCCTGTAAACAGCATGCATTCATGGGTCATGTGTGGCAGCAATGAGTTGAGCCATGGTTCATGGGTCATGATACATGATACTGCGCAGTCATGGGTCATGATACATGATACTGCGCAGTCATGGGTCATGATACATGATACTGCGCAGTCATGGGTCATGATACATGATACTGCGCAGTCATGGGTCATGATACATGATACTGCGCAGTCATGGGTCATGATACATGATACTGCGCAGTCATGGGTCATGATACATGATACTGCGCAGTCATGGGTCATGATACATGATACTGCGCAGTCATGGGTCATGATACATGATACTGCGCAGTCATGGGTCATGATACATGATACTGCGCAGTCATGGGTCATGATACATGATACTGCGCAGTCATGGGTCATGATACATGATACTGCGCAGTCATGGGTCATGATACATGATACTGCGCAGTCATGGGTCATGATACATGATACTGCGCAGTCATGGGTCATGATACATGATACTGTGCAGTCATGGGTCATGATACATGATACTGTGCAGTCATGGGTCATGATACATGATACTGTGCAGTCATGGGTCATGATACATGATACTTTGCATGCGTGGCAACATGGCTTACGGGAGATAGTGAAAAGTGGTTTCCATTGTAGCGGCTCTCTGAAAATACCCTTGCAAAACACATGACTGCTACTGTGAACCTCGTGGCAACTGTGACAATTTACCTGCGTGCTGCTGTTCCGGTTGGGCGTGGCAAAGGGTGCAATTCTGACATCACATTTGAGGCGCCCCTTCCCCCCCACCGATTGCTCCGCCTTGCGACTCTCCCTTGGGCCAAAGCTGCACATGGGGCAGGGGCAGGAGAGGAGAGGAGGGGAGAGGAGGGGAGAGGAGGGGAGAGGAGGGGAGAGGAGGGGAGAGGAGGGGAGAGGAGGGGAGAGGAGGGGAGAGGAGGGGAGAGGAGGGGAGAGGAGGGGAGAGGAGGGGAGAGGAGGGGAGAGGAGGGGAGAGGGGTAACGAAGGGGATAAGAGGGGAAACGACAGGACAGATGTATAAATCAGCAGTGGGGGGATAGAAGTGGGGCGTGTGGAATGTCAATACGGCAGATAGTGTATGTGCCAGACCGTACTTGCATTTGTCTGGCTAGACCTCTCACAAGAGCTCCCTCCTTCACAGAAAGAGTTGAATTGACTGGTCACGAGCCAGCTGGCTTGCAAGCCTCCCTCGACGTTGTTGGAAGAGACGGACGGAGAGTCCAAGAGACAGAGCAGAGATGTGCAATCCCACAGGACAGAGCAGAACAGAGAAGAACAGAGCAGAACAGAGCAGAACAGAGCAGAGCGGAGCAGAGCAGAGCGGAGCAGAGCAGAGCAGAGAGGAGCAGAGCAGAGCGGAGCAGAACAGAGCAGAGCGGAGCAGAACAGAGCAGAGAAGAGCAGAGCAGAGCAGAGCAGAGCAGAGCAGAGCAGAGCAGAGCAGAGCAGAGCAGAGCAGAGCAGAGCAGAGCAGAGCAGAGCAGAGCAGAGCAGAGCAGAGCAGAGCAGAGAAGAACAGAACATTCACGCCAGATTACCACATCCCCCCACTCACACTGAAACAATCACTTTGGTGTTGCCAAACTCTGCATACGCCGACCCTGCCGCTTGTGTGACCGTCTTTGCCTTGAGGACTGTACGGGGTTCCAGGGGCGGGGGGAAGAGTGGGGGTGAGAAGGGGAGAGGGAATCGGGACAAGAGGTGGCCAGTGGGGGGGATGGGACAAGGAGTGGCAGGGAGGGCTGGGGTCCGCCGGAGAGCAATGCGAGGGAGCCATACGGTGAGGGAGCAAGGTGAAGAGGGAGATAAAAAGAAGCAAGGTGGGATATGTTGGGGTACCATGCCGTGTGCAATCCGCCATGTACCCCAGTGGATGAGAGGGCGGAGAGGTGACGAGGGTAGAACACAGGACAGGAAGGCAGGGACGAGGGAGAAGGAGAGGGCAATAGGGGAAAGTTGAAAGGGACTGATGAAGAGGAAAACGAGTGATTGGGATAGGAGAGTGAGTGGGGAGGGGATAGGGGAGTGAGTGGGGATAGGGGTCGCGTGCACTCACACGCGGCGCGGCTCTCCTCCAGCGACCGTCCGTCTGCGCGGAGCCCGTCGTCGCCGATCACGCGCGCCAGCGACCCCGCCGGGCCGCGCCGTTTCAACGGCGGGTACGACAGAACCGCGGCGCGCCGCTGCTGCGCCAGCGCCATCGCTGCGGGGGCGCTGACCCTGTCAGAAGCGGGCGCCCTTTCAGGGGTGCGGCGATCGCAGACTGCGGGAAGTGAGAAGTGAAAAGCGTGGGCCGGCGCTACTCTGACGCAAGGCTAAGTTGTGGTAACGGTTCCCTATGAGGTTGAGTGGTCGAAGGTGGGTGGTGCGATAGCAGTTGAGGTATGACGGAACCCGCGGAGATATCCGAGAAAAGATGACACATTACGTCATAGAGTTGCCGAGTTTGGTCCAATCATAGCAACTTTTATTGATGAAAATTTCCAGATTGTGCTACCAAATGACAAACCAGGAAAATGACCTTTCTCTCTAAAACATTTGTTTTTTCTGTATTTTATCTCCGTCCATGACTTACAGCATTGAAAGCCATAATGTATATTGACACAACAGATCCTTACTTTTGAGAAATAGGTGATGTGGAAGACTGGATAAACACAAACATTAGTTACGAGTTTTCAAGTCAAAACACTTGTCACAGCTCAATATCTCCAATTCTTTAATTCTCTTTTGCAACAACGCCGCCTTCGCGAAGGATCTACGACAATGTCGAACTCTCCGGTCTCCACGTGGATGGATTATGCGACACGTGGCATGGCCACTTCTGCTCTGTGCTCCGCCTTCCCCCCCGTCCGCCTGTTTTGCTGCGCGGGCGCGCAGAGAAATGCGTGAGGCGCAAGCGAGCGAACCGAATACTCTCTGTTACTTCATCCCTCCCCCTTTTCGTGAGCATCTATAAATTTCGCCTTCCAACGTCAGATCTGTGTTCTGTGACGAGCTGTTCCATTCCAAGTTGCCTCTAGCGCCAACAAATTTGCTCTCTACCTTGACTGCTCCCAACAAATTTGCCTTCGAGCAAAGTTTCCTAGTCTTACCATACATGTCCGCAGCCAGTTTCGTGCGACTTGCCAACCGCAGCGTGCCTCGCGTCATGGATACCGTCGCTGCTCGTCTCGCTGCCTCACGGCAGGTGGCGCCAACAGCAGCGCTTCGCCTGCATCCCCGACGCACTCCCGTCGCGACTCTTCGCTCTCTCTCCCGCGTCGGTCCGCAGCTACTGACACGCTGCCACGTGTCGCCGTCTGCGTCGCATGGCGTTCGCGCAGCGTCGTCTGGCTCCTCTACTCAACTTTCGTCGGATTTCGTCAACTCGCAGCTGCGACACTTCAGCGGGCGACCCCTGTCGCCAGCCCTAGCACACTCGCCAGGAGTGGCGCCTCGACGGCGCTTCCACCGCTCTGCACCGTGCCGCGCTGCCGCCAGCGGAGGGAGGGTGAGTCTATGAGCAGAGATCAGATTCTGAGAATTCTAGGGTTAAGCAGGCTCTGAGAAACCGCCTGCCTTAGTCCCGTCATTACTGCGTTCGCGCGTGACGTGTTATTGTGCTTGTTTGTGCGTTCGTTTGGTGTTTACTTATTAGTTGTCTATTCGTGTATATAACGCGGCTTTGCAGCTCGCTGTTCGATACGCATCTACTTCTGTCCGCGCCCCCCCACTCTCCCTACTTCTGTCCGGCTTTTGACGTCTCCTCCCAACCCTTCCCCCTTTCCCCCGCACGTGGCGCGCGCAGATAAGCCAGGGCGAGTTCACGGAGGCGGCGTGGCAGGTGATAATCGCGTCGCCGGAGGTGGCGAAGGAGAGCCGGCAGCAGATCGTGGAGACGGAGCACCTCATGAAGGCGCTGCTGCAGCAGCGCAACGGCCTCGCGCGCCGCATCCTCGCCAAGGCCGGCAGCGACGGCACGGAGCTGCTCGCCGCCACCGACCGCTACATCGCGCGCCAACCCAAGGTGCGTCCTTCGTCGTGCGTCGCCGGCAGCCCGATTGCGTGCTCCGCCGCGACGCGTGCTCCCCGCGCGAACTCTTGCCCCTTCACTGCTCCACGCGCCTTCCGTTTCCCCCACCCTCTCTTCTCCTTCTTCTCTCCTTGCGCCTTCCGCTTCAAACACCAGCACAACCCCCCTTCCTCTCCCACCCGCTACCGCCCTCCCTTTCCCCCTCCCCTCCCCCTCTCCCCAGGTATCGGGCGACTCGAGTCAGATGCTGGGGCGCGATCTGGAGGCGCTGATAGAGCGCGCGCGGGGCTTTAAGGCGAGCATGGGCGACGAGTTCGTGTCCATCGAGCACCTGCTGCTCGCCTTCTGCGGCGACCGGCGCTTCGGCGAGAAGGCGCTGCGCGACGCGGGGCTGTCGCAGGCGGCGCTGGAGAAGGCCGTCGCGGAAGTGCGCGGCTCGCAGAAGGTCACCGACCAACGTGAGTGCCCGCACCGCACTGCATTGCACGGTGGATTGTAGCAAAAAGGTCCATTCTGAGCCCGTTCAGATGTCCTCTCCTTGCACACCCTTCCCCTCTCCGCGTTCCCATCATACCCCTTCTCCCTCGCTCCCCGCTCCCCTGCCGTTCACTCGCCGTGGTGCAGAGCCGGAGAACAAGTACGAGGCGCTGGAGCGGTACGGGCGCGATTTGACGGAGATGGCGCGGCAGGGCAAGCTGGACCCCGTGGTGGGGCGAGATGACGAGATCCGCCGGTGCATTCAGATCCTGTCCCGCCGCACCAAGAACAACCCCGTGCTCATCGGCGAGCCTGGCGTCGGCAAGACCGCTATTTCCGAGGGGTGAGTGGCGTGTGTGGGTTGGTACGTGTGAGGGATGGGGGAGTCGTCTCGGGACGCTGCTGTCATTCCTCTTCAGTGCCGCCGCTCCCACCATGATCTCATGGAGCGGTCTTGATGCCACGTGTGACCTGCGTCGTCTGTGCCCTGCACTCGCACCTTCTCGCTTCCACTGCTCCACTAGCACTCACCTCCTCCGTCTCTCTCACTCCCTCCCACGGCCCTGTCTGTCTCTTCGTGTGCTGTGAGCAGCTTGGCGCAGCGCATAGTGCAGGGAGACGTGCCAGAGGCGCTCATCAACCGCCGGGTGAGTCACCATTGCTCCTGCCCGCCTGCTTGCATACATGCAGCTTATGAATGCCTGTCGGCTGCCCAGCCTAGAATATCCAGCTACTTTTACCGCCACCCCACATGTAACGTGCGGAGGTGCCATCATCGCACCGCTGCCACCCATCTTGCCTTGCTCTCTCCACCGCCATCTCTCCATCCCCTCGGCCCTCCTCCTCTCCTTCCCTTCGTCGTGTAGCCCTCCTTCATGCCGTCACACACACCAGCACCTCATGACAACCACCACGTCTCTTCATCACTCCTAGCCCCTTCGCCCCTTGCTATTCTCCCTACTCCTCATGTTCTTTTCCCCTTCCCTTCTCTCTCTCCCCTTTTCCGTCCGCTAACGTGTTGCAGCTGATCTCGCTGGACATGGGAGCGCTGATCGCGGGAGCCAAGTTCCGGGGCGAGTTTGAGGACCGGCTCAAGGCGGTGCTCAAGGAGGTCACAGACAGCAACGGCGGCATTGTTCTCTTCATTGATGAGATCCACACCGTTGTTGGCGCTGGTGAGTGGATGGGGTGAGGTGAGTGCGCGGATGAGGGTCATTGGATGGTTGTGAGGGAGCGGTGGTGAGAGGGTGAGTGGCGTAGTGTTCTTCATTGATGAGATCCCACAGTCGTTGGTGCCGGCAAGTGGCGTTGCTGAGTGCTCTTCTCCGCACTCCCCCACCTCACCTCCTCGTCCTAAGCCCCCATTCCTCCCTTTCCCTCCCCTCCTTCCCTAACCTCCTTTCCTTACCTCCCCCTCCTCGCCTTTCGCTCCCCTCTTCCCATTCCCCTCCCAGGTGCAAGCGAGGGAGCCATGGACGCGGGCAACCTCTTAAAGCCCATGCTGGGTCGCGGCGAGCTGAGGTGCATTGGAGCCACCACGCTGGACGAGTACCGCAAGCACATTGAGAAGGACCCCGCGTTGGAGCGCCGCTTCCAGCAGGTGTACGTGGGGCAGCCGTCCGTTCCGGACACCGTCAGCATTCTGAGAGGGCTCAGGGAGCGGTACGAGCTGCATCATGGAGTGCGCATCAGTGACAACGCGCTGGTTGCTGCGGCCACTCTCTCTGACCGCTACATCTCCGACCGTTTCCTGCCGGATAAAGGTGCGCATGAGGGCGGGGGGCGTTGGTTTCAGTGGACAGTGGCTCAGTAGGCAGGTGTACGTGGGGCAGCCGTCCGTGCCCGACACTGTCAGCATCCTGAGAGGGCTCAGGGAGAGATACGAGCTGCACCACGGAGTGCACATCAGTGATAATGCGCTGGTTGCCGCGGCTACCCTGTCGGATCGCTACATTTCCGACCGCTTCCTGCCGGATAAAGGTACGTGTTGGCTTCCTTGCGTGGGTGCTCTCTGGGAAGGGTTCGGGACGTGGGATTGTGTGTGGTTAGCTAGTAAGCATCTTTGGTCTCTTAGCTCCTGTGGTAAGGATTCTTCCCTGCTACCTCCAATTCTCCTCCTGGTGGAGAATCCATCACGCGTCTTGATTCCCCCCCTTTTCCTCATCCATGACGCATGCAGCCATCGACCTGGTGGACGAGGCGGCAGCGAAGATCAAGATGGAGATCACATCGAAGCCCACTGCGCTGGACGAGGTGGACCGTGCCGTGCTCAAACTCGAGATGGAACGCCTCTCCCTCGGGAATGACACTGACAGGTGCGCTGCTCGCCCTTGTTGACCCCTTTGACCTTTGCTTGACTCTGCTTGACCCCGTTCACCCTGTTGCTCAAACTCGAGATGGAACGCCTCTCCCTCGGCAACGACACCGACAGGTGCCCTCACTGCTTGGCTCCCTTAGCCTCTGTTGATGCTGCTGATCCTGCTGACGCTGTCCGCCCTTGTTGACTAGTCTGAACCAGCTCAATTTGTTGCTCATCAACCTTTGCCCAGCGCGCCATCCGCTGCTCCCCACTGACAGACTGCTGTTTTCCACACCACCCCGTCCCCATTCCCCCCCGCCTCCCTCCGCCCCCGCCAGGCTGTCCCGCGAGCGGTACGAGCGGCTGGAGAACGAGCTCAAGGCTCTCAAGTCCCGCCAGGCCGAGCTGACCGAGCAGTGGGAGCGCGAGAAATCCGTGATGTCGCGCATCCAGAGCATCAAAGAAGAGGTGGACCGCGTGAACGTGGAGATCGGGCAGGCCGAGCGCGACTACGACCTCAACCGCGCGGCGGAGCTCAAGTACGGCAACCTCATCTCGCTCGAAAAACAACTCTCCGACGCTGTAGCTGCCCTGAACGAGTACCAGCAGTCGGGCAAGTCCATGCTGCGCGAGGAGGTGACGAGCAGCGACATCGCGGAGGTGGTGGCTAAGTGGACGGGCATCCCGGTGGACAAGCTGCAGGAGTCGGAGCGGGAGAAGCTGCTCAAGCTGGACGACGAGCTGCACAAGAGGTTGATTGGCCAGGAGACGGCCGTCACGGCGGTGGCGGAGGCGATTCAGCGGTCCAGGGCTGGGCTGTCGGATCCCAACCGCCCCATTGCCAGCTTCATGTTCATGGGGCCTACTGGTGAGTTGCAGTTCTGTGGTTTTGCTGCTTCTCGCTGTGTCCTTCACTGTCTATCGGCCTGGTCTGTCTCGCTCTCGTTGCATCTACTCATCTCGTGCCTCTCCTTCTCATTTCCCGTCCTCTTCCTCCTCAACCTCTCCTCTTCCCCCCTCTCTTCCTTCACTCCTCCCCTTCCCCTCCGTCCCCTCATCCAGGTGTGGGCAAGGCTGAGCTGGCAAAGCCCCTCGCAGCGTTTCTGTTTGACAGCGAGGAGGCACTCGTGCGGATCGACATGAGCGAGTACATGGAGAAGCACTCCCTGTCGCGCCTCATCACACCCCCTCACATCCCCCCTCTCTTCCCTCCCCTCCTTTCTCCCATGCCCCCCTTATGCGCCCCCCAGGTGTGGGTAAAACCGAGCTGGCCAAGTCCTTGGCAGCATTCCTGTTTGACAGCGAGGAGGCGCTGGTGCGCATAGACATGAGCGAGTACATGGAGAAGCACAGCGTGTCGCGCCTCATCGGTGCCCCGCCCGGCTACGTGGGGTACGAGGAGGGCGGGCAGCTCACGGAGGCAGTGCGGCGGCGGCCGTACTCCGTGGTGCTGTTTGACGAGGTGGAGAAGGCGCACGGGGACGTCTTCAACGTCTTCCTGCAGGTGCGCTGGCTGTCCTTGCCTGTGTGCTCCTCCCTACCTCGCTTGTGTCTTGGCGTTCCTCCGTGCGTGTCTGCTTTCATGTTACTCTGCGCGTGTTCCTGATGGTTACACAAACTGCTTCCCTCCCTCGTATCCCCCACTATCCTGCATCCGTCCTGGCTCCCTAACTGTCCTCCTCATCCCCCTCACACCACCCGCTGTTCTCCATTTCCCTGCATGGCAGATTCTGGACGACGGGCGTGTGACAGACAGCCAGGGCCGCACGGTGTCGTTCCGCAACACGGTGATTATCATGACGTCCAACGTCGGCTCGCAGTACATCCTGCAGGCACTCGACCACCAGGCCGCCGACAAGGACGTGCAGTACCAGGTCAGTGTGTGCTGTGCTGTGTGAGTGTGTGCTTGTGTGTGCGCACATGACCACGACGGCCACCTCATTTCATTCTCCTACTGTCCCTCTCCATTCCTCTCTCTGTTACTGCCTCCATGTGATGCGGTCGCCAGAGGCGAATGCACCACCTTTTGTTCATCACGCTTTATCATCCATTTTCTCCTTGATGCCACCCCTCCCATTGTTCCCACAGGTGATGAAGGAGCGCGTGATGGAGTCAGCACGCGCCATCTTCCGTCCCGAGTTCATGAACCGCATCGACGACTTCATCGTCTTCCAGTCACTCGACGCCGCGCAGATCACGCGCATCGTGCGCCTGCAGCTGGAGCGCGTGCAGCAGCGCCTCAGGGACCGCAAGATCCGCCTGCGCGTCACCGACGCCGCCGTCGACCACCTGGGGCACCTCGGGTACGACCCGGCGTACGGTGCTCGCCCGGTGAAGCGCGTGATTCAGCACGAGGTGGAGAATGAGCTGGCCAAGGGGATTCTGAGGGGGGATTTCGGGGAGGATGATGTGGTGGTGGTCGATACGGAGATTGTGGTGGGTGGTGCTGGTGGTGGTCCGACGACGAGGCTCAAGTTTACGGCGGAGCATGGTGGGGCGTTCAGTGGTGGGGAGAGTGATGCTGAGGCCAAGGAGCAGGCCAAGAGCTTGTTTGCTTAGGTTGATGTGCAGGCAACCCTTGGTTTTTTAAAGAATTTTAGCAGATTGTTTCAGCTGAACTGTATGTAATGGTGCAAATGCGGAAATACTATTAATTTGTCTGTTGAATGTATACGTGTTTCTTTTATGCATTTACCAGTACTAGAGGCCTATTTTTTTGTGCATGGATTTAGGCTACGATACTTGGTCTAAAGCGGTTTCCGCTACACTCGTAATGTAGAAATCCCCGCATAACATCGAGTCGCCCTCTTGGGAGTTATGTTTGTGCATTCCTAGATGTTGGTGCTGGTTCCATCGGGTGCTGCAAGGATCCGCTATCCCCAGATATTGTTTGTGTTTCGAATCTCACGCCATTACTGGTAGTCGCGAGTCGCGACCTTGGGATTGGATTCAGAGAGTCCTTGGATTCGTTTCTCTGTGGATAGCGGAACTCTAGCTGAAAGTTTCGGGATTATATCGAGTCGCGACCTTGGGATGTTTCCTGTGATGGCTCGACTGAAGCACCTGAGAGGGGACGGAGTGAATCAAGCAGGATCGTTTCCGGTTTACAGCAGCGAGGAGCCTGGAAGAGCGAGGGATTCGCACAACCTGCCGCTTTGGGCAACTCCAGTCCGCGACGGCATACGTCATGGCTATTCAGAAAAAAATCGATACTTCGCGTAGCGGATCATCGAGAAGTAACCCTATTTTGCTTGATTCCGACCCTGCATCTGATGATCCGTTGAGAACGACAGATGGCGAAGCGGACGGCTGGCGGATATTGTTTTGGGCCAAATCAGGGGACCGCGAAGGTGCTTGCTTGCCGTCGCCACAGCCATTTATATCGTCCACTTTCCAGCCCTCCCACTCTTCGCACGTCCTCATCCAGCACCGCTGCGCCGGCTGTCGCTCCGCCACTGCCGCCGCTTCCGTTGCTGTTGCTGCTGCTAATGGCGCCTTACGCGATAGTACTAGCGCCGACGATCCTTGGGGACATGCCGCAGTGCTGCGAGCTTTTCTCGAGCTCAACGGACGGACGACCGCGCAAAGAATGGAGGAAGACGGGGGACAGCGGTGTGAGGAGAGCGCGATGGAGCTGTGCGTGTGTGTACGGGAGGTAGCACGTGACGGGCAAGGCCCGTCGTGGTCGTCGGGACGGCTGCAGCTGGCATCTGTCGCTGCGGAGGATGTCATGCTACACGTGGTGCGTCCGCGGGGACGGGGAGCGCGGAAGGGGAAGGCCGATGAATGGATGGGAGGCGAAGGTGAGGGAGAGGGGAGAGCGGAGATAGTCGTGTCGGCGATGGCGTCAGACATAAAGGAGCTGCACCATCCGTCTGCCGTACAGGCCCTCCTGCACCTCGCGCAGAGGGGCCTCGTTACTGTCACACCCCTCGGCATTGAAACACCCCACGGAGTATTACACGCGCCCTGCATTACTCAGCCACTAGAAGAGCGTGTCGCCGGCTCTGTGCGCATTCTGCTGGGCGTCCCCCGGAGTCTCGTCCCTGAGGTGCCATTGGAGCACATGTGCTCACCTCTGCACGCCCCTTTGCTGAATGAATGGCGGCGGAGCCTTGGCCCCGTGCATCACATACGCGCGCTCATGTGCAGCCTTGCTCCACGTGCCGTGATGCACCCCGAGCCTCATGGATGTGCCAGTGCCCTACACGGGTGCTCCTGCCATGCTGATGGAGCAGCGTATGACAGCGTGGATGACGGACTGCCACGTGGCAGTGGCTTCAATCTTGACCAACTATACCGAGCTGTGCGGCCCAGCAGGTGGGGTGATGCCATTGCAGGTGAGTGGGTAAGGTGACTTCGTTGACTGCTCTACTCGTCCTTGCCTTCCGTTGCCTTCTCTTGTCATACACATCTGACGCATATGCAGTAATCGATTCACACGATGGCAACTAGTAGTTCCCGACCACTCTCGTGGCCTCCGTGCCTCTCATCTCCATTTTCTCTGCACCATTCTACCATTCGTTTTGGAATCGTTAATCTAAACCATCCTGCTGCCGGTTCCTTCTCACGCGCTTACTATCATGCCTTTCTTTGCAAGTATATAAAAAATAATTCTTTTGCCAAGAACCTAGTGTTTGTAGGTGCGTGGGCCAGTATGAGAAGCCGAGGTTGGCTCAGGCTTATTTTAAATCATTGTGATCTCAACAACTATTGCATCCATCCATCCATCTCTGTGATGTTCTGCATTCCCCCCATGCCGCCCCCAGGCACCTTCCGTCCCTTGACTCAAGCCCACCCAACCTGCTGCCCACTCTGAGGCCGTACCAGAGCAGAGCTGTGGCGTGGATGGTGCAGAGGGAGCGGGGCGATTCCGGGGGATGCGGGGATGGTAGGCGCGGTGACAGGTGGACTGAAGTGCAGCATCCGTTGTGGCGGCAAGTGGCAGCAGAGGGAAGCGATCGTGACGTCACTTTGCTCTACAATCATATCCAGTGGGTATCTGTCAATTAAGAGTATTCATGTTCCCTGTTGCTATTCCCTTCCCCCTCTTTCCGCATCGCACCTGTCGCTTTCCCCCTTCTTTCCACACCAAAACTGTTGCTATCCCCCCTCTTTCAGTGCACACAGTTGTTGCTATTCCCCCACTTTCCGCACCACAAGTTTTGCTATCCCCCCCAGTCCACACCAAACCTGTTGCTATTCCCCGCGTTTGTCCTCTGACAGCCCTTGCATTGCTTTGATTTCTTATCATTCGTTCTCTCATCGTCATCCCCCCTCTTGTTGTCATGCCCACCCTTTTCCCCGAGGTTTGCTCTATCGCTGCTTCAAACTCGTCCTCATCCCCTCCTCCCCCCCCCCTTTGCCATGTGTCGTCCAGAGGTACCTTTGTGCGCCTCCCTCGCTCCAGCTGCTGTGCTCATCCCGTCAGCAACGACAAACAAATGGGCACAGGTTTGCCGCGCACAGGTTTAGCGCGTATCGGTTCAGCACACAGAGTTTTGGCGCGTACAGGTTCGGCGAGCTCAAGCTTGGTCGGTGCAGGGACAGTGAGTGGAGTGTGCGGATGGGTGGGTGCGGTGGCAGGAGCAGTGAGAGGTGGCATTCTGGCTGAGGAGATGGGGCTAGGTAAGACCGTTGAGGTGCTTGCCTGCATCCTCGCCCACTGCTGGGGGGGCAGTGGGGACAGAGAGACGGAGCAAGGGGTTATTGGGAAGAAGACTAAAGTGGTGAAAAAAGGGTAATCTGAACAGTGCAGTGAGAGGGGGAAGAAAGGCGAGAAGGGAGAGGATGGCGAGAAGGGGGGCGAGGGGAGCAGGAAGAAGAGGAAAGGGACGATGGGGTGCGAGAGGACGGCAGCACAGAGCAGCAATGGGCGCGGCAGTGGCGTTAAGGTGGTGACGGGGGAGCAAGGAGAGGGCATGGAGGGCGGGGAGGAGGGGCGTGTGCTGACGCCGTGTGGGAGCACGCTCATCGTGTGTCCGGCGGCCATTCTTCCCCAGTGGCGAGACGAGATTGTGCGGTATGTGCAGGGCAAGCCATGGACACCTTTTCTTTGTTATGCAGCTGTCTTTGCTACCTTGATTTTAATTCAGCCAGCCCCTCTTTGCATATCGTTCTTCCCTGCGACCTGTTGCCAAATCAAGCCTTTTCCATCCAACATCGGTACTGCCTCCCCTGCGTTAAAACATTTCTCTCAAAGGTTCCTCACAATGTAACATGAATGGCAGGTACAGCAAACATGAATCGTTGGCTATTTGAGGAACAGGCCAGCCAGGCTTGTTGAGGGACTACCGCACTGGTTCAGTTGCCTGTCACTTAGTCCGTCTCTCCACTCATTCCAACCCAACCTCCCCCCTGCACCCCGTTCCCCCCCTCAACTCCCATCTCCCCATCTGCCAGCAACACCCGTGCAGGCACAGTGAGCGTGCTCATGTATGAGGGCGTCAAGAGCCCCGCACTGCGCCTCGCCTTCCGCCCCTCCCCAGCCTCGCCTCTCACCCTTCCCCGGACTCACCTCTCAGCATTTCCTCGCCTGCCTCCTCGGGTGATGAGGGGATAGAGGGGGCCTTTTGTGGTAAGGCAGGAGACGGGCGTGAGGGAGGGCGAGGAGGGGGTGGAAAGGGGAAGAGGCAGGTGGATTGGGGGGGAAGGGAGCAGCTAGATGTGGAGGAGTGCAGTGCGGTGTGGGAGGAGGTGGATGAAGTCACGCCTCATGATCTCGCAGCTGCTGACATAGTGCTGGTGTCATATGAAACGCTCAGTGGCGACATCTGGCACGATGGGCCCTCAAGAGTGTTGCGGCATAAGAAGAGGTGAGGGGGAACGCATGGGAGTATGGAGAGTTCTGGATGCTGGGCGTAAGGGTGCTGTAATTTTGAGCTGGTAGACGACAGGCAGGGCCAACAGTTAAGCCACGAGAGGAAGGGGTTGGCACTACTGCCACGTCAACCTGCTGCCCTTTCCATACCTGCTATGTGTGTCCAAATCGTTTTTTTTTTTTTTTTTTGGTTCTTAGCTACCAGAAGCGCCCTACGCGCCTGACTCACTGCGTTGGTACTAAAATGCACCACTCGTCTCATGGCCGCACCTTGCTACACTGCCCCAGGTACGAGGCCCGCCCCACTCCCCTCACACGTCTGCACTGGTGGCGGGTGTGTCTGGACGAGGCGCAGCTGGTGGAGGGCGGAACCTCCAGAGCAGCAGTCATGGCGGCCCGCCTGTCAGCGCAGCACCGGTGGTGCGTGTCGGGCACTCCCATTCAGAAAGGCCTCCCGGACCTGCAGAGCTTGCTTCGGTTCCTCCGTGCCTCGCCATTTGACCTGCCGCAGTGGTGGTGCGATTTTTTCGAGAAACCTATTGAGGTGAGCCTGCTGAAGTGTGGGTCTTGGGCTGAGAAATTGCTGTGGGTCTCATGGGTGCTGGGAGTGCAGTCACACAGGTCAATGGTGCAATTGGCACTTGGTCAATGTGGTGGCTTTCAGTCCTGTCCACAATCTCACTGTGTCATCTGCGCAGCTACTGGCTCGCTCAGTGCTATGCTTGTGATATTCTTTCGAATTTAATCCGATCTATTACAGTTAGCCCAAGCCACGTCTGTTCGGTGTACTGCCATTGTTTCCTCCTCCCTGCCTCCAATCTCTTCCCCCTTTTCCCCCAACCCTGCAACCCGCCCCCTCGTAACGCCATGGCAGCATGGATGCATGCCAGAATGGCAGTCCCTGCTGGCCCTCATGTCGCAGCTGATGTGGCGTCATCACAAGGCTGACGTGGCGGACGAGCTAGCGCTGCCACCTCAGCGGCAGCTGCTGACGGTGCTGCGGTTCAGCGCCATCGAGGCGCACTTCTACCGCCAGCAGCACGCCAAGTGCGCCGAACGCGCGAAACACGTCCTCAGGCTAGGGGAGCGAGGGGGAGGGAGGGTAGAAACAGGACATGGCAGAGGTGGGAATGGGGATGGGGAGGAGGAGGAGCAGGGAGGGGAGCAGCGGAGGCAGGGGCAGTCGCTGCGGTCACTACTGCCATCGAATGCGTGCCGTGCTGACCTCAACAGTTTCCTGGCGTCGCTGCTGCTGCTGCGGCAGGCCTGCTGCCACCCGCAGGTTGGCTCGGGGGGGCTACGGCGGTTGAACTCGGAGCGACCCATGCACATGGATGAAGTGCGGCAGGTGTGTGTGGGAGGACAGGGTGGGAGCGGGCTACAACTGAATTTTGAGTCGACTCAACGTCAGAAGTCTTTTAAGTCGACTCAAAAGCGACCCACCTGCCGACTCACCTGCCGCACTTCATCCATGGAGTGCATGGGTCACTTTTGAGTCGACTCCATGGATGAAGTGCGGCAGGTGTGTGTGCGAGGAGGGGATGTGAGCAGAGTGCAGGAAGTATGCGAGAGAGAAGAAGTGAGAAGCAGGCAAGTGGATAGACAAGTAAGGTGAGCGAGGCTGCGAGGTTTGCAAGACTTTAGAGAGGTGGAGGGGGGAATTTTACACATGTGAGATGGTGAAATAGATCGCTGGCCCGTCTGGTCCAGTCATATGTGCTGCCTTTGGTGCCCCGCCCATATGCGCATGTCCAGTCATATGTGCCCATCATCTGAAACCCTCCTTTTAGCAACCTGACCAGTGTGCTTGATAGGAGCTGATTTCTCGACTGCGTGCCATGCGTTGGCCAAGCCTGTCACTGGCTGCTGCTTGCGAAGCTCTCCTGTATGCGCGTCCTCACCTCTATTGAAGACGGCCTATTCATGTGGCGACAGATTCCTTTGTTATTCACACCAAATCCTGTTCCCTGAATTCCCTTTCAAATGCATGGGCGCGTGTGACATCACATGCGTATGTGCCAGGTGCTGTTGGAGAAGGCGTGTGTGGAAAAGGAAGAAGCGCAGCGACTGCTCGTCTCCGCCCTCAACAGCCTTGCTGCTCTCCACGCCCTCCACGCCCCGGCACTCCCTCTCCTCTCCTCGTCTCTCCACTCCACTGCTTCTTCGCACCGCGCTTTTGAGAACTTCGACCAGTGGGCCCCCGGGGCGGTGCAGGCAGTAGGTTTCTACCGCGATGCATTGCGAGTCTTGGATGCGGATGGAGTGCAGCACAAGAATGGCGACGGGGATGGCGATGCAGATGGGGATGAGGGCGGCGCAGGTACAGCGGATATGTCTCTCTCCGCCCCTGGCCGCGCTCGCCAGCGCAACGCCCTCCTGCAGCGCTTGCACGTGCTGCACAACCTGCACTCGCTGCTCGCCCTGCTGCCCTCCGCCAAGGGAGGAAGCCACGGGCACTGTGGTGGAGCGCGGAGCAAGAAGGGGTGCAGTGAGGTGGAGGCAGGTGGCGATGGAACAGGTGTGGTGGTTGCACGGACACTGAGGGAGGAGAGGCTGGAAGGGGAGATGGAGGAGGTGATGGCGAGGTATATGGCTCCTTATAGGGCTCGTGCTGCTGCTGCCAAGAAGGCCTTCGAGGACATGCACTCACAGGCGAGTCATATGGGAGAGTATGTGAGATGGTGTGATTGTAAGAGTATGTGAGCACACATGTGAGAGAGTATAAGGGTCTGTGTGCTGGTCATACAGGGTGTCATTGCACCCATGCCAATTGGGACGTTGCTCTCATCTCTATCATTGCGGTGCAGCTCATGTCTGTCACTCGTATGCATGTCTGTAGTTCAGACTCTGAACCCTCATGCCACTTGCTTCCCTCTGCATGTGCACACACACGCATGTCTACATCCCGCACGTGCAGGTGGAAGCCCATGGGGCGTCAGCTCTCCTCTCCACCTCCTCCTCACGGTCATGTCTCGCTCTCCTCGCAGCACTGCGGTCTTCTGTGCCTCCAGTGCGCACAGGCAGCATCATCACTCACTTGCAGCACACGCTACTGGATGATGATAAGTGCAGCAGCGTGGAGACGAGGAACATGACCAGCCTTGCTCGCAGGTGCGTCTCACTCGAAGGTGCGACTCACTGGCAGGTGCGACTCACTGGCAGGTGCGACTCACTGGCAGGTGCGACTCACTGGCAGGTGCGACTCACTGGCAGGTGCGTCTCACTCGCAGGTGCGTCTCACTCGCAGGTGTGTCTTGCTCTCAAGTCCTCTCTACTGTCATGTGGACTCCAGTTCCTCTGCACAGTCATGTGAGCGTCAGTGTTTTTTGGTGACGTCCGAAAGATTGTTGTCAAGGCGAAGTTGACTGCTTTGCTGGAATCGTGCTCTTGCATTGCACAAGGCTCTTTCCTACACCTCGCTTGCTACTCCTCACTGCACCCCATGATCCGCCCTTCCTTTCCTGCCATCTTCTTTTCAGCTTCCCCACCCTGCGCGGCCTGCTTGTTGCGCTTGGAGTGCAAGTGGCTGGGCTGATGAAAGGCAGGCAAGAAGCGCTGGAGCGAGTGGTGGAGGCGGGCAGCAGGGTGGAAGGGGAGGCCGTGGGAGGCAGTCTCGTGGCACAGGCAGGCTCGTGTGCACGCTGCAGTGCTGGGCAAGAGGAGGGTGGGGCCGAGGATTCCGGGGCTGAGGAGGAAGGCGTGGCTGAGGAGGGCGGGACTGAGGGCGTTTTGGCTGGTGGAGTGGGTGGCGAGATGGGAGCAGGTTGGGGAGGAGGCAGTGAGCTCTGCATGCATTGCCACGCGCAGGACGTGCTTGAGGTGAGATGGGTGTGCAATTGGTCACGCACATGTTGATTTTACTTTTGAGAATTCTCAAAAGTTGATTTTACTGATTTTACTTTTGATAATTCACAAAAGTAAAATCGATACACGTGGAGGCGCACGGAGGAGGGATGTTGAAGCTCGCTACATCCTTCTTCCTTTCTTCCAGAGTGAGCTGGGCAGTATTTTGTTATTAAACATTCCAGCGAGCAGTGCTTCACTTTTAAGTTTAAACCCTTTTCACGCTGTTCTGCTGCCCTGATCCTCTTCTCTGTCGTTCTCGACTCTCAAAGGGGTTCTCTTCTCCCTCGTATGTCTCTGATCCTCAGACCATTTTTCCCTGTCGTCCCACCATCCCATCCCACCCTGCCAGCGTTACGGGCGCCGTCTTATCCAACTACAACTCTCATCAGCCCCTGATTTCATCGCCTCCTCCCATCCCACTCTACCTTCACGACATTTCCTGCTCCCTCTACATCTCGCGGCCCTATTTCCATGTCCGAATCGGCACGGGAAGTGCGCAACATACCACAGGTTCCAGCCACAGCAGCAGGGTGGCAGGAGACGAAGGGGAGGGGCACCAGGGGCAGCAGGAGGAGGGGGGGAAATGGAGGCGCAGGGGAGGAAGGAGAGGGAGGAGCTTCGGTGGAGTGGAAACCAGCAGACACGGCAAGGTGTTTGGCTATTCTGCCTTGGGTGCTCGCATCACTGCCTGATGGCATCATTGGAAATGAGGACCGGGGCGTTTTGGAAGCGGCTGCATTTCACTCTTTGGAAGCTTTGAAGGTGAGTTGGAGATACGCCCACATGTTCCATGCTATTATTATTCTAGTTTTTTTTTTTTTGTAATGTTGTTTGGTCGTTCTTGACATGGAGGCATCATGGTATGAGCTCCGGGCTGGTCATGGGATGGCGACGGCCTTCCTATTTTGGCCGGCCTGGAAATGGGCGTAAATAACAGAACCCATTGTACACTCCATGCACCTCTGTTATTCTACTCTCCACGCCTCTGTTATTCTACTCTCCACGCCTGTTATTCTACTCTCCACACCTCTGTTATTCTACTCTCCACACCTCTGTTATTCTACTCTCCACGCCTCTGTTATTCTACTCTCCACGCCTGTTATTCTACTCTCCACACCTCTGTTATTCTACTCTCCACACCTCTGTTATTCTACTCTCCACGCCTCTGTTATTCTACTCTCCACGCCTCTGTTATTCTACTCTCCACGCCTCTGTTATTCTACTCTCCACGCCTCTGTTATTCTACTCTCCACGCCTCTGTTATTCTACTCTCCACGCCTGTTATTCTACTCTCCACGCCTCTGTTATTCTACTCTCCACGCCTCTGTTATTCTACTCTCCACGCCTGTTATTCTACTCTCCACGCCTCTGTTATTCTACTCTCCACGCCTCTGTTATTCTACTCTCCACGCCTCTGTTATTCTACTCTCCACGCCTCTGTTATTCTACTCTCCACGCCTCTGTTATTCTACTCTCCACGCCTCTGTTATTCTACTCTCCACGCCTCTGTTATTCTACTCTCCACGCCTGTTATTCTACTCTCCACGCCTCTGTTATTCTACTCTCCACGCCTCTGTTATTCTACTCTCCACGCCTGTTATTCTACTCTCCACGCCTCTGTTATTCTACTCTCCACGCCTCTGTTATTCTACTCTCCACGCCTGTTATTCTACTCTCCACGCCTCTGTTATTCTACTCTCCACGCCTGTTATTCTACTCTCCACGCCTCTGTTATTCTACTCTCCACGCCTGTTATTCTACTCTCCACGCCTCTGTTATTCTACTCTCCACGCCTGTTATTCTACTCTCCACACCACTGTTATTCTACTCTCCACGCCTCTGTTATTCTACTCTCCACGCCTCTGTTATTCTACTCTCCACGCCTCTGTTATTCTACTCTCCACACCTCTGTTATTCCATTCTCTAAACCCGTCTTGTCAACACCACACTCTTACCGTCTTCGATTTCCAACAACCCATGTCTTCATTCCTCCACTACAACCCCTATCATCCATTAAATACAACCCATATCGTCAAGTGTGATGAGTCAATTTTTGAATAGACTCATTAATCGATTCGTCCCACCATCCGTTGAATACAACCAATGTCGTCAAAAGTGATAGAGTCAATTTTTGAGTAGACTCATTAATCGACTCGTCCCACCGTCCGTTAAATACAACCCATATCATCAAGCTCCACTTCCCCTACATGTGCTCTTTCTCTTCCTCTTCCGGCCGTTGCCATCATCCATGCTCTCACATCTGGCAGACGATGCAGAACGAATTTCAGTTGGCCCGAGCTTGGGCCAAGGCCCAGCGGGCTGTGCTGCGTGCACTGCACAGAATGCAAGCAGCTGCCAAACGAGCCTGCCCCTTTCGCCAAGTGGACGAACCACAAGCTGCCAGCTCACCTATGGACATGGCACGAAAGCTGACAAAAGCGAACGCGCGGCTCAATAAGGACAGGCTGGCAGCGAAGGCTCAGCTTGAGGACTCCCGGGGGAGACTGAGGTTCCTGCGGTTGCTATCGGAAGAGAGGAAGGCGGAGAAGGGGAAGCATGTGGCTGATGGGGTTGAGGAAGGGGAGGAAGTGGGAGGGAGTGGGGAGAAGGGGATGGGAGAAGGGGAAGAAGAGGAGATCTGTGTGGTGTGCCGGGAGCCGTTCACAAACAAGTTCTCAGTCTTCCCATGCTTCCATGTGCTGTGCTGTGACTGTGAGTGACCTGCTGCTTGTAACGCAATGCTTTTTTCATTTTGTCAAAGAAGAATAGTGCTTGTATAATTGTGCTCTGTTCTGTTACATGTTGTTCTCCACGTGTCTGTTTCTTACGAGTTGGAATGTGTTTTGGAATCGTTGCGATAAAGTATTTGTGAGCAATTCTTGAAACCCTTACTGCCTGAGACTTGGTTGCCATGTCATCTCTCACCTTGCCATCTCACGGTGTCATCTCGCACTATTACATCTCACCGTGTCATCCCTCGCCATGCCATCTCACTGTGTCACCTCTGCAGGCACACAGCTTCTGGTGGTAAGGGCCTCTTCAGTGCCCACTGCAACCAGCAACATCACGGGCAGTGCTTCTGGCAGCAGTAGGGAGCCGCGAGTCCAGTGCCCCATGTGGAGACGAGACGTGGAGAACACCACGCGCAATGACCGCGCAGCCTTTTCCAGCTCCTCTGCTGCTAGTGCTGCTGCTGCTGCTGCTGCTGCTGCTGCTGCTGCTGCTGCTTCTGCTGCCGTGGATGCGAGTCTGTGGCTGGGTAAGGGTGCTGCAAGGAGGGAGGGAGAGGAGGAGATGGTGCCTGAAGTGGTGCAGATGCAAGAGAAGGAGATGAGTCTTTGCACGGACTTTGGAACAAAGGTATGCCGTCATGTCAAACCCTACGAACACTTCTCATATTTCTTGTTTTCGTCCATCCTGTCTTCTTTCTTTCCATTCCACTTATCCCCCACATGCCCGACATTCATCCCTGCAGCTGGACGCAGTAACGCGCCGAGTGTTACATATCTTGCACTCGGACCCATCGGCCAGAGTCATAGTGTTCAGCGAGTGGAAGGACGTGCTAGTCCTCATCGCCCATTGCCTGCATGCCAACGGCGTCCCCACTGCATCCGCCTTCAAACCTCGGTGTGTTTCCTTGTCCACCTCTCACCAATGCTCTCAGCAGTTCCTTCCAAACCCTTTGCTCCCTCTACCTTCCTCTCAATCCCGTTCCTCACTTCACTCCCAGTGCTTCCTCCTTCCATAGCCCTCGTCTGATTGTTCCCACGAACATTACTCCTCTACTGCACCAACTGGTTCCTTGAGCGACTCCTCTAATGGAAATTTCAATGAGAATTTCATTTCATGTTCCCCGCGCATCTTCTAATTCTAGTCAGCATTCGTTGCCTTCTCATGCCTCTCCCATCCCACCAGGGAGGTGCCTTCTGCATTGGAGTGCTTCACACCATCCACTCGTCCGCCAGCCCTGTCAGCCAGTGGCAGTGGAGCAGGAGGGAGTGCAGAGTGTCGTGTGCTGCTGCTGGTGGTGGCGGTGGGGGGCAGCGGGCTGAACGTGGTGGAGGCGCAGCACGTGGTGTTTGTGGAGCCGGGGCTCAATGCTGCCGCCCACGCGCAGGCTGCCAACCGCGTGCACCGCATCGGCCAGACCCGCCAGACCTTCCTGCACCGCTTCATTGTGAGCCGCCCTGTTTGTTGATAGCCATCCAGTGAACTGTACGCAGCCCGTGAGTTTATGTTTACAATATATGCTCCACTGTAAGGCGTTGTATTTTCATTTTGAGGATGTGTTCATTGTCAATGCGTGCAGGTGCAGGACATGTGGAAGAATCCATCCATGCCCTTCACCGCTCCAAGACTTCTGCATCTCACCTCTCCACCTCGCGTGCTGCCAGCAAGGCAGCCGCATATGATCACAGCTCACTCACTTTGGAGGATGTCAGCATTTTATTCTCTCGAGGCTGATCCCCTGCAGCAGCCAGGGAGGCGGAAGGAAATGTGATGCATTTGGGCGGATGGGAGCTTACAATTACATAACTTTAATGGATTAACGTGAACAAGTCTGGTGGTCCTTCCATAGCCAGTAAGATGCTATCATACATGAGGAACCGCACACAAGGTGAAATATATGTACCATCAAACAAGTTGAATACTAGATAAAACCAATCAAATCGGGGTGTCATTTTACATTTTTTTATAAAACATGAACAATTTTTATTCAAGGGCGTGTCCTAATCGAAGTGCCGAACGACGGCCATCCGTCATTTGCGGGACGTCGGGTTGGATGCTGACCTCGACGGATGACGGACGGATTCACTTCGGACACATCGAGGGGCTGGAAATACTCTTTGGGAATTCCCGCTTGGGACACTCCCTCGAGCCCCACACTCTTTAGGTATGCATTCTAGATAGCATGACAGAGTAATGTGAAGACAAGTTACTCTTTAGTCTTCTTCGTTGAAGTCAACAGACGATCTTGGTTTCGTTATGCGCGGGTTAGGCGTGAGTGCGTGTGGCGACGACGTTGTTCGGCTACTACTACTGGCAGTGACTACGTGTTTACGTAAGGCGTGAAGACGTATTTCTAGGCGTCTAGACGCAACTTTAGGCGTCTAGACGCTATTTAAGACGTCAAGACAAGGATTATAGTATTGCTCTAGGCGTCTAGTAGTCGATTCTACAGGCTTCCATACATTACTTGAGACGTCGAGGACGTCACTTGAAATACTTAGACGCCGTTACCAGGGTCTCCGAAAGGCTGGGATGGGCAAGAGGAACAAAGGGCGAGGCGGGCAGCGGAACCAGCAGCCCGCGCAGCAACGCCAGGTGCTGTCGCAGCCGCTGTGTCAGCAGCAGCTGCAGCAGCAAAGGGGGGACGGAAAGGCGGAGGATGGGAATAGAGAGGATTCCGCGAGCTGCGCTGCGCAGAACGCGGCGCAGCAGCAAGGCTGCGCTGGCGATGGGGTTGTGGTGGCCGTGCCAGTGCAAGTCCAAGTTCCCGTTGACGCTGCCAACCCGCCCAGCAACGTGCTGGCGGCAGGTACTGTTGAGGTTGTTTGACGCTGTAGGCTTATAACGCGGATAGATATGGCGCCGTACGCATGTCATGACGGATAAGTTATAGGCTGGCTTTAATAGTTCAATAATTTCCAGTCTTCGTCCAGGTTGGACACAACAGCCTGTAACATCACAGCAAGGATGGGCACTTGTGATTGTAGTATCGCTTTGACATCCTTGTCTCATCCGGTTGTTGTCAAATGCTCTGTCACATCGCAACCACACCAACCCAGCTCTTTTCCCCATCACCTGCCAACCAAACGCGTCCCTGCATGCACATGCCACCACCCACCCACCAGCTCGGATGGGTTGCGACGACGAGGAGGGCACGGCTGGTGAAGACGCGGTGGCTGGGGGCAGTGGAGAGGGCGGGATGGAGGGCGTGGCGTGGCAGTGGCAGCAGCTGCAGGCCAGCATGGCACAGCAGATCGAGTAAGTGCCGTGCCTGGTAATAAGGTAGCAACGTGCTTGCGTCAGGTACTGTTTAGTACCAACTAGGGAGCAACTGATTTGTTAAAGATTAGGCCTCTGCAACTTGCCTGTATAACAGCTACGACTCATGCAGGGTGTGTGTGTCTATATGTACATATGTGTGTGTGTGTGTGTGTGTGTGTGTGTGTGCGCGCGCGCGTGCGTGCGTGCGTGCGTGTGTGTGTGTGTGCGTGTGTGCGGACCTCCCTGCTCCTTCCCCCCTCTCCTCCCCGCTATTAGCTCCATGGCAGCACAGCAAGCAGCGGTGGCGGCCAGAGAGGCAGCAGTGATTAGAGACGTCTCAAAACCCCCTCCCCTATCCCTTCCCCTCCCCGCTTCCTCCTCCCTCCCCTCCCCCTTCCACTGCCCCGTTCTCCGCCCTTCTCTCAGCTCCATGGCAGCACAGCAAGCAGCGGTGGCGGCCAGAGAGGCAGCAGTGGGGGAGAGGGAGGAAGGGGTGACGCAGAGGGAGGAGCGAGTGAGGGCGAGGGAGGAGAGAGTGAAGGAGAGGGAGGAGAAAGTGAGGGTGCGAGAGGAGAAGGTGAGAGCGAGAGAGGTGGAGTGGCAGAAGCAGAGAGGCACGGCTGCTTCTGGTGGCGGGAAAGTGGCTTCAGAGGCCAAGGTGAGTGAGAGGCAAAGGTGAGTGAGAGGCAAAGGTGAGTGAGAGACAGAGAGCGAGACAAGCAGAGTGTTTGATTGAAAGTATATGGACGAGCAGAGCATGTGGCAGCAGGGAGCAGTCTACGTGGCTGTGTGGGTGGATGCGGCACAGCTGCTTGTGATGGTAATGGGTTGGGGTGTTTTGTTTTTCCTCAGAACCCGTACTTTTTATTTCACACCCTGTCTACTTCTCTCTTCCCTTGACCTCTTCTCTTGTTTGTCAACTTGCCAAAGACTTGCAAGCAAACTGATAGTATCCACCCCTTTTCCCTCCATTCCTCTCCCCTCCCGTCCCTTCCCTTCCCCTCCCCTTCCCTGCCTTCCCCGTCCCTCCATGCCATTCCAGGTGGCTGATCTGTGCCGCAGGGAGAAGCAGCTACAGGCAAACCAGGTGAGGGATGTGCAGCGGGAGGAGTAAGGCTGGTCAGCAATGCGAGCTTGGTTGAAGGGGCAGGTTGAGGGGGCATGGCAAGAGGCAAGCTGCGGGGGCATGGCAAGAGGCAAGTGTGCATAGTAGGTGAGAGTAAACACTTCCGGTCAAAAAGGTGGTGAAAGAAATCCGACTGCTTCAATAGTTCCTGAGCCAATCTGTAGATCCTTTGGCTGTGAGATATTGTCAACTTCTTCTGGTATTTTTGTGACCTGAATGGGCTTTTGACGACTTGCATTGCGTTGCCATACCAACCAAGCTCATGCATTGCATACATCCCAATCACTATATTGCATTCGCGTACCAAACAAACTCCTGTATGCATTTATGCCGTTCACAAGCGACGGACCCATCCAATCTCTTGCTCCCCCTTGTTGTTCAACCTACTTCTGAAACTGGAACTCCCCCAGGCAGCGGTGGCGGCGCAGCAGAGGCAGGTGTTTGAAGTGGAGAGGGAGCTGGCGGGGCGCGAGAGGGCTCTGCAGCAGGCGTGGGCGCAGCACCGCCTGCACCTGCAGGCCATTGGGTGGACTGCGGCGCAAGGGGGAGGGGTGCAGGGGCAGGGGCAGGGGCAGGGGCAGGGGCAGGGGCAGGGGCAGGGGCAGGGGCAGGGGCAGGGGCAGGGGCAGGGGCAGGGACCGGGGCAGGGAATGCATCAAGAGAAGGAGCAAGGGGATGCGGTCGCAACGAATGAAGGAACAGTTGTGGCTGTTGGGTCGACTGAAAGGAAAGTGGAAGGGGGAGGTGGTGATAGGCCTTTGGATGTGGGAAGAGCGGGGAGCAGTGAGGAGGTTGTGGAGTTGCAAGAGGGGAAAGGTAGTGGAGGTAACGGGAGTGTGGGTGAAGGGGGTGGTGATGTGAGCTTAGATCATAGTGCTGCTGGTGCTGCTGGTGCTGCTGGTGCTGCTGGTGCTGCTGGTGCTGCTGGTGCTGCTGGTGCTGCTGGTGCTGCTGCTGGTTTTCCTGGCTTGGAGGGGGGTGGGGATGGAGGGGCAAGAGCAGAGAGGGTGGGGGCAAGAGAGGAGGAATTGGGAGGGGATGGGAAGAAGGTGGAGGAGAGGCGAGGATTTGCAGGGGAAGGGAAGGAGCAGCTGGGAGAAAGGGAGGGAACGGGAATGGCCAGGGAAGCTGCTGCAGGTGGTGTTGCAGAGGAAGGGGACGAGGAGCAGCGAAAGATGGAGGAGGTTGAGGTGGAGCCAAACGCAGGAGGTGGGGCCACCCAGGTGGGGCATGTAGTGGGGGAAGACAAGGCGGTTGTGGGCGGCGTTGGGGCGCCAGCAGAGAGAGGCGGGGTCGATGGGGTAGAGGCACAGGCAGAAATAAAGGAGAAGATGAGCTTGGAAGGTCAGGGTAGGGCTGTGATGTGGGGCGCAGGAGCGCGAGAGGAGTCTGGGGAGGATGCAATGGAAGGAGAGGGGAGGAATGGGAGTGAGGAAAGGGTTTTGGGGGGTTCTCGGAGGTCCTTTGCACAGGTTTCTCCAGGCCGTGTGAATGTGAGAGAGTTGGCTGAGGGAGGTGGGGAGGGGCGGGAGGGGGGAGAGGAAAGGGTGTTGCGAGGGGGTGATGGGGGGAAAAGGGGTGGTGGATCATGGGGAGAAGGGGGAGCGGAGGCCTGGGGAAGTGGAGGAGGTGGGTGGGGAGTGGGGAGTGAGGGGGGATGGGGAAGGGCAGAAGGAGAGGGGGGATGGGGAAGGGCAGGAGGAGAGGGGGGATGGGGAAGGGCAGAAGGAGAGGGGGGATGGGGAAGGGCAGAAAGAGAGGGGGGATGGGGAGAGGGGGGACGGGGAGAAGGGGGATGGGGAGAGGGGGGACGGGGAGAAGGGGGATGGGGAGAGGGGGGTTCAGCACAGGCAGGAGCTAGGGGATGGGGAGATGGAGGATTGGAAAAGGAAGGAGGGGGAGAATGGGGATGGGGGAAGGGAGAAGTGAACAGGATAAGAGAGGAAGGATGGGCGGAGGAAGAGAAGGCCGAATTGAGAGAAAGATTTGAGGAGGGATGGGGTGGGGGAGGGGAAGGTGGATGGGGAAGTGAACGAGAGGAGGAATCAGGAGGTGAGAGAAAGAGATGGAAAGGGGGAGGAGAGGGAGGATGGGGAGAGGATGGGGAGGGGACGACAGGAGGAGCGAGCGAGGGTGGATGGGGGCGAGGAGGTGGGGAGATCCAGTGGCGCAGGGAAGAGAGCGGGAAGGGATGGGCAAGGGGGGATGGTTCGTGTGCACAGGAGAGGTCCGGGTGGGGCATGTGGGAGAGTGGCTTGGCTCAGGGGTGGGGTGAGGAGCAGAAGGGGGGGCAGCGAAAGGAGGAGCAGCAGAAGGAGGAGCAGAAGAAGGAGGAGCAGCAGGGCGGGGCTGGGTGGGAGGGGGGTGCGGATGCGGGGAGGCCAGGGGGGAATGGGAGGAAGAAGAAGAGGGCCAAGGCGAAGAGGCAGAGGCAGGAGCTGATGCTCTCGTGTGGGCTCAACTGGGGTCGTGCAGGCGCAAGCGGGCAAGGCGAGGCGTTCACGGGGGGACATGCTCCTGGCGCTCCCCCTCCTGCTCCTGTTGCTGTCGAGAATCTCCCGTCGTTGCCAGCTACCCATCCTGCAGCGTCTGTGTTGCCAGCTGGCAGTGCGAGGGATGGCAGGGGAGGAGGGCCGCAGGCACGGTCAGGGGGCGCGGGAGAAGGGGAAGGAGCGAGGGTGGAGTCATGTGGGGAGGGGTTGGGGCAGGAGGGAGGGCGTCTAGCTGGGGGGGAGCAGAGAAGGCCAAAGCAGGAGACGGAGGAGTGGGAAGGGTTGCGAATGGGCGTGATGAGAGATGGTGATGGTGGCAGGATGCTGCTGAACAGTGGTGCCGCTGGTGAGCCAGGAGCCTCTGGACCAGCAGCAGCAACAACGCGAGCAGAAATAAAGGTCGAAGCAGCGGTGACTGCAGAAGCAGGTGCAGCACAGGCAGCAGCAGAGGCAGGTGCAGACGTGCCGGGCGTGCAAGAGTGCAGGGTGGCAGTGAAAATGGAGGCCGTGGGTGGGGATGCAGAGTGCCAGGGAGGAGGCCGTGAGGGCGGGATGGGGGATGGGGATGGTGGAGGTGTGGGGGGAACAAGGCAGGGATTGGGAGGTGCGATGGATGAGGGACTAGGGGGCTGTGACGACCAGATGCAGGATCAAGGGCAGGGACAGGGTCAGGGGCAGGGACAGGGGCAGGGGCAGGGACAGGGCAAGGGGGCAGCATGGAAAAGGAAGCAGAAGAGAAAGAGGAAGGCAGCTGCAAAAGCAGCAGCAGCGGAAGCAGGGACGAGCGAGGCCAAGGAAGCAAAGAGGTGAGCACACTGACCCGCAGCTGTCTGGTGAGGCGTGTGAGCCTGCTGGTGAGCTGTGAGGCGTGTGAGCCTGCCGTGTGTGAGCTGTGTTTTGTGATGTCCCCTTCTCTGCCTCTGTCTCTTGTGCTCTTCCCTCCTGCTTCTCTGTCTCTCCTCTGCAAGCTCATTGTTTTGCCACTTCTCTCTCCTCTCTTCCCCACTCCCCACTTCTTTTCCCCTTCTGCCTCTGCTCTTGTCCGCTTTAACCTATCGTCTCCCCAGCCAGCCAATCGTAGCCAGATCGCTGCTCAGCCCTCTGTGTTCCTCCCAACAACACCTTCTCCACCTTTTTCCTATCTCTCCCCACCCGTCCACCCCTTCCCCGCCCCTCTCCTCCTTTCTCCCTCTCATCAGCCACGGCACAGCAGCGGAAGCATTGGAGTCAGAAGCACCGGGGCTGCTGCAGGTGCTGCAGCAGAGGGGGCTGCTGCGAGGCATCCAGCTCTTTGACCTCGCCTTCATGCAAGCAGCTGAAACATCAGAACCAGCAGAGGCAGCAGCAGTAGCACCACCACCACTACCAGCCAACGACACCGTCTCTCAGGGGGGAGAGCAGACGGCCGGTCAGACGGGTGACAGGGTTGGTGAGGCTGATAAGAGCGAGGCGGCAGGGCAGGGGACGGGGGAGATGGGGGTGGATGGGGTGGAAAGCGAGGGGCAGGCAGGGTGTGAGATGGAGTGGGGCGATGGAGGGTTGGGTGCTGGGCCTGGCGTTTGGATGGAACTCGAGCGCACTCACTCTGGTGATGTGGGCGCTAGTGGTGGTGGTGATGGTGGTGCTGGTAGTGGTGGTGATGCTTTGGCAACACCACAAGCAGCAGCACGAGCAGCAGTAGCAGCAGGAGCAGGAGAAGCAGCATCAGCCCCAGTGGCTGTGCCCTCTGATTTCTCCGATCTCCAGAAGATTCTCTCCCGGGTACTCTCTCTGCTCTGCCCTCTCTGCCAGACATGTCGGAAATGTTTGGAAAACTCCCTCTCTTCCTTAGTCTGCTCTCCCTGCCGCACTCATGGGAACATGCTTACAGCCGCATCTGTCCCTGTAAAGAGAGGCGCCTATAATGGCGCAAGCGCTATCAGGCTTGGCGCAAGAATGCTGTTTTCTCCCAAGCACACTCCTGCTCCATCCCTCTCATCTCTCTCCAGCAAGACATCTCAAAAGCCCGCCCACATCCCTCTACTCATCCCTCCCCACCCCCACCGCCCCACAGCTGTACTCGCACACGTGGGAGCGGCTGCCAGGGCAGGTGGTTGGGGCAGGGGGCGGAGCAGCAGGGTGGAACCGCCCAGCGTACTGCGTGGAGAACCTTGTTGCTCTCATCACCCAGGTGCGTGCCTGTGCCTGGCTGATGGAGGACTGCCCTCTGATGTGCTGTGCTCCTTGGCTTCTGCCTTGGGGATAACCTTTAAGATAGCGATGTAAGGTAGCAGCACAGATCTTAAGGAGGGTGTGTGTCAAAATGTTTGTCCTTCTGTCCCACCGTTTCTGTCTGTCCCACCTTTATCTCGTCCTCTCCCTCCTTCCTTCCTTCCCTCTCCTTCCCCCTCCCTTTCCCTCACCCCCTGCCAACCCTTTCTTCCTTCAGGCGCACGCGGTGGAGCAGGCAGGGTGGCAGGTGTCGTGGGGCTGGTGTGGTGTGGGGCCATCCGTTGCTTTCCCCCCTTCCTCCCTGCTTTCCCTTTCCCCCACCTTTTTCCGCTCCCTATTTCCCCGCAGGCACATGCAGTGCAGCAGGCGGGGTGGCAGGTGTCGTGGGGCTGGTGTGGGGCCATCCGTTGCTTCCTCTTTGTCTTCCCAGACCACAACAGGTGAGATTACAAAGCCTGTGAGATGACACGTCACGCAACCACGACAGGTGAGGGGCCTCCAGTCCTACTGCCTGTTTCTCACCCTCCTCAAACCCAAGCCTATCCAACCTCCTGCCTGCCTTACAACCTTTTCTAATTGACTCAAAAATCGTTTGTCTTTTCAATCTTCTCTCCTCCCTGCACCCCCTATACCTGCCCCCCCTGCTCCTCTGCACCCCCCACCACACCGTTGCCAGGCAGGGTGATATTGGAGGCTCCAGACTACAGCGGCGAGGCAACCTACTTCACTATCCCTCCCAAGCCTTTTCATTCTCCCACCTGCCATTACACCCCTCCTCCCGGCACCCCTCACACTCTGCACTGCTGGCTGGCAGGATGATAGTGGAGGCGCCACACTACGGCGGCAAGGCAACCTATTCCTTTGAGATCGAGGGGTGGTGACTTCTGAGTCGACTCAAAAGCCCCACCGCTGCACCTACCTTCATACCGCCGCACCCCCCACCCACCACACGACTGCCTGCCAGGATCATACTGGAGGCACCAGAGTACGGCAAGGCCACCTATTTCTTTGAGCTGGAGGCGGGGGTGGCGGTGCGCTGGCAGCTGCAGCGCCTGCTCGCTGTCTTTGGCGCCGCCTCGGTCTCGCGCATCGACGTCATCACCAACCTGCCTCTCGAGGTTTGCATGCCCGTCAACTTGCTCGTCTGCTGTGGGCTTAGAGGTTCGAAGTGCTTTCTTTTCAACCGCTTTGAGCCGTCTCAGAAGGTGCATCGACGTCATCACCCACGTCGGTGGTGACTTATCTTGCTGGTCTGCTTATGAGGCGCTTCAAACGTCACGTTTAGAGTAGCTGCTCAGCATGCTGGGCTGCTCTGATGCTTCTTTTTCAAGCGTCTCATAACGGCTTGGTGCTATTTTCCACTTGTTCGCAAGCATTCAGTGTTGTACTCTGTGTGTGCTACCATCCAGCAACCAATATCCTTGTATACCACGGGCAGGAGCGCAGTGTCAAGCAGACTCCTGCTTACCACTTTCCCTTCCGTAGCATCTATTCCAGCCCTCCCTTAGTGCCTCCCCAGTTCCAACCTTCCTTCAGCTCCTCCATCCCTCATCTGCTGCCGTGCAGGTGGGAGTGGATCTATCGGAGGAGGAGGCGGGGCGGTTGGAGCGGTACGGATGGGTGCGGGGCACGGGCATCGGCGAGCTGCTAAACTTCTGCGACCGCCTCCGCCACGACTACTCCCTCACAGGCGCCCACATTGGTGGGGGGCAACAGAGCGCGGAGGCGGGGCGAGAGGGTGAGAAGGGGGGAGGCGCGGATGGGGAGGCGAGAGGGGATGGTAAGGGAGTGAAGAAAATGGGGTGGAGGAAACGGGGAGTGCGTTTTGCAGTGGTGGAGAGAGAAGAGGCGTGCCACCCTGTGCTGGCTGCAGCAGAGGAGGCAGAGAGGGAGAGGGAGAGGAGGGAGAGGGAGGAGAGGGAGAAGAGAGAGCAGGAGGAGAGGAGAGGAGGGGATGAGGAGTTGGGGGGTAGAGGAGAGTGTGCAGGGGAGAGTGAGGAGCAGGCAGAGCTGGAAAGACAGTTACAGCAATACGAGCAGAGACAGCAGCAGAAAGCAAAGGCAGAAGAAGTTGGGAAAGAAACAGACAGGAAAGACGGAGGCTCTGAACAACTAAATCCGCAGCATGAGCCTGATTCCGAACCTACCAGGCTCGATTCCGCCGAGCCTGCGAGCGGGGTGGAGGCAGCCCGATGGGTGGCGAGCATAGAGGAGTGGAAGAGGCGCATTGCGCTGCGGCTGAGGGAGGGGCGGCAGCAGGGCCGGTGCTCCCGCCTGCACCGCTACTGCCAGCAGCGAGCCTCACAGCACTCGCATGCTCTGAAGAGTGGTCTGCAGAATGTTCTGCAGGCTGATGGGTTTGGGGGTTTTGAGGCGAGCAGACAGCCCGTTGTTGCTGCTGTTCTGAAGTCTCCTGAAAGTGCTGTGCTTCGCGGAGTCACTCAAACGGCTGCCACGTCGCAGCAGATTGACTGTGAGCGTGAGAAGCATCAGCAGCAGCAGGGTGCAGTGAAAGAGGAGGATTATGATGACGACCTTCCCTTGCAGGCCCTTGTGCGGCAGCACCAGCAGAAAAAGACAAGGCGCGAGCAGACGCAGCAGCAAGGGCAGACGAAGGTGGAGGCAAGGCAGGAGGGGAAAGAACAACAATGTGATGCTGCAGGCAACAATACCGGAAGCAGGGGTGCAGTGGGGAGCACAGGAGGTGCCTGTAAGCATCAAGGACTGCTGTTGCAGAGGCCGAGTGAGAGTGCAGCAGTTGGTGCTACAGTGACGCCTGCACTTGGTGCTACAGCAACCCCCGTAAATGATGCTACAGCGGCGGCCGCAGGGGATGCTACAGGTGCGGGACAGACAGTGCTGATAGGAAGCACACTGGACAGCGGGACAGACAGTGCTGCAGGTGCAGGCTACAAAAGCAATGACTTGTGCCAGAAAACGGAAGGAAGTGCGGGCAACAAGGCCGTTGAGGAGGCTCATGTGGAGGCACAGGGGCTGCTTGTAGCGGGGATGGAGGCATGGGAAGGGTTGGATGCAAAGGGCCCTCTGGACGAGTGGGTGGAGGAGGAGGGAATGATGGGTGGAGAGGTGGAGATGGCAGGTGATGGCGAAATGGGAGAGGGCGGTGAAGCGATGGAGGGGTTGGTGATGCAGACTGGGATGTGCATGGCAGCAAATGTCGTGGTTTGAGCGAGGAGAGGGGACATTACGGTAATTTGATTGGCCTGACTTGGCAAGATTTAGATGGGGCTGATACAGACAGGGGCGCAAGTTGATGAAGCATTACAGACAGGGCAGCATTAGGGCGCGTCAATTCCCCAAACATCAAAATTCAGATGGATCCGAATGGCCGAATTCGCGAAAGTAACCAGTTGGCGAAAATCGCAAACATTTGTACGACTTTCGCCAACCTCGCGAATCTGCAGGCCGGAAAAACGGCCGTTCAGCGAGTCGACAAGGATCCGACAGAACAGTCGACTTGACAACGGCCACGAATCCGACGCGCCCGTACGACAGTTCCCTATCGCACCGCTCTCTGTCGCCAGCACAGAACGTGAGACAACTGTCAACAAGACTAGGCAAGAATGATTGAAAGGAGAGGGGTTTCACTAGCAGCAGTTGGGGTACATATAGCAAACCCTAACTGGGTTGTACTCGCTATAGAGCACCCCACTACAGGCTAGACAATAATAACATTCTGACACACCCCCATAGCCAAAGTGGGGTGTAATCAGTACAATGAGCAGGCATAGCAATAGTTCACAATTATAAGCAAAGCTAGAGGTGATCATAGAGGGCAAGTGAGGAGGAGGAGAAACTGTGAGGGTGAGAAGATGAAAGGCGACGGCTGAAGCTGCAGACACACGGGCAACAGGAGCGGCGCGCACAGTGGCTACCGAGCGCACGAGGGCACCGGACTACGGGAGTATCTGGCTCCGCGGCTACGACGAGCACACACAGGAGCAACGGACCCACAGGCGACTGGCGAAGCAGGCTCGCTGGGCTACCGAAACGCGCGAGGGCATCCGGACTACTGGCGCTGCTGGCGTCACGACGGCTACCTCCACGCAACCTCCCCCGACCGTCCCACGCCCCTCTCACACACCCCCTGCTGACACCCTAGCTCCACTTCCACGGCACCCCCCTTAAACCCTAAACCCTCGGCTCCCACACACCCACCCCCCTCAGCGGCAGCTGCAGCAGTGGGAGACGGAGGAGGAGGAGGAGCCGCAGGTTACCCACACCGGTCACCCCCATGCCCGCCACCCCCAAACCCTAACGCAGGCAGGAGCGCGGGAAACAGCAGGGGCGGGGCACGGAGGGAAAGGGAGGCAGCGGGGTGGCTCTTGGGCGCCACGAAGAAGCAGGGCGCGGGCCCCCCGAGGGCGCCACGGCGGGTGACGGGAGGGGGGCCGCGCACGGGCCCCCGAGGGCGGCTCGACGGGCGACGGGAGGGGCCGCGCGCGGGCCCCCTAGGCGCCGCGACGAGGCGACGGGAGGGGGCGGCGCGCGGGCCCCCAAGGTGCCGCGACGAGGCGACGGGAGGGGGGGGACGCGCGGGCCCCCAGGGCGCCGCGACGAGGCGACGGGAGGAGGACGACGGGGGGCAGCGCGCAGGTCCCCGGGGGCGCCACGACGGGCAGGAAACCGCCGCGCGCCTCGGGGCGCACGGCGGGCAGAAAACCGCCGTACGCCCTGAGCGCACGGCAGGAAGAAGACGGCGCGCGCCCGAGGCGTGCGAGAAGCAGAATAGCAGCGGAAGCAGTTAGGTGGCGGGCCCACCCACAGGATCGACCCAAGGGGGTCGACCTGCTCTGATAGCATGTCAAAAAGACTAGGCAAGAATGATTGAAAGGAGAGGGGTTTCACTAGCAGCAGTTGGGGTACATATAGCAAACCCTAACTGGGTTGTACTCGCTATAGAGCACCCCACTACAGGCTAGACAATAATAACATTCTGACAACAACCTGCCCACCGCTGTACCATCTTGCATTGTTCCTGTACTGAGTACAAGTATGCGACGGTGTCGCACGTTTGCTGGGTGTCGCCCGTCTGCAAAATTTACAATTTCGGTATTGCGGCCTGCAAATCGGCCTCCAAACATGTCAAATTTGCAGTTGCGACACAACGGGCCGTTTCAGAGGCGACCAGGGTGTCGACCATGTGGCCGAAATTCGCGAAGGGACATTCGACCAAATGGTCGACGAATATACCGGCCATTTGGCAGTTTCGCGAAAACATGGGGAATTGATGCGCCCTTAGGGGTTAAGTGAAGCAGGTGAATTGATGGGGTGAAGCAAGGGGCAAATTAGGAGGCCCATGTGGAGTTGCCTTCATTGTATGAAATATTCAACTACACATTGATGTTCTGCTGCCCGTGTAGCTTACCGTTCAGCATCAACCCCAAACCCTCTGGCTGGTTGCTGAATTTGGAGAGTTCTGTTGTCGTTGATAAGTATAACAGTGTGCAACGGTCCATGCCAACTTCAAACCTGGTAATTCAGCTCGTTTGACGAACCACCCCACAACCAGCCAGCTCGTCAGCTTCCCTGCTTCGCCGCCATGAACCACGGAGAACTGCATGCCCTGGGAATTATTCCCCAAAACGCAGCCGCAACCGACGGAAGCAAGGCGAGTCTTGGCGAAATTTTCCGCGAACAGTCTGAATTTTCGTAGCAGTTCGTTGATCTCCTCACGTAACCAAATTTTGACCCACGAAAGTCGTTACAGATGTTTTCGCACCATCGCCATGCCGTCACAGCGCCAAGTGTGCGAAATTATTGTTATTTCCGCTGTACAGCCCCACTCACTAGAAACGCTTTCATATCCTGGGCCGGAAATTCACAACATCGCGACTCGACACCTCTCTCGCCAGTCACGCAACTATTTCAATCACCTGCTTCTTCACTCTATCAGCATCAAAGTCGAGCACTGCCTTCCAAGCGCCGAATTTCTTTCATATCCAGCTTGCTCCAGTTTGGCTTTCAAAAGCCTTCCTCGGCTCCAGCCCAGCTCTCAGCAGTTCTTCCCTCTGCTCCATTCTCCGGTGGCTCACCTTTCCACTGTCCGAGTCGCCGGCGGCCTGCTGTGCGTGGGATTCGTCTTTCTCGCCCTCGCCCTCACTCCTGCCGACGCCATCACGGGTACATCCTCCAACCTGGACAACGACGGCTCGTGCTACAGCCAGTTCAACTTCCGCGACAGTCCATATTTAGACAACGGCTTGGTCGCGCAGGTGCCCGCTGTCAGAATGTGATGGTTGTCTAGCCTGCAGTGGGGTACTCTATAGCGAGTACAGCCCTTATAGGGTTTGCATATATGTATCCCTATGCTTGTTAGTCAAAACCCTTCTTGCCTGTTTCTCGTTTTGGCCTAGCATTTTGACATGCTATCAGAGCGGGTCGACCCTCCTGGGTCGATCCTGTGGGTGGTCCCACCAGAAGCTTCCGCTGTTGTTTCCTGCTGTTTCCTGCCTGCCGCGCGCTCCGGGCGCGCAGCGATTTTTTCTTCCCGCCGCGCGCCCGTCACTCGGCGCGTCGCCCCCGGGAGGCGCTGCGACGGGCGACGGGGACCCGCGCGTCGCCCCCCGTCGCCCGTCGTGGCCTGCGCGCGGCCCGTACAGCCGGCGCGCGGCCCGTACGGGCTGCGCCAGGCCCGCGCGCGGCCCGTACGGGAAGCGCCAGGCCCGCGCGCGGCTCGGGCCGCCTGCGCGCGGTTCGGGCGGCTATGCCAGGCCCGTGGGCGGCCCGTTCCTCGCTGCCCCTGCCCTCCCCACTGTCCCCCGTGCTTCTACTGGCGCCCCACCCCTCCTACAGCCCGTTCTCCTGAATTAGGGTTTGGGGGTGAGGGGTATGGGGGTGAAGCCACTGAGTGCCGTTCCCCTCCTCCTCCTTCTCCGTCTCCCACTGCTGCAGCTGCCGCTGAGGGGGGTGGGTGTGTGGGAGCCGAGGGAGTGGCGCTAGGGGGTGTAGTGTGAGCGGTGCTAGGGGAACAGCAGGGGGTGTGTAAAAAGGGGGTGGGACAGCTGGGGGAAGTTGAGAGGAGGCCGTCGACTTGTCGTCCGCAGCGCCTGAAGTCCAGGGAGCCACGACCCCCTGTGGCCTGAGTAGTCCGGGGCTCTGCGCCCGGTAGCTACAGTGTGTGCACTCCTGGGAGCACAGCGAGCCAGCTGCGACCCCCTGTCGCCGTGTAGTCCGGGTTTAGCCTGGTAGCGTCAGTGCGGCGTACTCCTGCTGCCTGTGTGTCTGCAGCTTCAGCCGTCGCCTCTCATCTTCTTGCTCCCACAGTTTCTCCTCCTCCTCACTTGCCCTCTGCTTTGCTTATAATTGTGAACTATTGCTCTGTCTGCTTGTTATGTTGATTGTACCCCACTTTGACTATGGGGGTGTGTCAGAATGTGATGGTTGTCTAGCCTGCAGTGGGGTACTCTATAGCGAGTACAGCCCTTATAGGGTTTGCATATATGTATCCCTATGCTTGTTAGTCAAAACCCTTCTTGCCTGTTTCTCGTTTTGGCCTAGCATTTTGACACCCGCAAGATCTTCAACGGCGGCCAGGGCTGCGGACTATGCTACGAAGTTACGTGTAAGAACCAGCGTGGCTCGAGCTGCAACGGCGGCAAAGTGACGGTGCGCGCGATCGGTCCCAGCGGCGGCGATGACCGTTTCGGCCTCAACAATCCTGCATGGAACGTGATCTCCCTCAACCCGTGGGGCGAAATGGAGGTTACATACAAACCCGTGGACTGCCCTAGAGGCGTCAACATGGGGGTTAGACTCTTGCCGTATGCCAACCCAGACAGTTTCGCGCTTCAGATTTTGGGAGCGGCGAAGAAAGAAGGCGTGAAGGGGGTCGAGATAGCCAAGGAAGGCAGCGGCTCGTGGAAGGGCATGAACAGAAAAGACGGGGCGACGTGGGAGCGGTCATTCGCGAAGGACATTGTGAAATCGGGGAGCAGGGTGAGCGTGCGCGTGACTTCCACGGGCGGCAAGCAGGTGGAGCTGAAAGGCGTCATTCCGAGCAACTGGCGCGCTGGGGATATCTACGGCAGCGACACCAACTTCTAATTTGGAACGAGCATCCACGCCGAGGCAACCATGGTAGTAATAATGCTAGAGTGTGGAGAGTGGTATCTAATAATGCAGCTGCCACGGTGGCTGAAGGGAGCGAATAAAAGTCCAGCCAGTCTAGGAGACGCAGGGAAATGGGTGTGAGATTTATGGCGGTGATGTCGCTTATTGCACGCAATGTTTCTGTTAGTGTTGCAGCTGCTTGCTCTTTGTTTTTTTGCACAGTCATCATTTCTGTAACAGGTTTTATATTCTCTGCCATGTTTTCACGTGATGCGATTTACACAACATGAACACCAAAGGAGGAAACGCGTTGGGTTGGAGTTCAGTACAACCGCCAGGCATCAAGAAGAACCAAGGAAATGAACGGGCCAACAGTGGCCAGACGGAAAGTACTGTATGGCCAGGCACCCAGTGTGAGAAGAATACAAGAAAGAGCTTGGACCCAAGAGGTGACCAGCAGCAGGGCCCGTGCTAGGTTTTGGGACACCCTGAGCCCTCAGGGCACTTTTCTAGAATCCAAAAAAATGCCCTGATTTCTCAGGGCAAATCTTCAGAGCCTTCCTGATTGGTCAGGGCTTTTGCAGAAAATAATCCTGACCTGTCAGGGCAAAAATTGTAGTGTTCAGGGTTCTGATTTTATCACAAACAGACCAGACCAGACTCTGTTTAGCATAGCAGAGCAGCCGCAGCCGAACTTCACTACTAGTGCTGCTGCTACTCTAACAGCAACACTGCAAGGGTGTTGGATGGAGTGCTACTGAACGTCAGCGTGAGAAACCCAGCTAGAGCTAGCCAGGCAGAGGACGAGTTGCCTTGGCGGTGGGTGATGGGGTGGGGTTGGCTTGGCTGGTGTAGCGGGGGATCGGAAATGTCAAGGGGAAGAGAACGTGCGAAGGCGGGAAACGTACACGGGGGAAAATTTCAACGGAGACAAAAATCCTCGGGGAAAAAATTCCCCCCGAAACGGAACACCCCCCCTTACCCCCCCCCCCCCCCCCCCCCCCCCCCCCCCCCCCCCCCCCCCCCCCGCCCCCCACCAAAATCCGCGTCAGGGCAGGCCTCGACATTCATCCTGACGCTACAGGGAAGAACACTACGGCCATCCTGAAACTCCAGGGCATTTCACATAAAAACATCCTGTGACCTCAGGGTTAAAATTATGACTATTCTGAAATTGCAGGGTAAATACAGAAGTGCATCCTGAATTCAGGGTAATCAGGATGTTTTGCCCTGATAACGTGGGCCCTGACCAGCAGGATGGGCGGGGGCGAACGGTTGGCTCACATGGATGAACAAAACCAGGGGATGCGGACGGGATGGGAAGTGATCTGGATGGGGAGAAGGCGAGGCTGAATGGGATGCGGTAAGGCGATAGGGATGGGATGATCACGATGGAGGGGGAAGAACAGGATGGGAAAGGAATGGGGGATTGGCATGCACACTTTACTCTTGTGTAATACTTGTGCGACGCCTACCAATCGAATGCGGTTTGGAGCCTCATGTCCCCAACTGATTGAAAAAGCATTCCCTCAGTGTGGTGTACAAGCAATCCATTCTTTGTTGTGCTTAAAGAAGAAGAAAAACCTTACGCGTACATGAGCCACGATACTTGTCACTCAGGCTGTTTCTGCATCCGTGCTTCTGCGGCAGCAGCAGCAGCCATAGCAAGCCTCTCGCGGTCCTCCCTGCCTGCATCCCCCTCTGCTCCACCCCTCATCGCCACCACCCGTTCCTCCACCGCCCTGCCATCTCCAGCAGGGCAGGCCTGGGGGAAGAGCGCGGTGACGTCAGCGAGGGTGAGCGAGTCCTTGTCCCGGCAGGACAGTGGGCTGGCGGTATTGTGGGCGGTGGCGAGGGGGGCAGCAGCGGCTTTGGAGCGTGCGAGGGCGTGAATGGGCTCCTCCACCGTGCCATGCACCTGCAGGCAGGATCCATGCGGAGAGAGCAGAGGAGTTGACACAAACACAAGTGATGAGCTTGCATCCGTGTTTCTGCTGCAGCTGCAGCAGGGACTTTGGAGCGTGCGAGGGCGTGGATGGGCTCCTCCACCGTGCCATGCACCTGCAGGCAGGATCCATGCAGAGAGAGCAAAGGAGATGACTCAAACACAAGTCATGAGCTTGCATCCGTGCTTCTGCTGCAGCTGCAGCAGCGGCTGCGTGCGAGGGCGTGGATGGGCTCCTCCACCGTGCCATGCACCTGCAGGTCATGTAGAGGTGAGGTAAGCGCAAGGGATTTATGCAACGACAAGAAGTTGACTCTTGAGTCGCCTCAAACGCCATCTTGTGAATGGGCTCCTGCGCTGTACTGTGCACCTGCAGGCAGTGAAAGTGAGCGGGGGCGACAAGGAGGGAAGGGGGGAAGGAAAGACAAGGAGGAGACAGGCCAGCACCCACTCACAAGTCAATGCACGACCTGCCTGATAGCGCATCACCCACTCACCACGAAGCGGTGCACAAAAGTCTGTCGGGTCTGGCCGATGCGGTGCACGCGGTTGGCTTTAGAGACATCTCAAAAGTCGTCTCTTACCACGAAGCGGTGCACAAAGGTGTGGCGGGTCTGGCCGATGCGGTGCACGCGGTTGGCAGCCTGCGCGTGGGCGGCAGCATTGAGCCCCGGCTCCACAAACACCACGTGCTGCGCCTCCACCACGTTCAGCCCGTTGCCCCCCACCGCCACCACCAGCAGCAGCACACGACACTGCTCCCCAACTCCCCCGCCCCCGCCTTCTCCCGCTTCCCTCCCACCACCCTCCCCACCTTGCGCACTGCTCACTGTCCCTGCTACCCCGCCTGTGGCAGCGGCTGAAGCAGCAGCGGCCAGTGGGATGGCAGGTGGCAGGGGAGATGCGAGGGAGCGTTTGCGGCGCTTGGAGCGGGGTTTATGGGAGGGGCGAGCAGAAAGGGCTGCTGGGGGGGTGGCCTCTCTGAAGCGCTTCAACGCCAGAGGCACTTCCCTGGAGGGGTAGGTAGGTAGGCATGAAGTGGGAGGGTGGCGGAAGAAACACAGGGCTCGAACGAGGCATGAGATTGTTTTTGAGGATTCTAAAACACAACAATCCACGGCATGAGATGGACAAGAGAGGACACTCTGGCGAGAGATGGATGGGTGAGGGTGGCGGTTCAGACTGTAATGCTTTGAATCACAAACAGACAGGCAAGCAGAAGTTTCTCCCTAGCGTGTTACGAGCACTACCAGAAAGAGCAAGAAGTGCAAGGTCAGAGGCGAGTGGAGCAGAGTGTAGGCGCGAGAGGGGGGAACGAGGAGGGCGGAAGGAAACGTGGGTCGAGGGCGAGAGGGCAGGAAGGGAAGGAAGGGGGGGCGGTGCACCGGTGGGAGAAGGCGGAGGCGGTGGGGACGGCGTTGGCGTGCAGGCAGTGCTGCACGAGCAGCAGCACCTCCCTCCATGCACTGAAGATGATGATGCGCGCTGATGGGTCGCTGCGCAGTAGCCGTAACACCCGCCGCGTTACCGCATCCAGCTAAAATGGAGTGGGCACGGTTTGCATGGCATGGAAAGGGTGGCATGGGTGGCATGGGTTGGCATGGTTTGCGTGGCATAGAATGATGGGTGGCATGGGTTGGCATGGTTTGCGTGGCATAGAATGATGGGTGGCATGGGTTGGCATGGTTTGCGTGGCATAGAATGATGGGTGGCATGGGTTGGCATGGTTTGCGTGGCATAGAATGATGGGTGGCATGGGTTGGCATGGTTTGCGTGGCATAGAATGATGGGTGGCATGGGTTGGCATGGTTTGCGTGGCATAGAATGATGGGTGGCATGGGTTGGCATGGTTTGCGTGGCATAGAATGATGGGTGGCATGGGTTGGCATGGTTTGCGTGGCATAGAATGATGGGTGGCATGGGTTGGCATGGTTTGCGTGGCATAGAATGATGGGTGGCATGGGTTGGCATGGTTTGCGTGGCATAGAATGATGGGTGGCATGGGTTGGCATGGTTTGCGTGGCATAGAATGATGGGTGGCATGGGTTGGCATGGTTGCGTGGCATAGAATGATGGGTGGCATGGGTTGGCATGGTTTGCGTGGCATAGAATGATGGGTGGCATGGGTTGGCATGGTTTGCGTGGCATAGAATGATGGGTGGCATGGGTTGGCATGGTTTGCGTGGCACAGAATGATGGGTGGCATGGGTTGGCATGGTTTGCGTGGCATAGAATGATGGGTGGCATGGGTTGGCATGGTTTGCGTGGCATAGAATGACGGGTGGCATGGGTTGGCATGGTTTGCGTGGCATAGAATGATGGGTGGCATGGGTTGGCATGGTTTGCGTGGCATAGAATGACGGGTGGCATGGGTTGGCATGGTTTGCGTGGCATAGAATGATGGGTGGCATGGGTTGGCATGGTTTGCGTGGCATAGAATGATGGGTGGCATGGGTTGGCATGGTTTGCGTGGCATAGAATGATGGGTGGCATGGGTTGGCATGGTTTGCGTGGCATAGAATGATGGGTGGCATGGGTTGGCATGGTTTGCGTGGCATAGAATGATGGGTGGCATGGGTTGGCATGGTTTGCGTGGCATAGAATGATGGGTGGCATGGGTTGGCATGGTTTGCGTGGCATAGAATGATGGGTGGCATGGGTTGGCATGGTTTGCGTGGCATAGAATGATGGGTGGCATGGGTTGGCATGGTTTGCGTGGAATAGAATGACGGGTGGCATGGGTTGGCATGGTTTGCGTGGCATAGAATGATGGGTGGCATGGGTTGGCATGGTTTGCGTGGCATAGAATGATGGGTGGCATGGGTTGGCATGGTTTGCGTGGCATAGAATGATGGGTGGCATGGGTTGGCATGGTTTGCGTGGAATAGAATGACGGGTGGCATGGGTTGGCATGGTTTGCGTGGCATAGAATGATGGGTGGCATGGGTTGGCATGGTTTGCGTGGCATAGAATGATGGGTGGCATGGGTTGGCATGGTTTGCGTGGCATAGAATGATGGGTGGCATGGGTTGGCATGGTTTGCGTGGCATAGAATGATGGGTGGCATGGGTTGGCATGGTTTGCGTGGCATAGAATGATGGGTGGCATGGGTTGGCATGGTTTGCGTGGCATAGAATGATGGGTGGCATGGGTTGGCATGGTTTGCGTGGCATAGAATGATGGGTGGCATGGGTTGGCATGGTTTGCGTGGCATAGAATGATGGGTGGCATGGGTTGGCATGGTTTGCGTGGCATAGAATGATGGGTGGCATGGGTTGGCATGGTTTGCGTGGCATAGAATGATGGGTGGCATGGGTTGGCATGGTTTGCGTGGCATAGAATGATGGGTGGCATGGGTTGGCATGGTTTGCGTGGCATAGAATGATGGGTGGCATGGGTTGGCATGGTTTGCGTGGCATAGAATGATGGGTGGCATGGGTTGGCATGGTTTGCGTGGCATAGAATGACGGGTGGCATGGGTTGGCATGGTTTGCGTGGCATAGAATGATGGGTGGCATGGGTTGGCATGGTTTGCGTGGCATAGAATGATGGGTGGCATGGGTTGGCATGGTTTGCGTGGCATAGAATGATGGGTGGCATGGGTTGGCATGGTTTGCGTGGCATAGCATGACGGGTGGCATGGGTTGGCATGGTTTGCGTGGCATAGAATGATGGGTGGCATGGGTTGGCATGGTTTGCGTGGCATAGCATGACGGGTGGCATGGGTTGGCATGGTTTGCGTGGCATAGAATGATGCGTGGCATGGGTTGGCATGGTTTGCGTGGCATAGAATGATGGGTGGCATGGGTTGGCATGGTTTGCGTGGCATAGCATGACGGGTGGCATGGGTTGGCATGGTTTGCGTGGCATAGAATGATGGGTGGCATGGGTTGGCATGGTTTGCGTGGCATAGAATGATGGGTGGCATGGGTTGGCATGGTTTGCGTGGCATAGAATGATGGGTGGCATGGGTTGGCATGGTTTGCGTGGCATAGCATGACGGGTGGCATGGGTTGGCATGGTTTGCGTGGCATAGAATGATGGGTGGCATGGGTTGGCATGGTTTGCGTGGCATAGAATGATGGGTGGCATGGGTTGGCATGGTTTGCGTGGCATAGAATGATGGGTGGCATGGGTTGGCATGGTTTGCGTGGCATAGAATGATGGGTGGCATGGGTTGGCATGGTTTGCGTGGCATAGAATGATGGGTGGCATGGGTTGGCATGGTTTGCGTGGCATAGAATGATGGGTGGCATGGGTTGGCATGGTTTGCGTGGCATAGAATGATGGGTGGCATGGGTTGGCATGGTTTGCGTGGCATAGAATGATGGGTGGCATGGGTTGGCATGGTTTGCGTGGCATAGAATGATGGGTGGCATGGTTTGGCATGGTTTGCGTGGCATAGAATGATGGGTGGCATGGGTTGGCATGGTTTGCGTGGCATAGAATGATGGGTGGCATGGGTTGGCATGGTTTGCGTGGCATAGAATGATGGGTGGCATGGGTTGGCATGGTTTGCGTGGCATAGAATGATGGGTGGCATGGGTTGGCATGGTTTGCGTGGCATAGAATGATGGGTGGCATGGGTTGGCATGGTTTGCGTGGCATAGAATGATGGGTGGCATGGGTTGGCATGGTTTGCGTGGCATAGAATGATGGGTGGCATGGGTTGGCATGGTTTGCGTGGCATAGAATGATGGGTGGCATGGGTTGGCATGGTTTGCGTGGCATAGAATGATGGGTGGCATGGGTTGGCATGGTTTGCGTGGCATAGAATGATGGGTGGCATGGGTTGGCATGGTTTGCGTGGCATAGCATGACGGGTGGCATGGGTTGGCATGGTTTGCGTGGCATAGAATGATGGGTGGCATGGGTTGGCATGGTTTGCGTGGCATAGAATGATGGGTGGCATGGGTTGGCATGGTTTGCGTGGCATAGAATGATGGGTGGCATGGGTTGGCATGGTTTGCGTGGCATAGAATGATGGGTGGCATGGGTTGGCATGGTTTGCGTGGCATAGAATGATGGGTGGCATGGGTTGGCATGGTTTGCGTGGCATAGAATGATGGGTGGCATGGGTTGGCATGGTTTGCGTGGCATAGAATGATGGGTGGCATGGGTTGGCATGGTTTGCGTGGCATAGAATGATGGGTGGCATGGGTTGGCATGGTTTGCGTGGCATAGAATGATGGGTGGCATGGGTTGGCATGGTTTGCGTGGCATAGAATGATGGGTGGCATGGGTTGGCATGGTTTGCGTGGCATAGAATGATGGGTGGCATGGGTTGGCATGGTTTGCGTGGCATAGAATGATGGGTGGCATGGGTTGGCATGGTTTGCGTGGCATAGAATGATGGGTGGCATGGGTTGGCATGGTTTGCGTGGCATAGAATGATGGGTGGCATGGGTTGGCATGGTTTGCGTGGCATAGAATGATGGGTGGCATGGGTTGGCATGGTTTGCGTGGCATAGAATGATGGGTGGCATGGGTTGGCATGGTTTGCGTGGCATAGAATGACGGGTGGCATGGGTTGGCATGGTTTGCGTGGCATAGAATGACGGGTGGCATGGGTTGGCATGGTTTGCGTGGCATAGAATGATGGGTGGCATGGGTTGGCATGGTTTGCGTGGCATAGAATGATGGGTGGCATGGGTTGGCATGGTTTGCGTGGCATAGAATGATGGGTGGCATGGGTTGGCATGGTTTGCGTGGCATAGAATGATGGGTGGCATGGGTTGGCATGGTTTGCGTGGCATAGAATGATGGGTGGCATGGGTTGGCATGGTTTGCGTGGCATAGAATGATGGGTGGCATGGGTTGGCATGGTTTGCGTGGCATAGAATGATGGGTGGCATGGGTTGGCATGGTTTGCGTGGCATAGAATGACGGGTGGTATGGGTTGGCATGGTTTGCGTGGCATAGAATGACGGGTGGCATGGGTTGGCATGGTTTGCGTGGCATAGAATGATGGGTGGCATGGGTTGGCATGGTTTGCGTGGCATAGAATGATGGGTGGCATGGGTTGGCATGGTTTGCGTGGCATAGAATGATGGGTGGCATGGGTTGGCATGGTTTGCGTGGCATAGAATGATGGGTGGCATGGGTTGGCATGGTTTGCGTGGCATAGAATGATGGGTGGCATGGGTTGGCATGGTTTGCGTGGCATAGAATGATGGGTGGCATGGGTTGGCATGGTTTGCGTGGCATAGAATGATGGGTGGCATGGGTTGGCATGGTTTGCGTGGCATAGCATGACGGGTGGCATGGGTTGGCATGGTTTGCGTGGCATAGAATGATGGGTGGCATGGGTTGGCATGGTTTGCGTGGCATAGAATGATGGGTGGCATGGGTTGGCATGGTTTGCGTGGCATAGAATGATGGGTGGCATGGGTTGGCATGGTTTGCGTGGCATAGAATGATGGGTGGCATGGGTTGGCATGGTTTGCGTGGCATAGAATGATGGGTGGCATGGGTTGGCATGGTTTGCGTGGCATAGAATGATGGGTGGCATGGGTTGGCATGGTTTGCGTGGCATAGAATGATGGGTGGCATGGGTTGGCATGGTTTGCGTGGCATAGAATGATGGGTGGCATGGGTTGGCATGGTTTGCGTGGCATAGAATGATGGGTGGCATGGTTTGGCATGGTTTGCGTGGCATAGAATGATGGGTGGCATGGGTTGGCATGGTTTGCGTGGCATAGAATGATGGGTGGCATGGGTTGGCATGGTTTGCGTGGCATAGAATGATGGGTGGCATGGGTTGGCATGGTTTGCGTGGCATAGAATGATGGGTGGCATGGGTTGGCATGGTTTGGCATTGGTTTGCATGTGGTGGCATGGGTTGAGTATATAAGGAGGGACAGAAAGAGGATGACGGGAGGGAAGACATGTACAGGAAACGAAAGGTAGGAAAGGCTTTCGTCACAGCATGCCTTGCTAATTCAGTGCCTCAGTGACTAAAAACAGCAACAGTGACTTAGTACGAAACACCTGAACCAAATCTTTTTTACCTTGGTGCCGAACCCTGTGTGAAGGCTCATGTGCTCCTCCTGCATGCGCACTTCATATGGCAACTCCTGCTCCTCCCCCTCCCTCCCTGCACCGCCCCCACCACTGCTGTTACTGCGACAGTAGCAACCACGTGCCTCCAAGCTGACTTCTAACAGCGCCCCCCCTGCTTCTGGTGATGCCGATGATACTGTTGAACCGCAACGGCAGGGACCATAACGTTGCTGGCCACTTCCAACCGCATCCAATCTCTCAGCACCTGTGCTCTCATTCGCGTCCGCCTGCAGGGCAGCAGCGGGGTACCCATGGTGGTCCCTGCGGTTGTCCACGTAGGCAATCTCAGATGCCCTTGCCACGTGGCGGCACGTGGGGCACCGCATGCGCCGCTCCCTCATGGTGCCACCGCTGGCAGTGGAGGTGGCTTGGGGGGACCTCTCTACCAGTAAACATGTGCCTGCAGAGACGACATGGTGAGATGACATGGTGGGATCACATGGTGGGATGAAACGGTCGGATGCAATTCTGAAATGACACGGTGGGGTGATATGGTGTGTAAAAGTGCTGAGCTTGGTCGGATGGAAGGGTGAGGTGAGACGAGAAGAGATGACACGGTATGAGATCACACATTGACATGAGAACATGAGAGGTGACGCAATGATACGGCACAATGAGAGATGCCACAGAGATCAACGCAGTGAAAGATGACTCAGTGAGGGATGAAACGGAGGGAGAGCACTCACACTTGCAGCACAGCAGATGGCCGCACGGCAGCACCGACAGCTCACTGCCTAACGCCTCCCTGCACACAGGGCAGCTCTCCTCCTCCTCCCCCTCCTTTCCCTCCTCCCCCTCTTCTCCAAAAGCCCTCTTCCCACTCCACCCCTTCTCGCTCCCTCTCCCACTCCCATCCGCTCCAACCAACTCCTTCCCCATATCTCTGCCCTCTCGCACCACGCGTCGTCGAGCAGAGGCCAGTCCGCGCAGGTACCTCAGCTGGGCGCGGCTGATCTGCAGCTGGCCGGCAGCTGCCAGCCTGTCGTGCGTCAGCACCACGCTCAGCGCCGCCACCTCCTCCTCACTCACGCGCGCCATGCGCGCTGCTGCTGCTGACGTGGCGGATGGGGGTTCGTCCACGTGGCGCAGCGTGATTCGCGTGACGGCCATGTGCAGCTCGTCCAGCGCTCGCAGCACTCCCCTCTGCGCCTCCGACCACGCCCGCGCCACGAGGAACTCCTTCCGCATGGCCTGGTGCGCGGGGAAGGGAGCAGTGGCAGAGGAAACGCGTCAGCACAGAGACATTACCACGTCAGCTCGTCCAGTGCTCGCAGCACGCCCCTCTGCGCCTCCGACCACGCCCGCGCTACCAGGAACTCCTTCCGCATGGCCTGGTGGATTGGGGGAAGCGGGGAGGAGGAGCAACAGAAGAGGGACGCAGCCGCGCAGCGGCACAGAAAGCGTGAAGGGGCGATTGCGGATGAGTGAGAGTACGAGGTTAATGGAGGAGATAAGAGACGCACAAAGGAGGACCAGAATTGTACGTGCCACTTGCGTAGAGTTGAAGTCCACTCAGGAAACGCACCATGACAAACATGGCAGTTAAGACAGCATGGCAGATTAGAACAACACATCATGACATAAAGCCCATCTCGCCGCAATGGCCTGTGTGCCTCTCGCGTCACCTCCAGAGCCTCTAAAGAGCTGGACGCCGCAGCTGCCAGGCTGGCTTGCTCGTCCTCTGGGATGATGCCACGTGGCAGTGATCGCAGCACAGACGCCAGCACAGCAAGACACCTCTCGGTGTCAGACGGGTTCCACACCACCATCCCCCCTTTCTCCCCTACATTGCCTGCCCCACCACTCCCCTCACCCCTGCTGCCCCTCCCCCTGCCACCCTGCCCTCCTGCTGTTGCTCCAGTGAGTGGGGTGCGGCGCACGCCAAGGGTGGAGTGGAGCACGTGGAGGGGGTCGTGGGGCGAGGAGGGGGGGTTGGGAGGGTGAGGGTGGTCGGAGGGGGAGGAGGCGGGGAGGGAGGGAGCGGTGGAGGAGAGGCGCAGGTGGAAGAGGCGACGCTGGTAGCTCTGGCGGGGGGGGACAGGATGGGGGGTTTGGAAAAAAGGAAGACTTTAAGGAACGAGGGATTGGAGATTGACACAGTGGACGGTGGGAGGGGAGGGAACACGCCATGGTTCGGCGGTTCCAGCGGGCTCATCATTGTGATGAGGTGAAGCTTTGTACTCATTCTAAGATTACTTCCTTACATTATTTGTTCACACACACAAAAAAAAAAAAAAACATTTTAATGTGTTCGAGGCATGCTTGACGTCAACGAGCGGGCTTGGCTCGACTTACGAGAAGCCCAACCCCCAAACTGACTGCCCCCTCAGCCGTAAACCGATCTTCACTGGGTTGTACACTCAATGCTTGGGCTTGCTAACGTAATCAGCCTATACTGGTGAGTAGGATAATCGCAGTCCCTGAGGGACATGCCACAGGGACAGATGGCAATCTCTTCCACCATTGCAATTGAGATCGCATGGGTTCCCAGCGCAGAAACCGCATCACATGACAGCACCGGGAGGGGAGGAGGGCGTGCCTGCCTGGAATCACTTTTGAGAATTCTCAAAAGCGACTCCCATATCGTAGCACAGAAACAACATCACATGGCAGCACACGTGCATGCCAAGAGCTTGGCACACATCGCTTGACACCAGGGCCTATGATATCAGGGTGAGGAACACTCCAATTTCCCTAATTTCAAAGTGATGTTACCAACAGACCGCGTAGCTTAACGTGCCTTAATTTCTTGCGCCCCTCAGTCGCTATCGTAAACATGGTGCGCACGCACCTGCTTGGCGTACCGGCCGTCGTCCATCCCACGCGTTGGGATCTGGCAACCCCCTCTTAACGCCGCCCTCAGTGTCGCAGAATCAACCGCCTCAACTCCTGTTCGCTTGCCTACCATACCTGGTCCAATCCGACCCCACGCCAATGTCGGTTCGATTTATGCAACCACCGAGATGGGTCTTGTTGGCAAGTCGTCGTCCCCACTCGTGACGACATCCAAGCCCTATCTAGCAACGCGGATGCGCCCGAAGACATCGCGGAAGCTTGACACGCAGCAGTTCGTCAAGCTCAACTATTGTTCTGTCAAGCCTGCGCACTTGATTCCTCCTCTACCACAACATCGTCCCCGGTTGCCGGCCCGTCAAATCATACGACCTTGTCGTCCTATTTTTTCCCGATTGTGGACGAGGCCGAATTGAAGTACCAAGATGCTTTGTACCGATTCACCAAAGAATGGAGCCAAGATTTTCCATGGCTTGTGTTGTGTCAATCGTCTTCCGGCTTCCCTTCTGTCAAGTGCAGTGCGTGTATGGAACATGGTGTTATAGGAACTAATTACGGCCGTAGTGAAGATTGTGCAGTTGACGTGCAGACTCAAGCATTCCGTGCGCATCAGAGAACGACGAAGCATGGAAAGCTTGAGTTTCCACATCAACTCCACCATCTCCAACACGGCCGTAGTTAGATTCTGTAACACCATGTTTTATACACACACAGCACTTGACAAAGGGGAAGCCGGAATGCGAATTTTGGCTTCATTCTTTGATGAGCCGATACAAAGCATTCTGATACTTCAATTCGGCCTCGTCAACAATTGGGAGAGAAAAGGCCGACAGGGTCAAAGAATTTGACGGGCCAGCAACCGGGGACGGTGTTGTAGTATAACGGGAATCGAGTGCGCATTCTTGACGGAACAATAGTTGAGCTTGACGAAACTGCTGCATACCAAGCTTCCGCGATGTTCACGGCAAGGGCGTGTAGGACACTCTGAAATCCAAGGGTGATACAAATCTTCTATCCTGAAATTACAGGGTTCACTGCGAGGATACTGAAATTTCAGGGAAAGTGGAGGTAGCATCATCCTGAAATCAAGGAAATCAGGGTGTTTTACCCGGATACCGAAGGCCCTGGACACAATAGACCTGATAGAAACGTTTTCTTTATATCAATCAACCAGACCGAATCCTACAGCCGTCTCACCTCAAAGAACTCTTGTGTCTTGCAGTGCATGCAGCACTCGTCCCCCGCACTCCCTTCCGTCCCCCTCTCACCACCCAATCCAGCCAGCAACCCCTCAGCCCCCCTTGCCTCCGCCCCCTCCTCCCCCTCCTGCACGGCACAGCAGCGAGCACACGAGCCTGCCTGTGCGACGAGGCTGCCCTGCACGCCCTGCGCCGCCACCTGCCCGCCCGCCTGCACCACGCGCTGCAGCACCTCCCGCCTGCCCTCCAGCAGTGAGTCCACCTCCCCCGCCAGCACCAGCCGCAACCCGTGCAGCGTGCGGAACCTGTGGAGTGTGTGGAGGGGGGTTGGGGGAGCGGGAGAGGGGTGAAAGGGGGGAGAAAGGGTGTATGAGTGAAGGTGTTCTCAGCTTGCCAGCAGCGCGTCCACCTCCCCCGCCAGCACCAGCCGCAACCCGTGCAGCGTGCGAAACCTGTGGAGTGGAGGAGGGGAGGGGGGTTGGGGGGAGTGGGAGAGGGGGGAAAGAGGGGAGAAGGGGTGTATAAGCGAAGGTGTTCTCAGCTCGCCAACAGCGAGTCCACCTCCCCCCGCGAGCACCAGCCTCAACCCGTGCAGCGTGCGAAACCTGCAAAAGGGGGGGTGAGAGTCAGGGAGGTTGGGTTGGCGAATAATGGAGAAGGGGGGGTTCCAGCAACCGGTGCAGCCAATGCAGCGTGCAGAGCAAAAGCTGCAGCACAGCTGACGGAGGCACATCTGAGAGAGGCACATCTGAGGGAGGCACATCTGAGGGAGGCACATCTGAGGAAGGCACATCTGGGGCAGGGGACAAGCGCACCTGAGCCCAAGGCTGGCCATGTTGTGGGTGTGCGCCGGGCGGTGGTCGTCGTCCAGTAGTGCACGGTGCAGGCGTGCCGTGATACTCTCCGCCATGCCGGGCGGTGCAGAGGAGTGCAGTGCGGTGAGGAGCGAGAGCCACCAGGGAGTGGTGGCGGTGGACAGGCGAGCCGCTGCCAGATGGGCCTCCACCTACCCGTGTGGGTGTGTGTGCGTGGGAGGGAAGGGGGGAGGGGAAGGGGGGGAGGGTTGCCGGAAACAACGACGCGCCCATGTGTGTGGGCGGTGGGGAAGTGCATGTGGGTGTGCAGGCAATATCAATGTGTGGGACGGGGACAACGAAGTTGCATGATCACGGATGTGGAAGGTGTAGGCAAAGGGAAGACAGAAAAAAAGCACTGACCATTCGCAAGCGTGCCACAACAGTCTGGGTAGCCATAAGCGCTGGCAACAATGTCGTTGCCATAGCAATGACAAGATTGTGATCATCCCTGATAAGAATCATAGCGTTTTACCTCTGTGTTTCTCGCATGTCCTTCTCCCATGTGCTTCTTTGTTCCCATCCCCCCCACTCGCCTGAGAGTGTGTGTCTTCAAAGGCCTTCTGAGCAGCAGCAGCGCGGGCCCTCAAGGGTACCAGGTACCGCTCCTTCACCTCACCGCCCTCCGCCTCCAGCCGCTCATCCCTCAGTGTCCGCGCCACACCCAACCCTGCTCCATCGCCACTGGGCTCCACCGCACTGCACCCCTGCTCACCCTCTCGTGTCCCTTCTCCACTCCTGGTGGCGTGCAGTAAAGCGAGCAGCTCATGCAGGTTGTGCAGCACGTGCAGGCGTTGCAGAGGGTCCGTGCGCAGCACACCACCTTGCACAGGAGGACGAGCCACAGACAACCCTTTCTCCCTGCCTTCCTCCCCACCATCTCCATCCACATCCGCATCGCCTTGACTCATTTCCCCCTCATCCCCAGGGCCATCCCCATCCATGAGGCGCAGCACGTCACGATAGATCCCCACCGCCTGCACCACCCCCGCCTGCCACTGCTCGCTGCTCTTGTCGAATGAGGAAGAGCGGGAGTGTGAGGAGGAGGAAGAGGCGGGGGGCGCAGAGGAGGAGCGGAGGGGGAGGGCGGGCGCGTGGATGGCTGCGAGGGCAGCAAGGCCGTTGAGGGCGGATATGAGGAGGCGCTGCGCTTCCTCCGCTTCCACCCGCGCCTTCTCTGTTAACACCTGGGAGCATGAAAGTGATGATGCGATTACCGTGCCGAGCAAATGCATTCAACAGAGAGAGGCCGGTGACTTGAAAAGACGGGTGGAAAACGGCTTGGGGCAAACGAGATTAGGAAGCTGGGTGGGAGGAGTGGCAAAGATGCAGAAAATGTGCCACTCGTGTGAAGAGTGACACACAACTGAGTAGAACAGGTGAAATGTGCCTTACCTCCCACCTCACCTGCAGCACCGCATCTCACCTGCAGCACCGCATCTCACCTGCCGCACGCAGCTCACCTGCAGCACCTCGTCCATGTGCATGGGGCGGCCCTGCGATCCCAGTGGCCTGAGACCACCGGAGCCAATCTGGGGGTGGCAGCAGGCATGGCGTAGCAGCAGCAGCGACGCCAGGAACCGCTCCGTGTCGCCCCGACATGCACCCGCCACCGACCGCGACCCCAGCACCAGCTGCTGCTGCTGCCGCTGCTGCTGCTGCTCCTGCTGCTCCCCCTCCTCATCTCCACCATCCCCACCACCTCCTTCATCTGATCTCACTTTCTCTATTCCTCCTCCTGCTCCTCCGCCTCTCTTCCCGGCTCCGCCCCTCCTCCCCCCGCGTGCCAGGGAGCGCAGCATGCTGGAGGCGCGTTGGGCGCACTTGGCGTGCTGCTGGCGGTAGAAGTGCGCCTCGATGGCGCTGAATTGTAGTACTGTCAGCAGCTGCCGCTGAGGTGGCAGCGCCAGCTCGTCCGCCACGTCAGCCTTGTGATGGCGCCACATCAGCTGCGACATGAGGGCGAGGAGCTCTTGCCATGCTGCCCCGCATCCATTCTGACGTGGCGTTGCAGCAGCAGGAGGTGAAGGGAGAAAGAGAGGGAGGAGCGGAGTGATTAGGGGAGTGAAAGGGAGAGGTCAGGGAAGGAAAGGGAACAGCGGAGTAGAGCGCAGGGAACAGTTAAGATCGCATTGGCCCACCAGAGGGGACTGGGTTTTACCCACACTCATGCTACCAGTCCCACTGCGACTGGCTCAAGTGTCACTCTCTCATACTATCCCAATCATCATGAGTCAAGTGTGCCAATTCACCATCACTCACCCCTCAAATGCCGTCTGTCACAACCCCATGACCGTTCATCACCACAATTTATCCCATTCACCACCACCATTCACCACCACCATTCGCGCATACCATCATCCGCAGCGTGTCTCAAACAGCAACGAGAGGAACTGCACCTGAACGGGAAGCTGGAAGAAGTGGCGCCACCAGTGCGGGTCATCAAACGGCGAGGTTTGAGCTGTGTTTCGACTCAAAAACACAATGTTGAGAAATCTCAAAAGTTCTCACGGGCGGACCTGAACGGGAAGCTGGAAGAAGTGGCGCCACCAGTGCGGGTCATCAAACGGCGAGGTTTGAGCTGTGTTTCGACTCAAAAACACAATGTTGAGAAATCTCAAAAGTTCTCACGGGCGGACCTGAACGGGAAGCTGGAAGAAGTGGCGCCACCAGTGCGGGTCATCAAACGGCGAGGCTCGGAGGAACCGTAGCAGGCCGAGCAGGTCCGGCAGCCCCCGGTGCAGCGGCGTGCCGGAGACACACCAGCGCAGGCGCGCTGACAGGCGGGCTGCCATGACTGCTGCTCTGGAGGTTCCCCCCTCCACCAGCTGCGCCTCGTCCAGACACACCCTCCACCAGTGCAGCTGTGTGAGAGGTGTGGGGCGGATTTGATACCTGGCAGGGGATATGGTGTGGGCAGAGAGGTTGGCAGAGGCGAGACAGGTTGGGAGGTGCGGGAGGGCGTGGAAAGAGGTGTTTTCTCAACCCCTCACCTCTTCAGCTTGCAGCCTCCCCGTTCCTACAATGCACACATGCACACTTGCACTAGCAATCCCCCACACTCCCCTCACGTCCCCACCCCTCACTCAGCCACATTCCCCACTCACGCGCCCCCCTTACACTCCCACCCAGCATCACACCCAGCATCACACCCAGCATCACACCCTCACTCAGCCACACTCCCCACTCACGCGCCCCCCTTACACTCGCACCCAGCATCGCACCCAGCATCGCACCCCGCCCGCGCACCTCTTCTCGTATCGCAGCTGCCGTGTTGCCACGTGCCCCTGCCCACCCACATCGTGCCAGATGTCGCCACGCAGCGTGTCGTACGACGTCAGCACAATGTCAGCAGCTGCCAGGTCATCAACAGTCACCACAGCCACCTCCTCCCACACCGCCTCCAATTCCCCCCCACCGCCAACCACCCCTCGGTCTCTCTCCCCCCCATCTCCTCCCCAGCCCAGCCCTCCTTCCAGTGGCCCCGTTTCTCCATCGCCTGATGCTACGCTCACCTGCCGTCCTCCCCTCTCCTGCGCTGCTTGCCTGCCTCCTGCACACACTCTCTCCCCATCCCTCCATCCGCTGTCATCCCCACATTTCCCTTCGCCGCCCTCGCCACCCTTTCCCTCACTGATCCCTCCATCCACCCGCCTCTTGCCATCCCCATCCTCTCCTCCGCCCCCCCTCCCGCCATCTCCTGCCATCCCCTCCCCCCCACCACACTCTCCCACCCGTCCAGCTGTAGCAGACGATGCAGTGAGAGGAGAATCGGAGGAGGCAACGGGAGGAGAAGCAGGGGACGCGGTGTGCGGAGTGGAAGGCTTTTGAGGCGCCTCAAAAGTGAGAGGGGAATCAGGGGAGGCAACGGGAGGAGAGGCAGGGGACGAGGTGAGAGGAGTGGCAGGGGACGAGGTGAGAGGAGTGGCAGGGGACGAGGTGAGAGGAGTGGCAGGGGACGAGGTGAGAGGAGTGGCAGGGGACGAGGTGAGAGGAGTGGCAGGGGACGAGGTGAGAAAAGTGGAAGGGGACTGGTCCCGTTCCAAGGGCACGGCTTGAGGGGGTGCGGTGAGGGGTGCGTGGGAGAGCGAGGTACGGGCGGGGCGGAAGGAGAGGCGCAGAGCGGGGCTGTTGACACCGCGGTACACCAGCACTGCCACTGTGTGTGGCCGGGTGTGCCTGGTGGACGCAGGGGGGTGAGGGGAGAGTGGGGGGAGTGAAGTCTGATGAAACGAAGCTGTTATGAATGAACTTGTCAGAGTGCGCAGATATCGAATAACGAGAATGTTGAACTACAGAATGCCTGAACAATGAAGTAGCGAGGCCTAAATAGGGGAAAACCTAGCTAGGCGGGGATGGTGTGGTAGGGTTGGCTCGCGAAGTGTCGCGATTGGTGCGGAGGCGGCTCGGTGAGGTTGGGATGCGAAATTGTAGGCCGAACCAGTTGGTCGCGTGGCCCTCGGGATGGCCTCGCTATCGAGCGCCTCAGTAAGGATTTGTAAATCCTTACACTCTCCCACCTCCTAAATAAGGCAGCCCTGTACTGAAAAGGGTCACCCAGTAGCGAGGATGCCGTTGATCTTCACTTCAGCTGAATCCGACGGCTGAAATGCCCCAGACAATATTGTTGAAAAGGTTGGAATGTCGGCCGTTGATGTTGTCAGATTTCGATCTGACGGTCGAAGATGAAGTGGCCCAAATGTAATGAAAGTTGGATTGTGGGCCGTAGATGCAGTCAGATGTCGATCTGACGGATGAGGATGAGCTGGCCCAAAATGAAGTGGAAGTTGGAATGTGGGCCGTTGATCGAGCAGCAGCGAATCTGACGGTCGAGGCAGATGCGATTTTGGAGGGAACCTGCTGACGCGAATTCAAACGCGATTGAGTAGGGATCGTTGATCGTGAAGCAGCAATCGTAGTCGTTCGTCGTGCTGACGCAACCTGACAAAGTCAGAAAAGGACCAAGAAAACGCCAAGGAAAGAACAGTGCGAGGCACTTTCTCCCCCCCTTCAAGAAATTACACCAGAAAATGCTCACTGCTGCGCCGAGAGGAAAGAAAGCCATTGATGGAAGGAACCCAAGTGAAAATGCGTCGGTGTGGAAATGTCGATGTCGAAACCAGGAATTACGTGCCCAAAAGTCGTCAAGGGCGAACCAGCGAAAGTAGACCAGAAACCGAAACCAAAGTTGCCAAGTACTCGAACTGAAGCTTTTTGTCTTCACGTCGCCAGAATCGTGCAGTATCTGCAGCAGTTGCGACTGGCAGCACCTGACGTGGCTGAAATTAAATATGTTTGTCGTGGGCGGGTCGATGGCGAGTTGTTGGAAGCAGAGTTGGGATGGATTCTCCAAGAATTTTGTCGTAATCCGCCGAGAGTTCGTGGGCAGGGATGAAAATTTGCAGCTGTCTCTCCCCCCCCGTCACTGTTGCCGCCGCCTTCTCCAGTTCGTCGTAAGTCGTTCGTACCCCTTGAAAAGTCCGTGTAGTTCCCGCGCCGTTGCCCTGCGTAAATTTCGCGCGCGTGTAACCAAACTTCGAAAGTACTGCCACAAAATTGCCGCGCTTTCGCCGTAAAACCGTGAAGTCCTTCGTCAAACTCCGAAATCGTCGCTCGAGAAGTAGCCCCGTAAATCCACAGGTCTAGGTGCAGTTCTCCTCCGAAAATCTCAGACGTGCTATAGCCGCCCACCCGGTCACCATCAGTTTCCTTCGGTTACCCGACCCCAGCATGTGGGTTAAATCGAGAACCGGGGACTGCCCTGGGTCTTCCGAGACCGAATTTCACGGAACCTAGAGGCATCAACGCCGTTGACCCCGTCGTCGAAACTGCTCCCGTCGATGTCGCTTAACTGAAAACCACGCAAACTCCCACTGGCGCTTTGCGATGTTTCACCTCATCGCGCGTCACCGGCAGGTAAATCCCGAAGCCTCGGCTGCTCCCACGCTCCCTGAAGAATTTCCCGCGGTGTACGTTTAAACACCCGTGGGTCCTAGGTATCAACCGCACTCCAAGAAACGAAGAAAACACCCTCAGCTTCAACTCCTTTTTTTTTTTTTTTTTTTCCGTAAGAAGATAACCCCGAAAATCGTGGTTGAGGCTGCAGTCCCGAAGTTATTCTCCGCCGTATAGCCCCGACGTTTCCGCCGTTTTTTCCCTGGTACTCCGATGTTCACCCATCTTCGTACCCGCCGGAACTACTTAGCGAATCCCAGGTATCCTTGGCAATGTACCGCTCGCCGCGCCTCCATGTAACGATATCAAACCCTTTCGGGGGTCTACCGAATAGACTCCGAAATTCGCGGTAGATTGGTGCACGGGCTCAACCTATCACTCAAGTGATCTGCTGGATCACCCACAACTTTCCCTCCATCGTCATATTTTTCGTATTCACCCCCCGACAATTCCGCTTCCCGCCGTTCACCCAGCGTCCGCTTTTGTCGGATGGGGTATCGTCGTTGTTGCCCGCGCGAACTCGGCCACGGTGTAGAAGCAAAAACTATCGGAGTCGGGGCAGCCTTAGTTAAAAGGAAACTGTCGCCCAACCGTTTTGCAGCCCGCCGTGCCTATCACGTCACGTAAAATCCACAGCTTCCCGGTCTCAGCTTCGCCGCTGCGCCGTCGATTCGTGTAGACGCCCGGGTCAGGAGAAACCTGTAGACTGCACCATTTCTTCTTCGCAGCTCCCCGACTTTTTCGCGTGCCGTTCACCCAGCCCGCTTTTGTCGGAGTAAAACAGTGCCGCGAGCTCCACTTTTTTTGTCCTTTTCTTGGACAGCTGTTGAACGGGCACCAATCCCGGTACCTTTAACCAGCGCAGGGTAGGCCACGTGTTCACCCCCGTTATTCGGCCAAGTAGGTTGACTGCATGAGTCAGAACCAGGACTTGGTGGGGATGGTGAGGTTCGGGCGAAGTAGGGCCGCAGATCGATTCCACCGGCTTTTAATCTGCCCCCGCAACGTTCTTCAACCCCCGCTTAGCCGTTGGGCCGTTTCTTCTCGCGTGTCCCGGCAGCCTGTACCGACCCCTCCGAAATTATCGGGCGGTACCTTGGACACCGTTTAACCGTGGGTTGTCAGCAGCTGTCCCCGAAAACAACATCCTTGGTCAGGGGAAACTGTTCTCGATACTGCCGGCCAGCTTGCAACAACACCAGGCACGCAGCGTCGCACGAGTTCTTTCGAGGTGTACCTGCCCCGATTTCCCTCGTCGCCTGCGTCCCACTCCTCGTAAGTGCGGTTTAGCCATCGCGTTTTCCGTTGCAGCCCGTAAGCGTCAGCAGGTATGAAGTCCCGTCTGTCCACGAGCACTCCTGCCGAATTTGTTGATGACGCGCCCGCCAATGCAGTAAAAGCTGCCGCACTTAACAGGTCGGGCGGGACGGCAGTTAACTCCCGCGAAGTCGGGCAGTCTTGTGTCGTCTCTCCTCGCCACCGACATTTTCGGACGCAAACTCCTTTTGCGCCTGGCGAGTTCCCCAGCCGACGTTTTCTTCAACAGAAGCTCCGAAATTTTCGCCACAGTGACGCACGTTCCTTGTCGCCAGCTGCCGAGCCACACTCCGTGAGTCGCGCGCGCATGATGACGACGAGCCACCGTTGTCACTTGCCGCATGGGACGGACTCCGAAGTTGTCGCGCAGTTGTTGACTCGGGTCCGACGGCGTCAACTGCCACACATCGTGACGACTTCCGAAATCTTCGTGCAGGTGCCGACGCAGATCCGCTGACGCCAGCTGCCTCACAGTTTCGAAATCGTCGTTAAAACCGCAGCGGAAATAGTAACTCACGTTCGATGTCGCGACAGCTCCAGCTGTCCGTTGCCCGGGGGGAGGGAGGTCACGGTCGATCGCGACCGTTCGAGTGAAGGATCTGGCGGTGCCGAAGGAGTGCCCCGTAAAACTATGGCCGCGAAGAGCAACTAACTAGTTCTCTTGGCCGGCCTACGCAACTCCTGGACCCCAAGGCATCCTTACTCGTCCCCCCCCCGAGGGGTAATACACTCTAAAAAGCGGGGTAGGCTAGGAAAGTAGCTCTGATACCAGGTGTTATGAATGAACTTGTCAGAGTGCGCAGATATCGAATAACGAGAATGTTGAACTACAGAATGCCTGAACAATGAAGTAGCGAGGCCTAAATAGGGGAAAACCTAGCTAGGCGGGGATGGTGTGGTAGGGTTGGCTCGCGAAGTGTCGCGATTGGTGCGGAGGCGGCTCGGTGAGGTTGGGATGCGAAATTGTAGGCCGAACCAGTTGGTCGCGTGGCCCTCGGGATGGCCTCGCTATCGAGCGCCTCAGTAAGGATTTGTAAATCCTTACAGAAGCAGTGCATGCAAGGTGAGTGGCAAGGACAGGGTAAGAGGAGGCGAGCCATGCTGACACTGGGGAATGTGGGGAGCACAGCAATGTTACATCCAATAAGTGCTATTTGGATTCATTCACAGATATTAAAAAAATGGTCTGTGCAACGAACAGAATGCGCAGGCAGGCACTGACCGCACGGCCTCCTGCTGCCACTGGGGGAGGATGGCTGCTGGACACACGATCAGCGTGCTCCCACACTCCCGCAACTCGCATCCCTCACTGCCCTCCCCCGCCACTTCCCTCCCTCCCTTCCCCCCCACCTGCCCACCTCCGCCACGCCCCCTGCTGCTCTCTGCTGCTGTCCCATCACAACCCCCTCTCCCTCGCTTCCTCTTCCTGCTCTTCTTATCCTCCTCCTCCTCCTCTCTTCCCGCAACCCCAAAATCACCAGAACCCCCACCGCCCGTCATCCGCCCCTTCCCCCGCATCTCTTCTCTCCGCGTCCGCTGCCCCTTGCACCACGTCACGCCCTCCAAAGGCCCCTCCATCGCCTCTCGTTGCTGCTCTGCCTGCCCTCCCCCGGCCGCCTCTGCCCCTCCCCTCGCCTCCTGCACTGCCAATGCCTCTGCGCCACTCCCTGCAGTACATAAGCTGATGCCGCTGCTGCTGCCCGCACTGCTGCCACTGCGCCTCCTGCTGCTCCTTCTCCTCTCCTCAACACCCTCCTCTATCTCCCCACGCACCCACCCTCCTCTCCTCTCCACCACCCCCTGTACACCCGTCAGAACTTCCCTCTTCTTCCACACCACCTCTTCCTCTTCCACCTCCTCCCTCCCACGTTTTCCCGTTCTCACCCACTCTCCCTGCAACACCCCTTTCTCTGCCTCCTCTCCCTGCCTCTCGCCCCCACTGCCACCCCAGCGGTGGGAGAGGATGCAAGCAAGCACCTCAACGGTCTTCCCCAGCCCCATCTCCTCAGCCACAATGCCGCCCCTCACTGCCCCCGCCACCGCACCCACCCACCCGCACACTCCACTCCCCCACCCTGCACTCACCGGACCTTGGCTCACCGAACCTGGATTCACCGGACCTGGATTCACCGAACCTGGATTCACCGAACCTGGATTCACCGAACTTGGACTCACCGAACTTGGGCTCACCACACCAAGATTCACCAAACCTGGGCTCAAAGTACCTGGGTTAATACCTGATCTTGCCATACCTAGACTCACCGCACCTGCACTTGCCAAGCCTGGACTTGTTGGGCCGGCATCGTTCACCATGTCTGGACAGGTCGGCCCTACAGCTGCCGAGTCTGTATTCGCTGAACCTGGACTCAAGGGGGAACCACTTGGCTGCATCTCCCCGCTCCTATTCTCCCCCCCATACCTCCATGCCTCTTCCTCCTGCGGCTGCCTCCCAGGCCTTGCACATGAGGCGCCGAGGGATAGACGGACGAACGTGCCTCTGGCAGGTGGGAATACAGGGAAGGATGGAATTGGGATGGGAAGAGGGATGGGGATGGGGATGAGGATGGGGATACGGATGGAGATAGGGATGGGGATGGGGATGGGATTGAAGCTTGGCACGTGTTGGCACGTGCCCAGCTGAGAGCACTCATGCGAGCCACTAGAGTGTTGGGCATGCGCTAATGGGCCAAGCGGGCAAGGAGGGGCGGGGAGGTGAGCAGGCAAGCACATGGGGTGGCTTTCATTCCACGTAAGCAGGCACGCACAGGAAGGGGTTGTAGAGGAGGGTGGCGGCAGGGGCGGTGCTGCTGTGCGTGGGCTGTGAGATGGGGTCACTGGCGGTGCCTGCTACCACCCGCCGCCACAACGGGTGCTGCTCCGCCCTCCACCACCCCTGCTGCTCCTGCTCCGCATGGCACCAACCCCCACGCTGGCCCCCCTGCACTGCTCCCCCCTCCCCACCCTCCCCACCCTCCCCACCGCCCCAACGTCCCCCTGTCTCAACTTCCCCGCTGCAACCACCCTGCGCGCCGCGCTCGCGCTGCAGCATCCACGCCACAGCCCGGCTCTGGTACGTCCTCAGCGAGGGGAGCAGGCCGGCAGGACTCGTGGCAAGGGGTGGCAGATTCCTGGAAGGAACGAAAGAGAAGAGTTGCAACAAGTGAGGGGGTGAGTGAAGGCACTTGTGGTGGAGAGGAGGCAGGGGAAGTGCACTGCACGGGCAGAAAGGGCGGCAGCACGCACCTGCTGGGACGCACAGCAGCATACAGCTGAGCGAGGTCAAAGCAGCTGCCCCCATGCACCCTGCCATACACCCTGCCATCCGCGCTGCCATACACGCCCCCTCGTGCCTCTGCTGCACCACCAGCACCAGCCTCGCGGCTCCCAGCAGCAGCAGAAGCAGAGGCACAACCAGAGCCATCGCCGTAACCTCCCCTGCCACCATCCACTGTCGCGCCTGTGCTGCTTCCCTCGTCACTCTTCCCCTTCCCTTTCTCCCGTTCGCTCTTCTCCTTGACTCCGTCCTCTCCACCTAGATCAGAAGCCACGTCAGCAATACCCAATTCAGCAGTAGCCACGTCAGCAGTAGCCACGTCATGAGCATCATGTCCAGGCTGGCAGGCGCAAGGCGGGGGTGTGCGAGCATTCCGGCTGGTGCTTCCACACGCATCCTCCACCTCACCCCCATGCTCTTCCACATACATACATTGAGACACCTCAGAACTTGCATGTGTGCGTGCATGCGCATGTGTATGAGTATGTACATGTGCATGTGCATGTGTGTGTGCATGTACACATGGGGGCATGGGCGCGTGGGGCAGGACGAGGGGGGCGAGGCAGGCCATGAGGGCGCGCATGTGGGGAGAATGGGAGGGGCGGCGCACAGAGTTGAGCAGAGGGGAGAGCAGCGGGGCGCGCACGTCCGGTAGGGGCAGAGAGGGGGCGAGGCTGCGGGGGATGCCCACCGCCACCCACACGCACCCACGTAAGCACGCATGTGATTCACATGGCCCTGCACCTGCTTCCGCTGCTTCTGCTTCCGCTGCTTCTGCTTCCGCTGCGCCTGCTTCCGCAGCGCCTGCTTCCGCTTCTGGGCGTGCTTCTGCTGCTGTGTTGTTGTGGCCTGCAGCAACGAGGTAGGGTGTGACAGTAACGAGGTGCCTCTCTGCAAGGTACAGCAGCGCGTGCAAGGCACGTGGGTGCTGCAACTGCCTCACTTCTCTCGCCCGAACAGACACTACTATCTCCGCCCTCTCCCCCCCCTCCCCCTCCCTTGCCTCCGCCTCCCCTCTTTCCCTCTCCCCTTTCTCCTCCTCCTCCCACTCCTCGCACTTCGCCCATTCCCCACCCCCAACCCCTTCCCCTTCCCTCCCTTTTTCCGCCTCTCCATCCCTTTCCCCCGCCCTTCCCCCTGCGCGCTCCCCTGTTCCCTCCCCTGCGCGCACCACGTGAAGCACCACGTCCTCCGCGCGCACCCGCGGCACCTGCGCGCGCCCACACGGCCGCGAGCGCGACTGCTCGTCGCCCGCGCGACGGCCCTCCCGCACGCTCAAACACGCATGCAGCCTCGCCCGCCCCTCGCGCATGCCCACGCCGCCTTCTCCCCCGCGCGCTCCTCTGTTCCGCTCTAAGAACGCACGAAGCACGGCTAGACGACCCAGCGGATCGCCACTATCGAGTATTTTGGTATCGGGTATGTCGCTATCGAGTATGGCACTACCGGGCGTCGCGGTAGGCGCGGCGCCGCTAGTCGGGGCGGCAGCGCAGCCGCTGCGGCGTTGCTGGCTGAGAAGGTGAGGAGGAGTAGTACGATTCGGATGCGGCGACAGAGTGAATGGTCCCAGTAATGCGACATCAGCACCTTCAGGGTCCCCTAGCTTGACCCATATTATGCGCCAGCCGTCGGATTGGCCGGTTAGTTGGCTGCCGCCGCTACCGTCGCCGTCAGGTCCGCGCTGACTGCCTTCAACTTGCGGAACGACAAGCGTGGGTGAGGAAAGCGGTGCCGGAGACACGTGGGAGACTGCCAAATCTAACGGTTGAGCTTCAACGACATCGGGTGGTGTGCAAGCGGCGCGCGATGCTCGACTGCGAGACGGGTTAACCTGCTTCCGACGCGCCATGGTTGCGATGCGACTGCGCGAGACTACGAATGACCAAGTCAACGGGTGCGTCAACGTGACGAGAGTTTTATCAGGCGCGTGAGGGGAGGTGTGGCGTGGTTCAGCCAGAACAGACGAGGAAATATCCCTACGTTCTTACAAGTAGAAGTGGACGTAGATAGCAGACATTTTTTGTCTGTTCGGCTTATCATCAGACATACTTTTTTGGATTCATCTGATGGGCCGGTCTGCATCAGACAAACTTCTTTTTTTGCCCGTCTGATGCATCAGACACCCCTCAGACCCCAGCAACGACCTCTTTGAGAGAGATTACAGTGTAAACGAGCGGGTTTGTTTCGACAAAAGAGCATCCATTGACGGGGATAACCCTATGCAGGGAATCGCAGAAAGGGAATCGCAGGGGGTAGATTCTTTTCAGTGTGGTCGCGTGCACTGTGCTTCGGACTGGCCAAAAAGCTTCGTTTGCCCTCGCAAGCCAACCAAAGCCGCGTGTTCCAGATGGCAAGCGAAACGCTGCCGCGCGAAAAGAGTAACCAGACACCGAATGGCTGGCGGAAAGGCTCGGTGGCGATCATGTTCCCTTCCCACTCATCTGCCTTCACTGTCGCAGATCCTGCCTCGCCAACAGCCGTCCCTCCATGACGTGGCTTCAACAAACGAATCGACGTTGCAGCATTAGGGTCGTAATCTCGACGCTCCTGCTGGTAGCGTCGACTTGCGCGCATACAGCCGGCGGAAAATGCGGAAGCAATGGCGGATCCATAGGCGGAAGGACCAGCGGAAGCAGACGGGAAATGGCGCAGCTTCTGGCGGCCGGCGAAGCGCCTTTCCGGCGCCCCATGCGGTTCTATCCCACAATGACCGCCCCCACGGGTCAGAACGTGCGACGAGGCGTTTCATTGCCCAAAAGATATTACAAAACAGCGCCGCAATCAACCGACGTCGTCGGTCTCGCCGATAACGCGTCCTCCCCCCCTTCGGGTAGCACCGTCGGTAGCCAGACCAGCGGCAGCGTGACCAGCGGAAGCGTGAGCGGTCGGAACAGAGCGGCGGGGGTTGGCGCTGCGGGAAAGACGAGATTAGAGCCGTTCGCGGACCCGATAGGGATAAAGCCGTGGTGGGACAGTCAGCATTGCCAGAATAGTCCGCAGGAATGCGGGGTAATGTACGCGCCGATTAACGTGTATGTCATCTGGTACGGCAAGTTCATGGCGAGTCAGAAGGAGATCGTGCGCGCCTTCACGCGGTCGCTCAGCCCCAGCTCGAACACCTCCATGACGGGTACGTTGCGTGAATTGAGATAGTGACTCCACCCCAGCTCAAATACGTCGATGATAGGCACGCCTTGTACTCGGCTCAGCCCCAGCTCAAACACCTCCATGACGGGTACGTTGCGTGAATTGAGATAGTGACTCCGCCCCAGCTCAAATACGTCGATGATAGGCACGCCTTGTACTCGGCTCAGCCCCAGCTCAAACACCTCCATGACGGGTACGTTGCGTGAATTGAGATAGTGACTCCGCCCCAGCTCAAATACGTCGATGATAGGCACGCCTTGTACTCGGCTCAGCCCCAGCTCAAACACCTCCATGACGGGTACGTTGCGTGAATTGAGATAGTGACTCCGCCCCAGCTCAAATACGTCGATGATAGGCACGCCTTGTACTCGGCTCAGCCCCAGCTCAAACACCTCCATGACGGGTACGCCTTGTACTCAGCGATGTAGAATATTTGTGAGAATTCTCAAAAATACTCTACCCCACCTCAAATACCTCCATCACAGGTACGCCTTGTACTCATACCCCGCATCCTCCCTCCCTACAGCACCGCATGATGATGTTACTTCTGAGAATTCTCAAAAATAACATCAGCGATTTTGAGCCGCCTCAATAACAGACCCCGCATCCTCCCTCCCTCCCTCCCTCCCTCCCTCCCTCCCTCCCTCCCTCCCTCCCTCCCTCCCTCCCTCCCTCCCTCCCTCCCTCCCTCCAGCACCGCATGACCTTAAAGCGCCAGCGCCCATGCGGTGAAGGGAAAAGTTCCAGAACTGCCTCCCCTCTCCCTCCCTGCATCCTCCCTTCCTTTTCAAGAAAACTCAAGTTTTATGAGAATCTAGAAAAATGCCATCTGCCCTGCTCAACAGCACCGCATAGCCCATGCAGCGTCAGTGGCGCCTCTTTCGTCCCCGTCTCACTTCACTTCCCCCTCTCAACCCCCATCCATCTTCCCCAACACCCCCCTCCCCCGGTCCACTTGCCTCCCTTGGTTCTTCCGTGCCTTGACCCACATGTACCATACGGTCTGCTTTGAGCCGACTCATAACCGTGCCGTGGCCCCACATGTAGTGTGCCCTACGGTGGAACAGCAACTGCGCCCCCGACGCCTTTCCACCTCAACCGCCAAATTCCCCCCACTCCCGTTCCCCAGTCGCACTTGCCTGCCTCAATTCTTCCGTGCCTCGCCCCACCCTCTTCCCTCCCTCCCCCCCCCCCCAACACACACAGCCCAGCTATGGTGGAACTTCAACTGCACCTCTATCAAGGTTCCCCCAACCCAACCCAACCCAACCACCCTCTTCCCCTCCTTCCCCCTTTGCCTGACCCTCCCCATTTGCCTGCCTCCCCATCCCCCTCTTAGTACCCCTGTGGCGGGACATCAACCTAAAGCCTCCCCCTTTTCCCCGCACCCTTTGCTTGCCCCACTCCTTTCCTCCTCTACCCTCCCCCCCTACCCTCCCCCTCCCCTTACGTCTTCCCTCCCTCTCAGTACCCCTGTGGTGGAACATCAACCAGCAGTACTACGACCGTGATGGGCGTTTCATCTCCAGCTCCGTTACACTCGCAGGCGAAACGGATGACACGGGGTATTCCCGAGGCTTGATGATCAACGACACAGAGACCGACGTCATCCTGTCCGCTGCCATCATTGGACAGAAGCTGCCCTTTGATCCAAACGGCGTGTACTTCGTTCTCTCAGATGAAACCGTCCAGGAGGTGAGATGACACCCTGTGATGAGATGAGGTGACATGACAGAGTGATTGACACTTTGGAGCCTGAATGAGCAGGCATGTTGAGAAGAGGCATCGATTAACTATGTTGTTGGGCGGGAATTGAAGAGAGGGGCAGGAATTGAAGAGAGGGGCAGGAATTGAAGTGAGGGGCAGGAATTAAAGAGAGGGGCAGGAATTGAAGAGAGGGGCAGGAAATGGGCCTTGCACTTAGAGCCATTCCCCCTCTCCCTCCCCCTTCCTTATCCCCATGTCCAACCCCAAGCGCCACTGTCCATTTTTTCCAGGGATCTGGTTTTTGCACCCATTATTGCGGCTGGGACTGGCTTCATGCTCTGTGTTGACTCAATCAGTCCCTCTCCCATCCCCCTACCCCAACTTCAATCCCAATAGCCCTCACATCTTATCCCAGACCTCCCATTACCGCACTGCAACCCCAACCCTCATGACTGCAGGGGACCCAGGGGTCTGGGTTCTGCATAGACTACTGCGGGGGGCACACGTACACTGACGTCCCAGGCAAGGGCCGCGTGGCCAAAGCCTGGATGGGCAACGCTATCTCCCAGGTGTGTGGGGCCACTGGCTGTCTGTTGCCTCTGGCAAGGGCCACGTGGCAAGGGCCACCTGGCAAGGGCCACGTGGAGGGCCACCTGGCAAGGGCCACCTGGCAAAAGCCACGTGGCAAGGGCCACCTGGCAAGGGTTACGTGGCAAGGGTCACATGGCAATGGTCGCATGGTGAGCACATGAGTGAGAGCAAGTGAGTGAGTGAGCGAGTGAGAGGTAGAGCAGCTGCACTGTTGTCTCGGGCAAGGGTCGCATGGTGAGCAGCTGGGAGGAGGAAGAGCAATGTCGAGTCCCCCGTGCCATTCACTGCTGCTTTCTTGTCTGAGGATTCGGTCAGGATGAGAAAATATGCTTTTATTGTCTTTCTTGCTGACGCTGATGTGAGACACGTCACCTGTCCAATTCATCCTCACACTCCTTGCCCAACCGGGATAAGGCCGTAGACGGGCTGCTATCTATGTATGCTCAGACACACACCTGGTTCCCCACTCCCCCTTTTCCCCTCCTTCCAAATTACCCCTGCAATCACACACGCAGTGTCTTTTCTAGTCGATGCAAAAGCCACTCCCCCTTTTTCCCCTCTGTCCACATGCCCACCCTGCCAGTGCCACACACAGTGCGCTGAGATCTGCGACACAAGCCTCTTTTCAATCTCGTCTGCCTTGCCAAGTTGGGACGCCAAGTTGGGACGCCAAGTTGGGACGCCAAGTTGGGACGCCAAGTTGGGACGCCAAGTTGGGAAGCCAAGTTGGGACGCCAAGTTGGGACAAGAGCAATGGATGGGCTGCTCTCCGTGTATCCCCACACACACACACCTCGTCCCACCCTCTCACCTTCCCACATGCACAGCGCCCTGAGTTTTGAGACGCCTCGAAAACCTCGCACCCTCCCACCATGCGCAGTGCCCTGATGGCTGCATCACCGACCTCATCACAAGCTCTTCCTCCTCACCCAACCGGGACAGAGGCATGGACGGGCTCATGTCCGTGTTTGCACACGAGCTAGCCGAGGCGACTAGTAGTCCGTACCTGCAGACGTGGATGGACGACAATGGGGACGAGAACGCCGATAAATGCGGCATATTCAGGTTTCCGCTTCTTCTTCACCCCCGTCCCGAACCCATTATTTTTCTTCCATTTGTTAGTTCCGCTGAGCTACTTCACTTCTCTTATGCTTCTCCTCGCTTCCCAAAACATGCTCGTCGCCAACGTTTTCTCTCAACACTGCATGCCATCGTTGCATGTTTGCACCACTAGGTTTGGCACCGTAAAGCGTGATTCCTCAAGAGCCCTGTACAACCTAGTTGGTGCCGACGGTTACAAGTTCTTGATTCAGCAAAACTGGGATTTGACAAGAGGTAGATGTGCGACCACTCTGCCTTACCCAGGCTCCAGCTCATCCTCACCACCACCGAAAAAACCACCACCGTCGCCCGCCACCACCCTCAAGTGCTTCAATCTTTACTGAATTTTTGGAAGCTGCTTTCTGGTTCCAGAAAACAAAGGTTGCAAGTGCAACCACCGCCACCATCTTGAAACTACAATGAAATTTCGTGTCTATAAATACTGTGTTTTGTTGTATGATACCGTAGGTCCGTAGCTGTATATTAATGCTTAATGCCCACATCCACAGTCTTGATTGAGAAACAACTCTATTGGAACAAGTAGTAAAAGTGACTATTAGGTTTACGGGTACATATAGGGTGGTATACGGTACTGGTAAATAGAAACCTATACCCTCTACACACCAGTCTGATCTAGCCTATTATGTACAAATATGTACATCGTTTATTTCTAATCTGACTGTTATATCTTGTCTCCCTAGTGCAATCCTCGCTTCGCTCATCCAATTGCACACGTGACACAAAAGTGAAAGATAAAGGTCTTCTTGAAATTGTCAAACTATATGTGCTGCATATTGTCTAGGCTGTAGTGGGGTAGCCCATATGGGGTACAACCCAATTAGGGTTTACTACTTGTACTCCTGCATCCTGTTAGTTCATCCATTCCTGCTGCTAGATTCTGACATGGTTTCAGAGCACTAAGGTCCGTAGGACCGTTTTTTTCGGGCCCACCTACCGCTGCGGTTACCGCGCTACCCCACGTACCTGCCTGCCTTGCCTTGCCTTGTGACGTGCTGCACTATGCGCGCCGTCCAGCAGCCCTAGCGCTGCCTCCTGCTGCCTTAGGCCAGCGCGCTGCCCCTAGAGGCCCGTAAGGCCCACGCGCCGCCCCTAGAGGCCCGTAAGGCCCGCGCGCCGCCCCTAGAGGCCCGTAAGGCCCGCGCGCCCCCTCTACACGCCCGTCAGGCCCGCGCAGCCCGCTGCAGCCGCGCGCAGCCCGCACAGAGCCCACGCAGCCCGCGCCGAGCCGCGCGCAGCCCGCTGCAGCCGCGCGCAGCCCGCACCGAGCCGCGCGCAGCCCGCTGCAGCCGTGCGTAGCCCGCAGCTGCCGCGCGCAGCCCGCGCCGAGCCCACGCAGCCCGCGTCGAGCCGCGCGCGGCCTGCTACGGCCTCGCGAGGCCCGCGCGCGGCCCGCAGCAGCCCGCGCCGAGCCGCGCGCGGCCTGCTACTGCCTCGCGCGGCCCGCGCGCGGCCCGCAACAGCCCGCGCCGAGCCGCGCGCGGCCCGCTACTGCCTAGCGCGGCCGCGCGCGGCCTGCAGCAGCTCAGCGCGCTGTCAGCGCAGCCCGCGCCGAGCCGCGCGCGGCCCTCTGCCTCGGCCCCGACCTGCCGCTGATGCGGCCCCGCCCTGCAGCTGCCACGGCCCCGACCTGCCGCTGATGCGGCCCCGCCCTGCAGCTACCACGGCCCCGACCTGCCGCTGATGCGGCCCCGCCCTGCAGCTTCCACGGCCCCGACCTACCGCTGACGCGGCCCCACCCTGCTACTGCCACTGAAGCGGCCCCGCCCTGCAGCTGCTTCGGCCCTACTCTGCAGCCGGTGTTGCGGCCCCGACGCCGCCGCTGTCGTGCGCCTACTCGGCCGCCGCCGTCGAGCGCCGGCCCTGCTCGCCCGGTGATCGCCTGCTCTCCCAGCCTTTGGTGAGCGCCTGCCTGCCTGCCTGACGGCCTGCCTGTCTGCCTGCCTGCCTGCCTGGCTGCCTGCCTGCCAGCCTGCCTGCCTGCCTGCCGGCCTGCCTGTCTGTCTGCCCGCCTGCCTGCCTGCCTGCCTGTCTGCCTGCCTGCCTGCCTGCCTGCCTGCCTGTCTGCCTGCCTGCCTTCCTGCCTGCCTGCCTGCTTGCCTGCCTGCCTGCCACGCCTGCCCTGCCCGCGCTGCTGCTGCTGCTACTGCTACTGGCAGGTGGCCAGATGCAGCTCCAGCGACGTTCACGCGAGCCTCTCACGCCCCAGCAGCTTAGTGAGTGGTATACTAGCTGGGGTTGTCGCGGTAGCCGTCGTAGCTGTCGCCCTGGGGCTGGTCAGTTGGGAGCGTCTAGCAGTGGCCAGCTGCAGCTGCAGGGGCGTCCACGCGAGCCACTTACGCCTCGGCAGCTCCAGGAGTGGTATGCTCAGTGTAGCAGGTCTACCCGTACAGTTCGCTGCCCGTACGTCATTCGCACAGGTGCTAGGACTGGTCAGCCTTGTGGGACGCTTGGTCACACACAGTCCCGCTGCTTCGCCCGTCTGAGCGACGACTGGCGCACAGTGTTTGGCGACGAGGCTGAGCTCCCCACCTGGCTGGAGCTGCATGGACAGAGGGTAGATATCTTTGCGCTTGACTATGATGCTATTCTCACTGCCATGTATGCATTGCCTACTAGTGCTGACCGTGCCTGTTACCTGTGCGTACCGCCTGACCCTGGTATAGAGCCTGCTGCTCTCGGTGCTGGTGAGGCTGCTGCTCTAGGTGCTAGTGCGTCTCCTGCTCTAGGTGCTGGTGAGGCTGCTGCTCTCGGTGCTAGTACGTCTTCTGCTCTAGGTGCTGGTGAGGCCGTGGCTTCAGGTGCTGGTGAGTCTGCTCTCTCTGGTACTGCGCCCTCTGCGGTCTCGCACACCTTCACCCTTGACTCAGGAGCTTCCCGCTCCTTCTTTCGCGACTGCACCACACTCACGCCGCTCAGTCGGCCAGTTCCAGTCTCCCTGGCGGACCCCTCCGGTGACCAAGTCCTTGCCCACTACTCCACGGTTCTGCCGTGTCCGGCCGTCCCGTCTGGCTTCCTGTCAGGTCTTTACCTCCCCTCGTTCTCTACGAACTTGGTGGCGGGAGCTGACCTCCAGGATGGAGGGGTTCACCAGTTCACTCCTGCGAGTCAGCGAGTGACCCGCTGTACGTGTGCTCGGACGGGCCGACACCTGGCCACGTTTACCCGTGCGCCTGGCTCGAGTCTGTACACACTCACCACTGAGTCCCCTCAGGTAGCTGCGTCTGCGTCTGTGTCTGGTCAGCTGGCGGCCCCCTGCGAGTGTCGCGCTTTGTCGCACGACACTCTCCTGTGGCACCACCGCCTTGGTCACCCCTCCTTGCCTCGCCTGCGTAGCATGCACTCTCGCTCCCTGGTCTCTGGTCTTCCCAGGTCTCTGCCTGCCCTCCCTCCCTCGCCTGCGCCGCCCTGCATTCCTTGCGTCGAGGGGCGGCAGCGTGCCGCTCCTCACTCCTCCTCGTTTCCTCCCACAGAGGCTCCACTGCAGACGCTCCACCTGGACGTGTGGGGCCTAGCCCGCGTCCAGGGACAGGGCCGCGAGCGGTACTTCCTGCTGGTCGTCGACGACTACACGCGTTACACCACGGTCTTCCCCTTGCAGAGCAAGGGGGACGTCCCTGATGTTTTGATCCCTTGGATCCGCACTGTTCGTCTCCAGCTCCGCGAGCGGTTCCGGCGGGACTTTCCTGTCCTGCGTCTGCACTCTGACAGAGGTGGTGAGTTCTCCTCAGACCTCTTGGCAGCCTACTGTGCGGAGCACGGCATCACCCAGTCGTTCACGCTTCCGGCCTCTCCACAGCAGAATGGGGTTGCTGAGCGCCGCATTGGCTTAGTCATGGAGGTCGCTCGTACCTCCATGATCCATGCGGCTGCCCCCCATTTCCTGTGGCCGTTTGCGGTCCGGTACGCCGCGCATCAGCTCAACCTCTGGCCCCGTGTCTCCTTGCCGGAGACCTCGCCCACACTGCTGTGGACGGGGAAGGTTGGCGATGCGTCGCGTTTCCGGGTCTGGGGTGCTCGTGCCTTTGTCCGCGATACCACCGCGGACAAGCTCTCCGCCCGCGCTGTTCCCTGTGTCTTCCTTGGCTTTGTCCCTGATGCGCCTGGTTGGCAGTTTTACCACCCCACCTCGCGCTGTGTCTTTGCGTCTCAGGACGTCACGTTCGACGAGTCGGTTCCCTTTTACCGTCTCTTTCCCTACCGCACCGACACTTCACTGCCGCCGTTCTACATCCTCGTGTACGTCGACGACTTGGTCTTTGCCACTGCTGACACTGAGGCTCTCGCCCACGTGAAGTCGGAGCTGCAGAAGAGACACACGTGCACAAACTTGGGTGAGCTGCGCAGCTACCTTGGCTTGCAGATCACCCGGGACAGAGCACGCCGCACCATCACCTTGACTCCGTCACACATGGTGCAGCAGGTCCTTCAGCGCTTCGGCTTCACCTGGTCTTCAGCACAGGCCACTCCTCTGGCTACAGGTCACACGCTCTCAGCTCCACCTTCGGACGAGTCCATAGAGCCGAGTGGTCCTTACCCAGAGCTAGTCGGCTGCCTCATGTACCTGATGACTTGCACTCGACCTGACCTCGCGTACCCTCTTGGTCTTCTGGCTCGCTACGTGGCTCCTGGTCGGCACCGACCTGAGCACATGGCTGCTGCTAAGAGGGTACTGCGCTACTTGTGCAGCACATCAGGCATGGGGCTAGTGCTTGGAGGGACGAGCCCAGTTGTCCTCACTGGACACTCAGACGCTTCTTGGGTTGACGACCAGGCTACTCAGCGGTCGTCACAGGGTTACACCTTTAGCCTTGGCTCTGGTTCAGTTTCGTGGCGTTCTACACGTTCGTCTTCAGTTCTCAGCTCCAGTTGTGAGGCTGAGATCTACGCTACAGCCATGGCTGCACAAGAGTTACGCTGGCTCACCTACCTGCTGACTGACTTGGGAGAGCAGCCTCGTTCTCCTCCAGTGCTGTACGTCGACAACAAGGCCGCCATTGCCTTGTGTGAGGAGCACAGACTGGAGCACAGAACGAAGCACATTGCTCTGCGTTACTTCCTGGCTCGAGAGTTGCAGCAGCGAGGCCAGCTTCGTCTTCGCCACGTGGCCACTCGGGCCAACACTGCTGATATATTCACCAAGGCACTTCCGTCTGGTGATCATCAGCGCTTTTGTACTCTGTTGGGCCTTGTGCCTACGTTTCCACACTTGCTGTAGTCTCTGCTTGTACTGTGATCTATATATATATATGCATGCTGGCTCTTGCTAGGTAGCCATCACTGTACTGTTATTGCTGCATATATATCTCTGCATGTGAACTGGCCCTGTGGCCTTTTGCTTGTGCTCGGAATGCGTGGTGACGTTGTGATCCACCCTGAGCTTGTTTTGCTTCTCTTGACTGGTCGTGTGACCCCTTGTTCTCCCCCACTTTGCCTATGGGGGTGTGTCAAACTATATGTGCTGCATATTGTCTAGGCTGTAGTGGGGTAGCCCATATGGGGTACAACCCAATTAGGGTTTACTACTTGTACTCCTGCATCCTGTTAGTTCATCCATTCCTGCTGCTAGATTCTGACAGAAATGTTCTAAAACTGGCTTCTAGATGAACAAAAGTGTACCTGGCTCTTCAGGTGATCTGAAGCTTGGATACGCGTTTGTCAAAACATATGCATGTTGCTATCTAGGCTATATTGGGGCTAGCCTTAGGGGGTACAGAAATCATCTCGACACTTTTGCTATGTACCCCAACCATGACCTAATACACATCATTCTTGCCTAGATTTCCACTTGGTATAGAGCAGGAAACTTCCTAGTAAGGCCCACCTTCTTGAAATTTTTTATACCTGCCCGAAGCGCGCTGTCCGCCCTGCCCCAAAGATTTCGCGGCCCCCTAGTGGCCCTCTCTCACGGCCCTTCGCGGCCCCTTCGAGGCCCTTCGCGGCCCCTTTGCCGCCCTTCGCGGCCCCTCTGCCGCCCTTCGCGGCCCTCTGCCGCCCTTCGTGGCCCCTCCGCCGCCCTTCGCGGCCCCTTCGCCGCCCTTCGCGGCCCTGCTATGGCCCTTTGCGGCCCCTTCGAGGCCTTTCGTGGCCCCTTTACCGCCCTTCGCGGCCCCTCTGCCACCCTTCGCGGCCCTCTGCCGCCCTTCGCGGCCCCTCCGCCGCCCTTCGCGGCCCCTCTGCCGCCCTTCGCGGCCCCTTCGCCGCCCTTCGCGGCCCCTTCGCCGCCCTTTCGCGGCCCTTCGCGGCCCCATTCGCGGCCCTCCGTAGCCGCTCTGCCGCCCCGTCGCCGCCGCCCCAGCAGCAGCTGCCGTCGCTTCCGCTGCCGCCGCTGCTGTTTGCCGCCGCCACTGCCGCAGCCCCTGGCCCCTGCAGCAGCCGCCCCTGGCCCCTGGAGCAGCCGCCCCTGCAGCAGCCGCCCCTGGCCCCTGGAGCAGCCGCCCCTGCAGCAGCCGCCCCTGGCCCCTGGAGCAGCCGCCCCTGCAGCAGCCGCCCCTGGCCCCTGGAGCAGCCCGCACCTGCAGCAGCCGCCCCTGGCCCCTGGAGCAGCCGCCCCTGCAGCAGCCGCCCCTGGCCCCTGGAGCAGCCCGCACCTGCAGCAGCCGCCCCTGGCCCCTGGAGCAGCCGCCCCTGCAGCAGCCGCCCCTGGCCCCTGGAGCAGCCCGCACCTGCAGCAGCCGCCCCTGACCACTGTAGCAGCCGCCCCTGCAGCAGCCGCCCCTGGCCCCTGGAGCAGCCGCCCCTGCAGCAGCCGCCCCTGGCCCCTCGAGCAGCCGCCCCTGCAGCAGCCGCCCCTGGCCCCTGGAGCAGCCGCCCCTGCAGCAGCCGCCCCTGGCCCCTGGACCAGCCTCCCCTTCAGCAGCCGCCCCTGGCCCCTGGAGCAGCCGCCCCTGCAGCAGCCGCCCCTGGCCCCTGGAGCAGCCGCCCCTGCAGCAGCCGCCCCTGGCCCCTGGAGCAGCCGCCCCTGGAGCAGCTGCCCCCCCCCCCGCCCCCCTTCCCTGCAGCTGCCGCGGAGCCCTCGCCCTGCAGTGGTGCAGGCCTTGCCGTTGCAGCCGTCGTACGCCTACCTTTCTTGCCACTGGTGAGCACTGTCCTGCCCGTACTGCTGTTACTACTGCTCCTGCTGCTACTGCTCTTTCTACTCCTACTGCTGCTAGTGCTGCTACTGCTGCTCCTGCTGCTACTGCTGCTACTACTGCTCGTGCTGCTCCTATGACTCCTCCCCTTTCTACTGCTACTGCTGCTCCTGGCGTGGCCAGATGCAGCTCCAGCGCCGTCCGCGTGAGTCCCTCACGCCCCCACAGCTTCATGAGTGGTACGCTCGTTGGGGTTGTCGGGGTGGCCGTAGTGGGAGTCGTTCTGGCGTGAGTAGTTTCGGGGCTTCTTGTAGTGGCCAGGTGCAGCTGCAGCGTCGTGTGCGCGCGGTCCCTTCGCCCCCGCAGCTTCATGAGTGGTACTTTCAGCGGGGGGGGTCACGGGGTTCTGCTCGCTGCCCGTACGTCATTCGCACTGGTGCTCGGACTGGCCAGCCTTGCGGGACGTTTGGTCACACAGAGTCCCGCTGCTTCGCCAGTCTGAGCGACGCCTGGCGTACAGAGCGACGCGGCTGAGCTCCCCGACTGGGTGGAGCTGCTACGGCAGAGGGTAGATGTCTATGCTCTTGACTTTGATGCTATCCTCACTGCCATGTATGCATTGTCTACTAGTGATGCCGGTGACTGTTCCCTGAGTGTTCCGCCCGACCCGGGCGGTGCAGCTACTGCTCTAGGTGCTAGTGAGTCTGCTGCTCCAGGTGCTGGTGAGTCTGCTCTCTCAGGTACCACGTCTGCTCCGGCGTCGCACACTTTCACCCTTGATTCGGGTGCTTCCCGCTCCTTCTTTCGAGACCGCACCACTCTCACGCCGCTCAGTCGGCCGGTTGCGGTCTCCCTGGCAGACCCCTCTGGGGGTCCTGTTCTTGCCCACTACTCCACTGTACTACCGTGTCCAGCGGTCCCGTCTGGCTCCCTGTCGGGTCTTTACCTCCCCTCGTTCTCTACGAACTTGGTGGCAGGTGCTGACCTACAGGATGGGGGGGTTGACCAGTTCACCCCTGCGCGTCAGCGGGTGACCCACTGCACGTGTGCGGACACGGGCCGACACTTGGCCACGTTTACCCGTCGGCCGGGGTCGAGCCTGTACACCCTGACTACCGAGTCTCCTCCGGTTGCTGTGCCTGGTCAGGTAGCTGCGTCGGGTCTGTTGTTTGCTGCAGCGTCTCGGTCTGGTCCTGAGTCTGCCCCCTGCTCGTGTCGCCTCCTGTCCCACGAGACTCTTCTCTGGCACCACCGTCTTGGTCACCCCTCCCTGCCTCGTCTCCGAGGCATGGCCTCTCGTGTCCTGGTCTCTGGTCTCCCCCGGTCGCTCCCTCCCCTCCCTCCGGGGCCTGCCCCTACCTGCGTCCCCTGCGTCGAGGGGCGGCAGCGCGCCGCTCCTCACTCCTCCGAGTTTCCGCCGACTAAGGCTCCGCTGCAGACTCTTCACATGGACGTGTGGGGCCCAGCCCGCATCCGTGGACAGGGTCACGAGCGCTACTTCCTGCTGGTGGTTGACGACTACTCGCGTTACACCTCAGTCTTCCCCTTGCGCCGCAAGGATGAGGTCACTAAGGTGTTGATCGACTGGATCCGCGCGGCTCGTCTCCAGCTCAGGAAGAGTTTCGGCTCGGACTTTCCTGTTCTGCGTCTGCACTCTGACAGAGGTGGAGAGTTTTCCTCCGGCCCTCTGCGAGCCTTCTGTCGTGCGAGGGGCATCCGCCAGACGTTCACGCTTCCGGCCTCTCCGCAGCAAAATGGGATTGCTGAGCGCCGCATTGGCATGGTCATGGATGTCGCTCGCACGTCCATGATCCATGCGGCTGCTCCCCATTTTCTATGGCCGTTTGCGGTTCAGTACGCGGCGCGTCAGATCAACCTTCAGCCCCGGGTCTCCATGCCGGACACCTCCCCCACTCTGAGGTGGACGGGGCAGGTTGGCGATGCGTCTGCGTTTCGTGTCTGGGGATCTCGGGCTTTTGTCCGAGACTTGTCTACGGACAAGCTGTCCTCCCGTGCTGTTCCCTGCGTCTTCCTTGGCTTCCCCCCTGACGCGCCTGGTTGGCAGTTTTACCACCCCACCTCGCGCCATGTTCTGTCCTCCCAGGACGTCACGTTTGACGAGTCGGTTCCGTACTATCGTCTCTTCCCCTATCACGCTGCCCCTCTTCCCCCCCCGCCGCTCTTCCTTACGCCAGGTCCCCCCCCGGTAGACCCCCTCCCCCCTCAGGGTCCTGCTCCTTCAGGTGTGTCTCAGGTAGACCCCCCCCCCTTGGCTGAGCCTTTGGAGGTCACTTCCGACACCTCTGGCCCACCTGAGGGGGGTGACGCTGTTGCTGACGCCCCGGCGGCCTACCGCCGCGCACCACGCTTGGAGACCCCTCCGGGGTTCCCTCCGCGACCTTCTTCGCCGCCTCTGCAGCCGGTTACTGTTGACTCTGGTGCTGTTGGGGGTGGTGCTCCTGGAGGTGTTGCATCTGGGGGTGCGGAGTCTGGGGGTGCTGAGCCTGCGCGTGAGGAGACTGGAGGTCCTGCGCCTGGGGGTGCTGTGTCTGGGGGTACTGAGCCTGTGTGTGCGGAGTCTGGGGGTGCTGAGTCTGGAGGTGAGACGCTTGAGGGTACTGGGACTGCTGGTGCGCGGCCTACTTGGAGTGGCCGCCTTCGTCCGCGTGTGCCTCTCACCACTCAGCAGCTGCACGACTGGTACGGTCGCCGTCAGCGTCGCGCTGCTGGAGCCCGGGGCTCTGCTGCTGGAGGTACTGGAGCTGCTGGGGCTGGGGGTGCTGCGTCTGGAGGTGCCGTTGCTGGAGACACTGAGGCTGGCGACCCTGGGACTGGAGGTGCTGGTTCTGGGGGTGCTGCTGCGGGAGACGCTGCGGTTGGAGACCCTGGGACTGGAGGTGCTGGTTCTGGGGGTGCTGCTGCGGGAGACAGTGCGGTTGGAGACCCTGGGACCGGAGGTGCTGGTTCTGGGGGTGCTGCTACGGGAGACACTGCGGTTGGAGACCCTGGGACTGCAGGTGCCGGTTCTGGGGGTGCTGCTGCTGGTGAAGCTAGTTCTGGAGCTACTGGCGCTGGAGGTACCGGTTCTGAGGCTGGAGCTTCTGGAGCTGCTGGAGCTGCTGGAGGCGCTGGAGCTGCTGGAGGTGCTGGAGCTGCTGGTACTGGTGCAGCTGCGCCGACTCGACTGTTCTTCGCTCCGCCGTCTCCGTCGTCTCTGCCGCCGCCTGACTCTGCTCTTCGTCAGGTTGTTACTCTCCCGTCGTCTACTGGTCTTCCGTTACAGACTGGCTCACCGCTACCTGCTCCCTCTCCTTACACTGAGCAGACAAGCAATCCTGCTGCGCGTCGTGAGCCTGCGTCGCGTCCTGTCTCGCCTGTTTGTTCTGGTCGTACCGGTCGTCGTGTCGCTCGTGCGCGTCAGCCGGCTGTCCCCAGCGCACACCTTGTTGTCCGTCGTCCTTCCTCTGCTCCGCAGCCTGTTCCTCTGCCGTCTCCCCCTGCGTCCTCTCTGCCTGCCGTTCCGGACCCTGCGTCTGACCGGTTTCGTACTGAGCACCCTACTGTCACGCGTCTCCTAGCCACTGTTGTCACTGACCCGTCGTTTGAGTCTGCTGCTGCGTCTGCCTTGGTCGCTGAGCTTGTTGACTTTGCTGCTGCCTGTCGTCTCGACTACGCCGCTAGTCTTGTTGCTGAGTCTGAGTCTGTCTGTCCTCCGTCCGTCGGGGGTGAGTGTGCTCTTAGCACGAACGTCCTTGAGGACAGGCAGGAGGAGTTCCAGTGTCTTGCTGCTGCTTTACCTCATCTTGTGTCCTCGCTACTTGCCCCTGAGGGAGACCCGGATGCACCAGACATCCCGACTCCGCGTTCTTACGCGGAGGCGATAGAGGGTCCCTACTCCTCTCAGTGGCAGGCAGCCATGGACGCAGAGATGGCTTCCTAGAAGTCCACAGGCACCTACGTTGACGAGGTTCCCCCACCTGGGGCGAACATCGTCAGTGGCATGTGGATTTTCAGGGTGAAGCGGCCGCCGGGTTCTCCGCCTGTCTTCAAGGCGCGTTACGTGGCTCGAGGCTTCAGTCAGCGGCAGGGAGTTGACTACTTTCAGACCTTCTCTCCCACCCCGAAGATGACCACTCTTCGGGTACTGCTGCACATAGCCGCTCACCGTGACTACGAGCTTCACTCTCTGGACTTCAGCACAGCTTTCCTACAGGGCAGCCTGCACGAGGAGATCTGGCTGCGCCGCCCACCTGGCTTCACTGGGTCGTTTCCTCCTGGTACCCAGTGGAGCCTCCGGCGGCCAGTCTACGGTCTCCGCCAGGCGCCGCGTGAGTGGCACGACACACTGAGGACTACGCTTGCGGCTCTTGGGTTTGCTCCTTCTACTGCAGACCCGTCACTGTTTCTGCGCACCGACACCTCTTTGCCGCCGTTCTACATCCTCGTGTACGTCGACGACTTGGTTTTTGCTACAGCTGACACTGCTGGACTCGCCCACGTGAAGTCGGAGCTGCAGAAGAGACACACGTGCACAGACCTGGGTGAACTGCGCAGCTATCTTGGCTTGCAGATCACTCGGGACAGAGCACGGCGCACCATTACCCTGACTCAGTCACACATGGTGCAGCAGGTCCTTCAGCGCTTCGACTTCACGTACTCCTCGCCTCAGGCCACTCCTCTGTCTACTCGCCACTCGCTCTCAGCTCTGCCTTCGGATGAGTCCGTAGAGCCGAGTGGCCCGTACCCAGAGCTTGTTGGTTGCCTCATGTACCTGATGACCTGCACACGACCTGACCTGGCCTACCCTCTTAGCATCCTGGCACGCTATGTTGCTCCTGGGAGACACCGACCAGAGCACATGGCTGCAGCGAAGAGGGTGTTGCGCTACTTGTGCAGTACGTCAGGCATGGGGCTCGTGCTTGGAGGGCGGAGTCGAGTAGTCCTCACTGGTCACGCAGACGCGTCTTGGGTCGACGACCTGGCTACGCAGCGGTCGTCACAGGGTTACACCTTCAGCCTTGGTTCCGGCTCTGTTTCGTGGCGGTCTACCCGCTCGTCGTCTGTTCTCAGCTCTAGCTGTGAGGCTGAGATCTACGCAGGAGCCATGGCTGCTCAGGAGTTACGCTGGCTGACCTACCTGCTGACTGACCTGGGAGAGCCGCCTCGTTCTCCTCCAGTTCTGTATGTAGACAACAAGGCCATGCTGGCCTTGTGTCAGGAGCACAGACTGGAGCACAGAACGAAGCACATTGCTCTTCGCTACTTCCTTGCTCGTGAGCTGCAGCAGCGTGGTCAGCTGCGCCTTGCTTACGTGGCCACTCGGGCCAACACTGCTGATATCTTCACCAAGGCACTTCCGCCTTGTGATCATCAGCGCTTCTGTACGATGCTAGGTCTCGTGCCCACTTGGCCTCACTTGCTCACTTCCTGACCTTGCTTGTACTGTGATTTATATATATACCTGCATGTTTACACCTGCTAGGTTGTGATCACTGTATTGCTTGTGCTTTTATAACTCTGCATGTGAACTGGCCTTGTGGCCTCTTGCTTGTGCTCAGTGTGTGTGGTGACTTTGTGATCCACCCTGAGCTGTGTTTTGTTTCTTCTCTTGACTGGTCTTGTGACCATTGCTTGCTCTGGCTATCCCCCATCTTGCCTATGGGGGTGTGTCAAAACATATGCATGTTGCTATCTAGGCTATATTGGGGCTAGCCTTAGGGGGTACAGAAATCATCTCGACACTTTTGCTATGTACCCCAACCATGACCTAATACACATCATTCTTGCCTTGTTTTCATTTCTTTTCTTGTGTGTTGCCTAGTTTTTCTTGTTTTCTTGTGTTTTCTTCTGCGTTTTCATTCTTGCGTTTCTAGTTCTGTCTGGAGCTCACTGGTTACCTCCATGAAAACAGTGGAGCGAACACGACATTGCTGAGTCACAGCGCGACCCACGGCATCTGCATCAAGGCGCCAGGTGCCCAGCAGGTTTCGGATGCGGCTCGCAGTTAGGCACAGCCAAACATTTCGCCGTCGCTAATGGAGCACACGTGTTGGGCGCAGCTGAATCTGTTGAACTGTGTTCCGTCGCGTGGCTTCCACACAGTGGCAGGCGACCAGCTGCGCTGATTTGAAATCATCTAAGGAACTCGCAGTGAAAGCGAGTGGATTACGAGGCCCGTATGGAGAAGTACAACGTTCCTGCCCCCTCCATTCGTTATAAGAGCATCAAACTCGTCTGCTACCTTCACCCTGTTCGCAGACTCAGCCTCTTTGCCTTAGACACTCACTCATCATCCGCTCCCCGCGCTCCATCATTTCACGATTCTCGATATCGCCTCACGTTGGACTTGCAACCCCCAGCTCCCCGGCGCGGTTCCATCCAGCCATGGCCCGGATGACGTCACTCTCTCGCGCGCCGTCGCTCGACGTTACGCGCCTCGCAGCCGTCATCGCGGGTGAGCCCACCGCTCTTACTACGCGCCCTGCAATGTCGCCCTGCCGTGTCGCATCGAGAGATTTGTGTCGAAGGACATTCACCACAGAATCGCCAACGCCGGGGGTAGTAATAGGGTGCAACGCGTCTAGTTGACGAGGCTCTACACTCTGTGTATCTTATCGATATGCAGTGTATTTCCAGATTTGTACTTCAAGAGTGTTGTATCGCGTATCTATGCACTTGTGAATCCGAGTCGCGCGCCCTTGCCCTGTCGGAGTGTGCATGGAGGATCGTTTTGCCCCCTCGCCCTGCTATGTCGCTTCGTGTCCCTGCCATTTGTCGCCTTCTTATCAGAACTAAGTCGCAGACTCGGGATGCGTGAGGTGAGCTCGCGAGAAGTTTGAGCATGGATTGTGGGGAGCTTGTAGGTTTCTTTAACCAGTATCAGAGGTGACTTTGGACCCAAGCCAATCTTTTTAACGGTGCCACGTCGCCTAGTAGTCGCCAGTGTGAAAATAGAGAGGGTGTCGTGTCCCTCCGTCGCCCATGTCGCCACGTCGCCCTGTCGTGTCCCTCCGTCGCCCATGTCGCCTCGTCGCCCTGTCGTGTCCCTCCGTCGCCCTGTCATGTTGACTCCTCATCTGCGAGTCATCCCGCGCACATCATATTGGATAGCCCCACATGCGGACCTGCCCGCATCGCCTCCGCACTTCCCCTTCCCCGTGCCTCCCCACCTCTCCACACAAAATACCTCTCCACACAAAATACCTCTCCACACAGAATACCTCTCCACACAAAATCTCGCCTTTCTTAAAACCCAGGGTCCACACGTTTCAAAGGTAGGAAGGATGGTTGGACTTTGTGACAAAACCAAAGGTAGGAAGGTTGGTTGGACTTTGTAACCCAACCAAAGGTAGGAAGGATGAGGCAAATTCGAGATACTTGAGACTCCGGTTTTAAGCTACGAGTGCTACCTGTTTCCCCTCATGCTTCGCCACACTGTTTCCCCTCATGCTTCACCATACTGTTTCCCGGCACCCGCTTGTCACCTGGGCAGTGTTGCTCTCGCTCTCGTGATAAAAGTAGTGTTTTTAGACGTCTCAAATCCCCACTCCTCTGCACAAAGTCAAGCCGCGAGTACTGCCTGTTTCCCCTCATGCTTCGCCACACTCTTTCCCGGCTCCCCCTTGTCGCCTCCTTGCAGTGCTGCTCTCGCTCTCCTTCTGCTGCGCAGCGGCGGGCCGCGGGCACCGTGTGCTGGTGGATGCGAGCGACATCATCGTAACAAGGACTGGATCGATCAGCAGCAGCACGAGCAGCGGCAGCACGAGCAGCGGCAGCACGAGCAGCGGCAGCACGAGCAGCCTTGACAAACCTCTCGTTCTTGGAGTTGTAAGCATTGTCCCCCTCAGCATCAGCAGCAGCGGTGGTAGCAGCGGTGGCAGCAGCGGTGGCAGCAGCGGGGGCAGCAACGTGAGCGGGGGGGGCACTGGGGGCTTACTTGTGTCGAGCGGTGACATCGGAAGCATAAGCGGAGGCAGCACCGAAAACAGCTTTGGAAGCAGCACCACTGGGAACCTCGGCATTGGGAGCAGCACTGGGAGCAGCAGTGGGGGGAGCACCGTGAGCGGGGGGGACACTGGGGGCTTACTCGTGTCGAGCGGTGACGTCAAAACCATAAGCGGAGGCAGCACCCAAATCAGCACTGGAAGCGGCACCACTGGGAGCCTCGGCATTGGGAGCAGCACGAGCAGCACTGGGAGCAGCACTGGGAGCGGCAGCGGGGGGAGCACTGTGAGCGGGGGGGGTACTGGGGGCTTCATTGTGTCGCGCGGTGACGTCGGAAGCATAAGCGGAGGCAGCACCCAAATCAGCTCTGGAAGTGGCACCATTGGGATCAGCAGCATTGGGAGCAGCAGCACTGGGAGCGGCACCAGTGGGAGCAGCACTGGCAGCGGCACCAGTGGGAGCAGCACTGCGAGCGGCACCAGTGGGAGCAGCACTGGCAGCGGCACCAGTGGGAGCAGCACTGGCAGCGGCACCAGTGGGAGCAGCACTGGCAGCGGCACCAGTGGGAGCAGCACTGCGAGCAGCACCAGTGGGAGCAGCACTGCGAGTGGCACCAGTGGGAGCAGCACTGCGAGCGGCACCAGTGGGAGCAGCACTGGCAGCGGCACCAGTGGGAGCAGCACTGGCAGCGGCACCAGTGGGAGCAGCACTGGCAGCGGCACCAGTGGGAGCAGCACTGCGAGCAGCACCAGTGGGAGCAGCACTGCGAGTGGCACCAGTGGGAGCAGCACTGCGAGCAGCCGGTGGGTGCCGCTCACCGGCACCAGTGGGAGCAGCCCACCGGCTGTCTTCTCCAGCTCCTCCTACCACACCAGTGCAGGCCAGCTCGTGGCAGAGTTCACGTGCGTCCCCAAGCCCACCACCACCCTGGGCACGTACCGTTGCACCGCCAGCACATTCGCCAACATCACGGTGCCCTTCAGGCCGGTGAGCAGGGTGAAGGCGCTGGTAGATGCGGGGTTCTTCACCAACCCCAGCGGCTTCTACTCCTCCATCATTGTGAACAGTGTGACACTGCGCGGTGACATCATCGCCTCTGTAGCAAACCTGTGATTATCCAGGCCATGGCTTGTAAAGTATTATGGTGTTAGCTCAGTTGGGATCGTAGGAGGTTACGATCATATCATATGTGTTGTAGCTTGGCGGATAATTTCGCACTACGCCCGCCATCAATAATCTTCAGACTCCCGAAGAATTATCACTTGAATCAAATAACCAATAATTAATTATGGCATGGCGCTCAAGTTGAAACATTTATTACAGCATTTAGTACATGACATGATTTATTTCGCAGCAAGTCTGACCTCCCTACTTGGCTGAAATTATTCGTTTTTTTCTTACTAAGGGCCAAGACTGGCTTGTGGATGGATGAAACTGTGCGTGGATCTGAGAATGATGCATAGGGAGGATACACTTTCAGCGCCTCCCTCCCCAGTTCTTCCGCCCCGAGCTGGTTACCACCACCATGCGACAGAACTTCGCACGGTCACAGCGCGACTCACGGGGCACCTGCATCAAGGCGCCAGGTGCCCAGCAGGTTTCGGATGCGGCTCGCAGGCAGGCTCAGCCAAACAATCCACCGTCGCGAACGGAGCACTCTAGTTGAGCGCAGCTGAATCTGTTGAGCTGTGTTCCGTCGCGTGGCTTCCACACAAATGGCAATAAACCAGCTGCGCTGGACAGAAATATCCAATTAAAACCGCTTCCGCGAATAGTGCAGCGCAAACCACCAGGTGCTCCTGAAAATGTGAATGCCGCAGCGAACGCGAGGGTGGGAAAAATCTCGTGGCGCAGTATGAACCCTGTTGCCCTCCATTCCCCCATCCCCTCGTCCTTCAAATCGCGGCATGTGTTTGACCCTCTTGCCCTCCATCCCTATAAGAGCATCAAACGCTTCAGCCTATTCGTTAGCGCAGACTCAGCCTTGCTTTACCATCCACTCCCTTCACGACCTCGAGAACCGCCGTGAGTCGTCTCAAGTTCGACGAACACCAAATTTCACGCGGCTCCATCCAGCCATGGCTCGGATGCCGTCACTCTCTCGCTCGCCGTCGCTCGACGTTAAGCGCCTCGCCGTCGTCATCGCTGGTGAGCCCACCGCGTCGCCTTGCCCTGTCGTATCGCTCAGACATGTCACAGGACGCCCTGTCCCCTCGTCGCCTGCCATGCCGCCTCGTTGTTCAGCATCATCTTGTCAAGTCCGAAAAGCTACAAAGAAGTGACATACGTCGGGGAAACCTAGAAAGCTTTCCCGTCATGGTCAAGCAACTTGGGCAATGTCAAAGTATCGAATATGTGACGTTCATGTGTACATAAGGTATCCCTCTGAGTGATGTGTACGTGACATCGCCCTGTTGCATGTCGCCTCGTCGCCCTGTCGTGTCGCTCCGTCTCCGTCTGCGTCTTCCGTCAGAGGCCTGAAATTTCGCCTCGCACACGAGTCGTTCCGCGAGTGTCGCGCGCCAGGAGTGCATCATCGATATCCCTTCGTGCGGGCATTTTCCCACGTCGCCTCCGCGTCGATCGCTTGCAGTGCCGTCGGCTCGTTGCCTCGTCGCCTGTCATGTCGCCTCGTCGCCTTTGTCGCTCCGTCTCCTGTGATGTCGCCTCGTCGCCTTCGTGTCGCTCCGTCTCCTTGCTTTGTCGCTGAGTCGCCTTCGTGTCGCCGTCTCATTGCTTAAGGCGTTCCGCGGAGGTCGCGCGCCGGCGAAATTGATAGCTCCACAAGTCGCCTGCGCACTTCCCCTTCCCCCTGCCTCCCCCCTCTTTAAACAAATCGCCTCCAAGCCGCAACTGTCCTGACCGCGAATACCTGTCCCCCCCAAGCTTCTCGACACTGTTCCACCTTGCTTCGCGACACTATTCCCCCATGCTTCGCGACACTGTTCCCCCGCTTCGCGCCACTTCCCCCATGCTTTGCGACACTGTTTCCCCCATGCTTCGCGACGCTGTTCCCCCCATGCTTCGCTTCGCTGTTTCCCCCATGCTTCGCTGCACTGTTTCCTGCACATCCCTCCCCTTGGCAGCACTGCTCTCGCTCTCCCTCTGCTGCGCAGCGGGCGGCGCCGTGCGGCGAGAGCTGCTGGATGCGAGCGACGGCCTCCTGACCCAAACGGTCACCACCACCACGGGCAGCAGCGGCAGCACGAGTGGCGGCAGCACAGACCCTAACGAGAATCTCATTATCGGAGATGTAAGCACCGTCTCCGAGAGCACCAGCAGCAGCAGCGGGGGCAGCACGGGGAGCGCTGGCGGCACTGGGGGCAGCACCACTGGGAGCAGCAGCAGCGGCAGCAGCAGCAGCAGGAGCAGCACTGGGAGTAGCGGATGGTTGGACAACTGCAGCGTAGCTTTTGTTGTCATTAATAAACCCATGCGATGTGAGTCATGCACATGCCTATCCACATGCACATCTACATGCACATCCACATGCACATGCACATGAACATTCAAATGCACATCCGCATCCACACGCACATGCACATGCATCAATCCCAACCACCTCGTGTCTCCTACTGGAGACCATTCGCTGTCTGCTTTCAATGTTCCTTCTGCCTTTTAAAATCGCTCATCTGTGTCCTCTTGGCCTGCTGCATGTGACCTCTTCTTCCCGCTGCAGTCCGCGCTGCCTCAGTGCTCACATCAAAGACCAACATGAGCGCCAAATTCAACGTTGATGTTAACATGTGATTGAAAGTCAGCAAATCTCCTCCTTATTGCAGCACGGTCACAACCTATGCGCTGATGTTGCTCATTCAAGTTCCTAAACAACCCTCGCCTCGAAAAAAGTGCTCTTCTCTCTCTCTCTCTCTCTCTCTCTCTCTCCCTCTCTCTCTCTCTCTCCCTCCCCCCCACCCACCCTCTCTCTCTCTCTCTCTCTCTCTCTCTCTCTCTCTCTCTCACACACACACACACACATACACACCAAAACACACACTCACACACACTCACACACCCCCCTGCTTCTCACCGCCCTCCCTCACCCCTGCTTCTCACCACTCTCCCTCAACTGCTGCTTCTCATCGCTCTCTCACCCTCCTGCTTCTCACCACTCTCTCACACCCCTGCATCCCTCTCCACCCATTCACAGCACATCAACGCAGCAAAAGGCGTTCTACAGCTTCACCGTGATGGGCGTGCCAAGTAGCCCAGCGCCTGTATTCTCCAAGGCCTCCTACCGCAAAGACACGGGGATGTCGTGGCAGAGTTTGGGTGCACGCCCAAGCCCACGAGCACGCCGGGCACCTACCGTTGCACGTCCAGTACGGTCGCCAACCTCACGGTGCCGTTCAGGCCGGTAAGCAGGGTGTTTGCGTTGGTGAATGCGGGGTTCTTCTTTGCCCCCTACTACTTCTACTCCATCATCAAAGTGAACGGTGTGAGGCTGCGTGGTAACATCACCGCCTCTTTTGTTTATCCTGATGAGTTGTGATAGGTGTGTTGTTATAAAAATTGAAGCGTGTTCTGTTATAATAATGCGATGATATTTTCCCTTGTGAGAATCTCCCGAGAAAGCTGTCTGGGATCTTGCGCTAGTCTACATGTTGTGACGGCACGATGCCGTGTGTGTGGTGCAATGCAATGCACCTGATTAGGACCAACCAAACTATCATGTGAAAAGAACTAGGCAAGAATGGTGCATTGAATGGAAGAATTGGGTACAAGTAGCAAACCCTAGTTGGGGTTGTACCCCATATTGGCTACCCCACTAAGCAGCAAGATATATATAAAGTACAGTACAAAGAAAGTCAAGCAGTAAGCAAATGAGGAAACGTGGACACAAGGCCTAAAGAAGTACAGTGCCGCTGATGATCACTAGGCGGGAGCGCCTTGGTGAAGATATCAGCAGTATTGGCCTTCGAGTCCACGTACACAAGCCGAAGCTGACCGCGCTGCTGAAGCTCTCGAGCAAGAAAGTAGCGAAGAGCAATGTGCTTCGTCCTGTGCTCCAGTCTGTGCTCCTGACACAAGGCAAGGGCCGCCTTGTTGTCACCGTACAGAACTGGAGGAGAACTAGGCCGCTCTCCCAAGTCAGTCAGCAGGTAGGTGAGCCAGCGTAACTCCTGTGCAGCCATGGCTGTGGCGTAGATCTCAGCCTCACAACTAGAGCCGAGAACAGAAGAAGAGCGGGTGGACCGCCACGAGACAGAACCAGAGCCAAGGCTGAAGGTGTAACCCTGTGACGACCGCTGCGTAGCCAGGTCGTCCACCCAAGAAGCGTCCGAGTGACCAGTGAGGACAACTCTGTCGCGTCCTCCAAGCACCAGCCCCATGCCTGATGTACTGCACAAGTAACGCAGCACCCTCTTAGCAGCCTCCCAGTGCTCTCGCCTGTGTCTCCCAGGCGCAACGTAACGAGCAAGGATGCTAAGTGGGTACGCGAGGTCAGGTCGCGTGCAAGTCATCAGGTACATGAGGCAGCCTACAAGCTCTGGGTACGGGCCACTCGGCTCTACGGACTCGTCCGAAGGTGGAGCTGAGAGCGAGTGGCTGGTAGCCAGAGGTGTGGCCTGTGGTGAGGAGAACTGGAAGCCGAAGCGCTGAAGGACCTGCTGCACCATGTGTGACTGAGTCAGGGTGATGGTGCGGCGAGCTCTGTCCCGGGTGATCTGCAAGCCAAGGTAGCTACGCAGTTCACCCAGGTCAGTGCAGGTGTGTCTCTTCTGCAGCTCCGACTTCACACGAGCGAGTGCCTCAGTGTCAGCAGTAGCAAAGACCAAGTCGTCGACGTACACGAGAATGTAGAACGGCGGTAGCGACGTGTCTGTGCGTAGAAACAGCGACGGGTCAGCAGTAGACGGCGCGAACCCAAGAGCTGCAAGTGTAGTCCTCAGTGTGTCGTGTCACTCACGTGGCGCCTGGCGGAGACCGTAGACTGGCCGGCGGAGGCTCCACTGGGTACCAGGAGGAAACGACCCAGTAAAGCCAGGTGGGCGGCGCAGCCAGATCTCCTCGTGCAGGCTGCCCTGCAGGAACGCTGTGCTGAAGTCAAGAGAGTGAAGCTCGTAGTCACGCTGAGCAGCAACGTGTAGCAGAACCCGAAGAGTGGTCATCTTCGGGGTGGGGGAGAAGGTCTGGAAGAAGTCAACCCCCTGACGCTGACTGAAGCCTCTAGCAACGTAACGAGCCTTGAAGACAGGTGGAGAACCTGGCGGCCGCTTCACCCTGAAAATCCACATGCCATCGACGATGTTCGCCCCAGGAGGGGGAACCTCGTCGACGTAGGTGCCTGTGGACTTCCAGGATGCCATCTCTGCGTCCATGGCTGTCTGCCACTGAGAGGAGTAGGGACCCGAGATCGCCTCTGCGTAAGAGCGCGGAGTGGGGATGTCTAGTGCATCCGGGTCTCCCTCAGGGGCAAGCAACCAGGCCACGAGATGAGGTACAGCAGCCGCAAGAGAGTCAAAGTCCTCCTGCCTGTCCTCAAGGACGTCCGTGCCAAGAGCACACTCACCCCCGACGGACGGAGGACAGACAGACTCAGACCCGGCAACAAGACTGGCGGCGTAGTCTAGACGACAGGCAGCAGCAAAGTCGACAAGCTCAGCGACCAGGGCAGACGCAGCAGTAGACTCAAAAGACGGGTCAGTGACAACAGTGGCGAGAAGACGCGTAACAGTAGGGTGGGCAGCACGAACACTGTCAGACTCAGGGTCGGGAACGTCAGGAAGAGAAGACGCAGGAGGAGACGGTAGGGGGACACGCTGTGGACCAGTGGAAGGACGAAGGGCCATAATATGCGTGCCAGGAACAGGAGGAGGACGCGGACGCGTGACATGACGACCAGTGGGACCAGTGCGCGCAGTGCGAGCAGCGCGAGCAGCGCGAACAGGCGAGGCAGGACGAGACACAGGCTCACGACGCTCCGTAAGCGAGTCCGGCTGTGCAGTGTAAGGCACAGGAGCAGGGAGGGGGGAGCCAGGCTGAAGGGGAAGGCCAGTGGAAGACGGGAGGGAAAGAACCTGGCGAAGCACCGTGTCAGGCGGCGGCAAAGCCGACGGCGACGGAGGAGCGAAGAACAGGCGCGACGGCGGAGCTCCGCCAGCACCTCCAGCACCCGGAGCACCAGAAGCACCTGGACCAGCACCCTCCGCCGCAGCACCCCCCGAGTCGGCGACGTCAGCACCAGAGGCCCCAGCAGCGTCAAACCCCCCTCGCCAGCACCTCCAGAACCAGCAGGACCACCGTGTCCAGAACCGTCAGCTCCAGTGTCGTCAGCTCCAGCAGCTCCAGTACCGTCAGGAAGAGCACCCCCAGACGCAGCAACCCCAGGCTCCGTAGGCTCAGCAGCAGCACCCCCAGGCCCAGTACCCTCAGGCGCAGTACCCCCAGGCTCAGCACCCCCAGACTCCGTACACGCAGGCTCAGCACCCCCAGTCGTAGCACCCCCAGGCTCAGCACCCCCAGGCGCCGAACTCCCAGGCACAGTACCCTCAGCTCCAGCACCCGCAGTCCCAGCACTCCCAGGCCCAGCACCCGCAGGCTCAGCACCCCCAGGCTCAGCACTCCCAGCAGCACCACCTGCAGCAGCACCTGAGTCACCTGTGACCTCGACAGGCTCAGCGACGGGAGGAGGGTCTACCTGAGAGACACCTGAAGGAGCAGGACCCTGAGGGGGAAGGGGGTCTACCGGAGGGGGACCAGGAGCAAGGAAAAGCGGCGGGGGAGGGAGGGGGGCAGTGCGGTAGGGGAAGAGACGGTAAAAAGGGACCGACTCGTCAAAGGTGACGTCCTGAGAGGCGAAGACCCGGCGCGAGGTGGGGTGGTAAAACTGCCAGCCCGGCGCGTCAGGGACAAAGCCAAGGAAGACACAGGGAAGTGTGCGGGAGGAGAGCTTGTCCGCGGACGTATCGCGGACAAGGGCACGAGCACCCCACACCCGGAAGCGCGACGCATCGCCAACCTCCCCCGTCCAACGCAGTGTGGGAGAGGTCTCCGGCAAGGAGACACGGGGCCAGAGGTTGAGCTGATGCGCGGCGTACCGGACAGCAAACGGCCACAGAAAATGGGGAGCCGCCGCGTGGACCAAGGAGGTACGAGCGACCTCCATGACCAGGCCAATGCGGCGCTCAGCAACCCCATTCTGCTGTGGGGAGTCCGGAAGCGTGAAGGTCTGCTCGATGCCCTCCGCCTGACAGAAGGTCCTCAAGAGATCGGAGGAAAACTCACCACCTCTGTCAGAGTGCAGACGCAGGACAGGAAGATCCGTCCGGAAACGGCGGCGGAGCTGGAGACGAACTGTGCGGATCCAAGGGATCAGAACAGCAGGGACCTCACCCTTGGTGCGCAAGGGGAAGACCGTGGTGTAACGCGAGTAGTCGTCGACAACCAGCAAAAAGTACCGCTCACCGCCCTGGCCACGAACGCGGGCTGGGCCCCACACGTCCAGGTGGAGGGTCTGCAGAGGAGCCTCTGTCGGGGGAAACGAGGAGGAGTGAGGAGCGGCGCGCTGCCGCCCCTCGACGCAAGGAAGGCAAGGCGGCGCAGGCGAGGCAGGGAGGGGAGGGAGAGACCTGGGAAGACCAGACACAAGGCGGCGACGGTGCATGCCACGGAGGCGTGGCAAGGAGGGGTGACCCAGGCGGTGGTGCCAGAGAAGAGTCTGGTGCGACAGGGAACGACACTCACAGGCGTGGGCCACCAGACCTGACGCGGACACCTGACCGACAGCAGCGACCTGAGGAGACGCAGTGGTCAGTGTGTAGAGACTCGACCCCGGCCGACGGGTAAACGTAGCCAGGTGACGGCCGGTCCTGGAGCACGTGCAGATCGCCACACGCTGTCCTCCAGGGGTAAAGGTGTCAACCCACTGATCCTGGATGACAGCGTTGCTCACCAGGTTCGTCGAGAACGAGGGGAGGTGGAAACCCGACAACGAGCCAGACGGAACCGCCGGACAAGGGAGCACAGTGGTGGACTGGGCAAGGACTGGGCCCCCAGAGGGGTCAGCCAAGGAGACTGGGACCGGTGCAGGAAGCGGTGTGAGCTCAGTACTGTCACGAAAGAAACAGCGGGAAGCACCTGAGTCAAGGGTGAAGGTGTGACAGGCCTCAGCCGGTGCAGTACCTGAGAGAGCAGTCTCTGTGGGTGCTGTACCTGAGAGAGCAGACTCGCAAGCAGCAGGGACAGTGCTGGAGGGAGCAGGTACAGGGGGCACCATACCAGAGAGAGCAGACTCACTAGTACCTAGGGCAGCGGGCCCTATACCTGGGTCAGGCGGCACACACAAGTAACAGTCTCCCTCGGCACTAACAGTCAATGCATACATGGCAGCAATAATAGCATCATAGTCAAGAGCAAAGATATCAACCCCAGCCCTCATCAGCTCAGCCCAGCGAGGGCGCTCAACATCCTCGCCCATCTCCTCACGCCAAGCGTCGTCAAGGCGGGAGAAGCAGCGGTACGGGGTGTGGAACCTCCCACACGTCTGTCCCTTGCGGTCACCTGTGCGAATGACATAGGAACAGCGGCCATTGCCCCCCGACGTCCCACGCTGAGCAAGCCACTCACGAACCTGCTGGGTCGTCTGGAGACGCTGCTGCTGCGGGGAGCTCTGTTGACAGAACAGCTAGGCAAGAATGATTGAAAGGAGAGAGGTTTCACTAGCAGCAGTTGGGGTACATATAGCAAACCCTAACTGGGTTGTACTCGCTATAGAGCACCCCACTACAGGCTAGACAATAATAACATTCTGACAAGCTCTGGCCCGAGCCAGTGCCTCCACTCCGACCTCCGCCACCACCACTACCTCCGCTCCGACCGCCACCACCGCCGCCGCCGCCACCGCCGCCGCCGCCACCACCGCCGCCGCCGCCACCACCGCCACCGCTCCCTCCGCCGCCCCCGCCTCCGCTGCCGACCCCACTCCCACCAGCACTCCCGCCACCGCTCCCTCCAGCACCGCCTCCCCCCCCACCTCCCCCACCTCCTCCCCCCCCAGCGCCACCCCCGCCACCCTTGCCCCCCTTGCCCTTGCCGGTGCGGCGCCTCCCACCAGGAGCAGAAGCAGCGCCAGCAGACTCAGCACCAAGGAAGTCAACAGCAGCAGCAGTAGCGTAGGAGGGAGCGAGGGGAGAGGGAGAACACCCCTCAAAGATGGGGGTGCGAGGAGCGCCACGAGCAGCACCGACAGCTACAATGCTCTTTTCGGCCGCTAGCAGCTGCTCCTCTAGGAGGGCGACTGTGAGCTCAGTGGGACAGCGAGCAAGGAAGTGGTCTCGAACTGAGCTGAGGGTGTCAGGGAGTCGGGTGACTATGAAGTGGAGTGTCCAGTACAGTGGAGGGGGGTTCTTAGCGCAGAACTCGGTGGGAAGGGCAGCACGCAGGCGAGCATCACTAGTGCGAAGGTGGGTGATAAGATCGGCGACTGTAGCAAAGGTGGACAGCTCAGGGAACAGGTACGGCAGCATGAGGCGGCTAAGCTCGGCTGTGGCAGGCGAGGAGTAGCGAGCAACGACAGCATCGTACAGGGCCTTAGCGGATTTGCAGTCGCCAAAATGCTCGAGCTCAGCTAGCGGGAGGTGACTGCGAATGGCTAGGCGAGCAGCTGCGTCACGAGTCTGCCAGTGGGAACGAACACTAAGCTCAGCTGTGGCAGGAGGGGCAGGTGCAGCACCAGACGCGTAATCATAGAGCGACACATGCTCCTTGCTATCGCTCAGAAGGAACAGCTGCAGGTCATCCAGCCAAGTGGCGAACTTCACAGGGCGGCCCTCAGCATCGAACGACAGCACGCGGATGGAAGCCATAGTGACAGTGCGACTGAGCAAAGGAAGCTGCCGCAGCGCTGCAGGTAGGTAGCTCGGCGGGAAGCGCGGCGGGCGGGCGACTCGGCGAGCGGGCAGTGCGGGGGGCGGGCTACGAAGCGGGCAGCGCGGTGGGCAGGCGGCGCTGCAGGCGGGAAGTGCGGCGGGCGGGCTGCGAAGCGGGCAGCGGGGCGGGCGGGCGACGCGGCGAGCGGGCAGCGCGGCGGGCGGGCTGCGAAGCGGGCAGCGGGCGGGCGGGCGACGCTGCAAGCGGGCAGCGGGCGGGCGGGCGACGCTGCGAGCGGGCAGCGCGGCGGGCGGGCTGCGAAGCGGGCAGCGGGCGGGCGGGCGACGCTGCAAGCGGGCAGCGAGGCGGGCGGGCGACGCGGCGAGCGGGCAGCGCGGCGGGCGGGCTGCGAAGCGGGCAGCGGGCGGGCGGGCGACGCTGCAAGCGGGCAGCGGGCGGGCGGGCGACGCTGCGAGCGGGCAGCGCGGCGGGCGGGCGACGCTGCGAGCGGGCGGCTCGGCGGGCGGGCGACGCTGCGAGGGGCGCGCGAGGGCGCTAACGAGAGGCGCACGAGGGCGCTAACAAGGGCGCGCGAGGGCGCTAGTGAGGGCGCGCGAGGGCGCTAACGAGAGGCGCACGAGGGCGCTAACGAGGGCGCGCGAGGGCACTAACGAGGGCGCACGAGGGCACTAACGAGGGCGCACGAGGGCGCTAACGAGGGCGCACGAGGGCGCTACGAGGCTAGGGCACGGGGTAGCGTGGTAACCGCATGCGAGCGGTGGTGGGCCCTTAAAAAAAAAAACGGTCGGTAGGTCCTAGGGACCTCCTGCTCTGAATACCATGTCAAAAGAACTAGGCAAGAATGGTGCATTGAATGGAAGAATTGGGTACAAGTAGCAAACCCTAGTTGGGGTTGTACCCCATATTGGCTACCCCACTACAGCCTACCAACATAATACAGTTTAACACAAACAAGAATTCACCTCAGGATAAGAACACTTTCTACAAACGAAGCCTTGTACATGATTTCGAGATTCGGGTGAAAGGTTGCTAGATTTTTACCCCGGCTGATGGAGGCAGCGTTGCACAAAGAGCCAATGGCTTCCATAGTGGGCTCAGAGTCACAGATTGATGGCACTGGGCTCACAGATGGTTGCGCACAGAGCAGTGGGCGCGATGAGCGCATTGCAGCGGACGTGATGAGCGCATGGAGCTTTATGTGGATGGTGACGGTTGGTTGTGCTGAGAGGGTGCAGAGAGATGGATGATGTGAAACTTGCAGCAAGCTACAGTGGGGCAAAATTGGCTTCATGAAATTGTTGGTTTTCTTACAACGGTCCAAAAATTGGCTTCTGATGAGCGAAACTGTACGTGGTTGTAGAATGATGCTAAAGGGGGTATACCACACCTTCATCGCCCCCCTGGTTTTGCGTCGCACAGGTTACCACCATGTCACCAGGCGAGAGCACTTCGCTGAGTCACAGCGCGACTCACGGGCATCTGCATCAAGGCGGCAGGTGCAACAGTTGCAGGTTTCGGATGCGGCTCGCGGCTTTCACAGCCAAACATATCGCCTCCGCTAACGGAGCACATGGGTCGAGCGCAGCTGAATCTGTTCGTCGTGTGGCTTCCACAGGGTCACTGTGTACCAGCTGCGCTGGATGAAGTTGTCCAATGAGATTTCTGTATCTTCCAGCGGAAAATGCAGCGCATTCCGCCAGGAGCTTCTGAAATCGCGATTGCCGCAGCGAAAGCGAGGGGAGGAACTCGAATGGCGTAGCACGATGCACCTGCGCCCTCCATTCCTATACTGAGCATCAAACGCGTCTATTGTCTTCATTCCATTCGCAGCCAGACTTAGCCTTTGCTATAGACACTGATTATCATCCACTCTCACGATTCTTGGAGTGCCTCAAGTTCGACTAGCAACCCCGAGTTATCAAGACGCGGTTCCATCCAGCCATGGCCCGGATGACGTCACTCTTTCGCTCGCCGTCGCTCGAGGTTAAGCGCCTCGCCGTCGTCATCGCTGGTGAGCCCACCGCGTCGCCTCGTCCCCTCGTTTCGCCCTGACATGTCACACGACGCCCCCGCCATGTCGCCTCGTCGCCCGGTCGTGTCGCTCATCGCCCTGCGATGTCATCTCGTCGTTTGCGATGTCGCACTTGTCGCGCGTAGCTCCGTCGCCCTGTCGAGTCGCTTTGTCGCGGCCTGTCGTGTCGCTCCGTGTCGCTCCGTCGCCCTGTCGAGTTGCTTTGTCGCCTGTCGTGTCGCTCCGTGTCGCTTCGTCGCCTGTCGTGTCGCTCCGTCGCCTGTCGTGTCGCTCCGTCGCCCTGTCGTGTCGCTCTGTCGCCCTCTCATGTCGTTCGCCCACGAGTCGTTCCGCGGACGAGGTATCGCGCGCCGGCGCGAGTGCATCATCGATAGCCCCACACGTCCTGCCCACATTTCCTCCGCACTTCAAGTTCCCTCCCCCGTTTGCCTCCACCTCTCCGCGCAAAACCTCTCCTCTTCCAAGCCGCCCTCCTTGACCGCGGGTACTTGTTTCCCCCTTCCCTACACACATTTTCCCCCTTCGCTACACTTTTCCCCCCTTTTGCTGCACTGTTTCCCCCTTCGCTGCACTGTTTCCCCCTTCGCTACACTGTTTCCCCCTTCGCTGCACTGTTTCCCCCTTCGCTGCACTGTTTCCCCCTTCGCTGCACTGTTTCCCCCTTCGCTGCACTGTTTCCCCCTTCGCTGCACCGTTTCCCCCGTGCTTCGCTGCACTGTTTCCCCCTTCGCTGCACTGTTTCCCCCTTCGCTGCACTGTTTCCCCCTTCGCTGCACTGTTTCCCCCTTCGCTGCACCGTTTCCCCCATGCTTCGCTGCACTGTTTCCTGCACATCCCTCCCCTTGGCAGCACTGCTCTCGCTCTCCCTCTGCTGCGCAGTGGGCGGCGCCGTGCGGCGAGAGCTGCTGGATGCGAGCGACGGCCTCCTGACCCAAACGGTCACCACCACCACGGGCAGCAGCGGCAGCACGAGTGGCGGCAGCACGGACCCTAATCAGACTCTCGTTATTAAGGACGTAAGCACCACCACGGGCAGCAGCGGCAGCACGAGTGGCGGCAGCACGGACCCTAATCAGACTCTCGTTATTAAGGACGTAAGCACCACCACGGGCAGCAGCAGCGGCAGCACGAGTGGCGGCAGCACGGACCCTAATCAGACTCTCGTTATTAAGGACGTAAGCACCACCACGGGCAGCAGCAGCGGCAGCACGAGTGGCGGCAGCACGGACCCTAATCAGACTCTCGTTATTAAGGACGTAAGCACCACCACGGGTACCACCACGGGTACCACCACGGGCAGCAGCACAAGCAGCGGCAGCACGAACCCTAACGAGACGCTCATTATTGGAGTCGTAAACACCGTCCCCACTGGCACCAGCAGCAGCACTGGGAGCACCTCGACCTCCACCAGCGCCTCTGGGGGCAGCACCGCGGGGGGAATCACCTCAGGGGGAAGCACCTCGGGGGGAAGCACCTCGGGGGAAGCACCTCGGGGGGAAGCACCTCGGGGGAAGCACCTCGGGGGGAAGCACCTCGGGGGAAGCACCTCGGGGGGAAGCACCTCGGGGGGAAGCACCTCGGGGGGAAGCACCTCGGGGGAAGCATCTCTGGGGGCAGCACCTCGGGGGGCAGCACCTCGGGGGAAGCACCTCGGGGGGAAGCATCTCTGGGGGCAGCACCTCGGGGGGCAGCACCTCGGGGGGCAGCACCTCGGTGAACAGCACCAGTGGGGGCAGCACCAGTGGGAGTGGGGGAAGCACCTCTGGGGGCAGCACCTCTGGGGGAAGCACCTCTGGGGGAAGCACCTCGGGGAACAGCACCTCTGGGAGCGGTACTGGCAGCAGCAGTGGGAGCAGCACTGGGAGCACCGGAGAGTCAAACAGCGGTGGCGGAAAGATCGTTGCTGTAGACCTCAATGCTCCCATCAGATGTGAGTCATGCACATGCACATGCACATCCACACACACATGCACATGCATCAATCCCAACCACCTAGTGTATCCTACTGCAGACCATTCGCTGTGTGCTTCCAATGTTCCTTCTGCCTTCAAAAATCGCTCTACTGTGTCCTCTTCTGCACTGTGCGTGTGTGTCCTCGTCTGCCCGCCGCAGACCAAGCTTCCTCAGTGCTGAGCTCGCAAACCAGCATGAGCGCCAAGTTCAACGTGGATGTGAACATGTGAGTGCAAGTCATCGTTCCAGTTCCCACACATTCCTCACCTCGCATGAACTCGATTCTCCAATGTGCCTCCTACACAAACATGTGCACACAAATCCGTTCCTGTGCTCTGTCTCACTTCTGCACCTCACCACTCCGCCGCGCCCCTGCATCACACCGCTCCGTCTCACCCCTCCATATCACCCCCCCGTCCCACCCTGCATCTCTCTTCACCCATTTACAGCACGTCAACGCAGCAAAGGGCGCTCTTCACCTTCACAGTGACCGCCGTACCGAGCAGCCCGCCACCATTCTTCTCCAACTCATCCTACCTCACCAACGCGGGCCAGCTCGTGGCAACGTTCGCATGCGTGCCCAAGCCCACCACTATGCTCGGCATCTACCTTTGCCCCGTCAGTTCTCTAGCCAACATCACGGTGCCCTTCAGGCCGGTGAACAGGCCCAAGGCGCTGGTGGATGCGGGGTTCTTCACCAATCCCTCCGGGTTTTACTCTACCATCACTGTGAACGGCGTGACGCTGCGCGGTGGGATCACCGCCTCTGTAGCTAACCTGTAATTACCCAGGCCATGGCTTGTATTGTACTATGGTGTTACCTCAGTTGGGATTGTAGGATACAATCAGATCATATGTGTTGTACCTTACTGGATATGTTCTTAGAGCGTGTTTCTACACCTCGTATGAGAAATACGTTTCAGTGTGTTCGACTGCGGATGGATGCTTTTCATTGTGGTTCGACACAAATCTGATACGAGGTTGCCTGATCGCTTGTTTGCATTAAAACATTTATTATAATAAACCAGAAAATTCATTTAATTGCGCATCAGTTCACATGTCAAAATAATTTCGCAGCAAGTCTGACCTCCCTACCTGGCTGAAAATGTTTGTTTATTCTACAAAGGGCCAAAACTGGTGAGGATGGACGAAACTGTACGTAGCTCCGAAAATTATGCATAGGGAGGATACACCTCAAGCACCTCCCCTCCCCAGTTCCGCGCCGCGCTGGTTACCACCACCACGCGAATTCGCACAGTCACAGCGCGACTCACGGGCACCTGCATCAAGGCGCCAGGTGCCCAGCAGGTTTTGGATGCGGCTCGCAGGCAGGCACAACCAAATATTTCGCCGTCGCGAACGGAGCAAACTAGTCGAGCGCAGCTGAACCTGTTGAACAAATGCTTCAGCGTTATGCGAATGCCGCAGTGAACGCGAGAGTAGAGAATCGCATGGCGCAGTACGACCCTCTTGCCCTCCATTCCCTATAAGAGCATCAAATGCTTCAGCGTATGCGCTAGCGCAGACTCAGCCTTGCTTTAGACACTCATTCACCATCCACTCCCTTCACGGTTCTCGAGGTCGTCTCAAGTTCGACTTGCAAAACCACGTTCCACGCGGCTCCATCCAGCCATGGCTCGGATGCCGTCACTCTCCCACTCGCCGTCGCTCGACGTTAAGCGCCTCGCCGTCGTCATCGCGGGTGAGCCCACTGCGTCGCGGGTGCCCTGCCGTATCGCCCTGTTTTAATGTCACACGACGCCCTGTCCCCTCGTCGCCTGTCATGTCACCTCGTTGTTGAGCACATCTCGGAAAGCTACAAAGAAGCGACATACATGTCGCGGAAACCAAGAAGCTTCCCCGTCATGGTCAAGCAACTTGGGCGATGTCACGAGCAAAGTATCAGAGTAACGTGTGTGCGACATTGCCCTGTTGCATGTCGCCTCGTCGCGTGTCGCCTCGTCGCCCAGTCGTGTCACTCCGTCTCCGTTTCCGTCAGAGGCCCTGAAGTGTCGCCTCGCGCACGAGTCGTTCCACGAGTGTCGCGCGCCGGGAGTGCATCATCAAAAGCCCCTCGCGTGGGCCTCATCACAAAAATGTGGAAACCTCTTTTAGTAGCCAGAAACGGAGGACTCGTTTACTAGGTAATTGTATGTTCCCATTTGCATACTAAACCACTACTATCACGTATGCTTTTGGGAAACAACACTATTCCGTATACCAGATCAGTACTATAAATTGCTTCCTATATGTCAATCATTTCTGCACCAGTTTGTTCACCTCCAATTTGCCCTTGTTGGAGGGACTTCATGCACAGACCGCGCGTGTTCTTAGGGTTCCGTTACCATGGAAAAAAAAAAAACCAATTGATCCAGCAATGATTATCACGCATGCATCACTCAAACAGATAGTCATTCAAAAGAAAAGTTCCAGGCCGATCAAAAGCCTCTATAATGTGCACCGCTCGTAGCACAGAATCTATGGCAATGACGTCACGATGATCATCCCGAGATCCAGGAGCCTTTGCCACCCTCAATGCCATGCAACCTGTAACAGGATCTTCGTTCACCGCTTCGTAGTACTGAACGTACGCATGGCCTTGCTCACTGCCCGTAACTTTGAAGAGCAGCAAAATCTCGCAGTACCAAGTCACGTTACCGTCGCCCAGGATTGCGGCATGTGAAAACCAGGGCTGCCCATGGTGAGATGGATTTGCCCGCACGAAGTGGGTGACTCGGGAATGCGCTGCTCCAGGTCCAGAGGGGATAACAACCCCCGTGAAAACCTGGACAATCAGAAATCCACCAAGACAATACAGAGATGAATTGAGGGACGAAGGGAAATAAAGGGAGTTGATGAATTGGTGCGGGGGTGCCTCTGGATGGTTAGGCTGCTGCGACACAACATATCGAATGAACTCGGTGGTGAGGATGGGATGTTGCACTTGGAGGATGTGTCTGGCCATGCCATACCTACGAGTTAAGTGTAGTTGGCCAACAACCATTCTCTAAACCCCAGCAGAATGGCGGACACTAAGCGATCCGCAGGGCCATGGTTGGCAAAAAATACATGTTCCCTGGTTGGGCACCAAAGTGCCACCTTGGTGTTTTTGGGGTTAGGCAGATCCTTGCCTAACCAACTAATCTCCCCATCACTACAGGGCGATATATGGACCATTGAGGCCGGACAGTATGAGCACAAGGCAACCTGAACATGGAACTGCACAACACGCGGGGTGGTCATGCATCACGCATGGAATTCTTATCGGTGGCACGGCTTACATGGATTGTGTTTGCCGTCAGATCGTTCCTCTCAAGATCGGCCTCTAGCTTATCCAACCGCCCACCCAACGCCTCGTTGTAGATCGCGAATTGGTCGGTTGCGCTGCGTCGAGCGGTGCTGCCAGCCAAGTGAAACACCTTGAACGTCCGCAGATACACACGTATCCCTTCGGTGTCCGCCTGTTTAGGGTAACCCCAGGGGCGTGAGGAGAGGTTGGCAGAGATATGGCTCATGAGGAGGTGTCACCACTGGCATTAGAGGTGGTACCCCGCAAACGGGGTTTAGCACGTCGTGCTCAACTCAATGTGTAAGAACATGGCATCTTAACTTCAAAGCATGCAAGGTGTAAGGATTTTGGGGATATTGGGCCAGCGGTGAACATACCGTTGCAATACCCTCTCTCATTCGCCAGGCCTACACATCCCCTCTACATCCCTCTCACCCACCGTCATATACTCTCAATCCATCCCATCCCCTTTCATCCCCTCTCATCGCCTCTCATACCCTCTCATCCGCTCTCAACCCCTCACAACCCCCTCACGTTCACTCTCATACAACCTCATCCACTCTCATTCCTTCCCATCCCCTCTCATCCCCTCTCATCGCCTCTCATACCCTCTCACCAGCTCTCATCCCCTCACAACCCCCTCACATTCTCTCTCAATCACTCCCCTCCCCTTTCATTCATGGTCAGCCCCTACCTTCCCCTATCATTCCCTTCCATCCTCTTCTCATACACTCTCATCCCCTTTCATCCCCGTTCATCCCCTGTCAGTCCCTCTCATACACTCTCGTTTACTAGGTAATTGTATGTTCCCATCAAATAGGCTATTTCCACGTCGCCTCCGCGTCGCATCGTTTTCTTTGCCGTATCGCCCTGACATATGTCACACGACGCCCTCCATTTCTGACTCGTCGTTCTACTATCATGACGCCTCGTCGTTTCTGCCATGTTGGCTTGTCGTTCTGCCATGTCATCTCGTTGCATGTCCTCGTCGCCTGCCATGTCGCCTCGTCGCCTTCGTGTCGCTCCGTCTCCTTGCTTTTGTCGCCTCGCTTAAAGCGCTCCGTGGAGGTCCCGCGCCGGCGGGATTGATAGCTCCACATGTCGCTTCCGAACTTCCCCTCCCCCGTTGCCTCCCGCCTCTCCGAAAAATCCTCGCCTCTTCCGAGCCGCAACTTTCCTGACCGCGGGTACCTGTTTTCGCGATACTGTTCCCCCATGCTTCGCTACACTGTTCCCCCATGCTTCGCTACACTGTTCCCCCATGCTTTGCTTCGCTCTTTCCCCCATGCTTCGCTGCTGTTTCAATGCTTCGCTGCACTGTTTCCTGCACATCCCTCCCCTTGGCAGCACTGCTCTCGCTCTCCCTCTGCCGCGCAGCGGGTGGCGCCGTGCGGCGAGAGCTGCTGGATGCGAGCGACGGCCTCCTGACCCAAACGGTCACCACCACCACGGGCAGCAGCGGCAGCACGAGTAGCGGTAGCACGGACCCTAACGAGAATCTCATTATCGGCGAAGTAAGCACCGTCTCCGAGAGCAACAGTAGCATCAGCAGCAGTGCTGGAAGTAGCTCAAGCTCCATCAGTGGGGGGAGCACCGGAAGCGCTGGCGGCACTGGGGGCAGCAGCTCCGGGAGCAGCAGTGGCAGTGGGAGCAGCAGTGGGAGTACCAGCGAGTCAGACAGCATCTTAGACAATTATGGCATTAATGTTCCCATGCGACGTGAGTCATGCATATGCATACGCATCAACCCAAATCACCGTGTGTCTCCTACTGCAGACCATTGACTGTCTGCTTCCAACGTTCCTTCTGCCTTTCTAAATCGCTCAACCGTATCCTCTTCGACCTGCTGCGTGTGTCCTCGCCTCGTCTGCCCGCTGCAGTCCGAACTGCCTCAGTGCTCACATCAAAGACCAACATGACCGCCAAGTTCAACATGGATGTTAACATGTGAGTGCAAGCCAGTCTATCACAGCATGGTCACACCCTCTGCGCACATGTTGATTCCAGACCCTCATTGTACCGCGTACACTACTCCCTCTCACTCCCCCTCTCCCTCTCCCCTCCCCCTCCCCCTCCCCCTCCCCCTCCCCCTCCCCCTCCCCCTCCCCCTCCACCTCTCTCTCCCTCCCTCCCTCCCTCCCTCCCTCCCTCCCTCCCTCCTCCCTCCCCCTCTCTCTCTCTCTCTCTCTCTCTCTCTCTCTCTCTCTCTCTCTCTCTCTCTCTCTCTCTCTCTCTCTCTCTCTCTTTCTCTCTCTCTCTCCCTCTCTCCCAGCACGTCAACCCAGCAAACGGCGCTCTACACGTTCACCGTGATGGGCGTGCCGAGCAGCCCACGTCCCGTCTTCTCCAACTCCTCCTACCGCAACAACAACACGGGGCAGCTCGTGGCACAGTTCTCATGCACGCCCAAGCCCTCCGGCATGCTGGGCACCTACCGTTGCACGTCAAACACTGCCGCCAACCTCACCGTGCCGTTCAGGCCAGTGAGCAGGGTGAAGGCGCTGGTGCCGCTCTTCTTCGCCCCCTATGACTTCTACTCGAGGATCAGCGTGAATGGTGTTACGCTGCGCGGTGACGTCATCTCCACTATTGTTATTGGGGAATCAATAGTCTATGTCATTAAACCGTCATAGGTGCATCTGTAAGTTCAAATACTCGTTTGTGTGTCAAATTATATACGTGTTGCTATATGTGTGTAGGCTGTAGTGGGGTAGCCAATATGGGGTATAGCCCATTTGGGTTTCATATTTGTACCAAACCTCATTCTAGTTCACTCATTCCTGCCTAGCATTTTCAACATGGGTTCAGAGCAGTAGGTCCGCAGTACCGTTTCTCTTCGGGCCCACCTACCGTTGCGGTTACTGAGCTGCCCCACCTGCCTTATGTACGCTGCGCCTCACACGCGCGCCCTGCCTTGCCTTCGCTGCGCTCCCCGCGCGCGCTGCCTTTTTTTTTTCCCGCGCGTGCCGCCTTAGCCGCCCGCGCAGCTTGCTGCTGCCCCGCGCGTCGCGTCTGCCGCCCGCGCAGGCTGCTGCAGCCCCGCACGCCACGGCTGCCGCCCGCGCGCAGCCCGCTGCTGCCCCGCGCGTCGCGTCCGCCGCCTGCGCAGCCCGCTGCTGCCCCGCGCGCCGCGGCTGCCGCCCTTGCACAGCCCGCTGCTGCCCCGCGTGCCGCGTCCGCCGCCCTTACGCGGCCCGCTTCTCCCGCGCGCGCTGCCTCCGCCGCTTGCGCAACCCGCAGCTGCCTCGTGCGCCGCCTTACCCGCCCGTGCGCCGTTCTAGCAGCTCGTGCGCCGCCACTGCGCTCTGCCTTGCCGCCTGCGCGCTGCTCTTACCTGCGCTGCAAGCATGGCGAATCTCAACGTACTCGCGTTCGATCCAGACGGTCGCCCTGTAGAGTTTGCCACTTGGCTCGACGACCTGCAACTGTTTCTTATGACTGATGCCAAAGATGGCGTTTCACTGTTCGATCACGCGTCTGGCACTGCCGTTGCTCCTGCTGACACTGCTCCTGCTCTCGACCGCTCACAGTGGCAGACTCGCGATGCTGCTGCGCGCCTCGCTATTCGCAACCATCTGCCGATCTTAGAGCGCGCGCATTTTAGCACTGTATGACTGCTAAGGCACTGTATGACACTGTAGTTGCCCGTTACTCGTCCCCAGCCACTGCAGCCCTAGGTCGTCTTCTCCTACCCTACCTGTTCCCAGACCTGTCCTCGTTTACCATCGCAGAGGACCTCATCTCTCACCTCCGCGCTAGTGACGCTCGCTTTCGTGCCGCCCTTCCGGAGGAGTTCCTCGCCGAGAACCCCCCCGATGTACTTTACTCTCTACTTCCTCGTCACCCGCCTCCCTGACACTCTTCGCTCAGTCAGGGACCACTTTCTCGCCCTAGACCCTACCACTCTCACTGTCGCCGACTTCGAGAAGCACCTCCTAGCAGCCGAAAAGAACATCTGCTCGTGGCACTCCTCGCACTCCCCTCTTTGAGGGGTGCTCCCCCTCCCCTCTTGCCCCCTCCTACGCCTCTGCTGCTGCTGCTGTCGACTTCCTTGGTGCTGAGGAGGTCGGGGCTGCTTCCGCTCCTAGTGGGAAGCGCTGCAGCGCCAGAGGCAACAGGGGTGGCAGGGGAGGTGGAGGTGGCGGTGGAGGGGGCGGTGGTGGAGGCGGCAGGGGAGGTAGTGGTGGTGGGGATGGTCGTGGGGGTGGAGGTGGTGGTGGGGGCGGCGGTGGCACTGGGAGCGGTGGAGGTGGCAGCGGCGGTAGTGGGGGAGGAGGGAGCGGTGGTGGCAGCGACGGTGGGGGCTGGAGTGGAACCGGCCAGAAGGGAAGCTCTAGTGGTGGCCAGGGACAGCAGCAGCAGCAGCCGCAGCAGCAGCCGCAGCAGCAGCAGCAGTAGCGCCAGCGCCAAACCCCCACATTTCAGCAGCTTCATGACTGGTACGCTCAGCGTGGGGCGTCTGGGGGTCCTGGTCGCTGCCCCTATGTCATCCGCGCACGTCCCCGCGCTGGTCGCCCATGCAACGGTTTTCACACTGAGTACCGCTGCTTCGCTCGGCTCAGCGATGCCTGGCGCGTCAAGTTTCCTGAGGCTACTGAGTTCCCCAACTGGGCAGACCTGCTTAGGCGTGATGTTCCTATCTTTGATCTTGACTATGATGCAATTCTTTGCCATGTATGCATTGACTGTTAGTGCTGAGGGTGACTGCTACTTGTGTATGCCGCCTGACCCAGGTATAGAGGCTGCAGCCCTAGGTGCTAGTGAGTCTGCTCTCCCTGGTACTGCGTCCGCTCAGGCCTTGCACACCTTTACACTTGACTCGGGTGCTTCCCGCCGTTTTTTTCGCGACAGTACCATAGTCACTCCCCTCCCTGTACCTGCCCTTGTCTCACTGGCTGACCCCTCTGGGGGCCCAGTGCTTGCACGGTCCACCACTGTGCTTCCGTGTCCGGCGGTCCCGTCCGGTGAGCTGTCTGGTCTCCACCTCCCCTCGTTCTCTACGAACCTGGTGAGCAACGCCGTCCTTCAGGATCATTGGGTTGACACCTTTACTCCTGGAGGACAGCGTGTGGCGATCTGCACGTGCTCCAGGACTGGCCGCCACCTGGCCACGTTCACACGTGAGCCTGGGTCCAGTCTGTACACCCTCACCACTGTGTCGCGCTACACCCCTTTGTCTCCTCAGCTGTACGCGTCTGCTCAGGTAGCTACCCAGTGTGAGTGTCGTCGCCTGTCGCACGACACTCTCCTGTGGCACCACCGCCTTGGTCACCCCTCCCTGCCCCGCCTTCGTGGCATGCACTCTCGCTCCCTGGTCTCTGGTCTTCCCAGGTCCCTGCCTGCCCTCCCTCCCTCGCCTGCGCCGCCTTGCATTCCTTGCGTCGAGGGGCGGCAGCGCGCCGCTCCTCACTCCTCCTCGTTCCCTCCCACAGAGGCTCCACTGCAGACTCTCCACCTGGACGTGTGGGGCCCAGCCCGCGTCCAGGGGCAGGGCCGCGAGCGGTACTTCCTGCTGGTCGTCGACGACTACACGCGTTACACCACGGTCAAGGGGGATTTCCCTGCTGTTCTGATCCCCTGGATCCGTGCTGTTCGTCTCCAGCTCCGCGAGCGGTTCGAGTCGGACTTTCCTGTCCTGCGTCTGCACTCTGACAGAGGTGGTGAGTTCTCCTCCAACCTCTTGCGGGCCTTCTGTGAAGAGCACGACATTCGCCAGTCGTTCACGCTTCCGGCCTCTCCGCAGCAGAATGGGGTTGCTGAGCGCCGCATTGGCTTAGTCATGGAGGTCGCTCGTACCTCCATGATCCATGCGGCTGCCCCCCATTTTCTGTGGCCGTTTGCGGTCCGGTACGCCGCGCATCAGCTTAACCTCTGGCCCCGTGTCTCCGTGCCGGAGACCTCGCCTACACTGCGTTGGACGGGGGAGGTTGGCGATGCGTCGCGATTCCGGGTCTGGGGTGCTCGTGCCTTTGTCCGCGATACCACTGCGGACAAGCTCTCCCCTCGCGCCATTCCTTGGCTTTCCCCCTGACGCGCCTGGCTGGCAGTTTTACAACCCCGCCTCGCGCCGTGTCTTCGCGTCTCAGGACGTCACCTTTGACGAGTCGGTCCCCTTTTACTGTCTCTTTCCCTACCGCACTACCCCTCTTTCCCCCCCGCCGCTTTTTCCCGCTCCAGGTCCTGCTCCTTCAGGTGTGTCTCAGGTAGACCCTCCTCCCTTGACTAAGCCCGCCTGTTGAGGTCACTGGTGACTCAGGTCCTGCTGGGGGTGGTCCTGCTCGGGGTGCTGCTTCTGGGGGTGCTGAGCCTGGGGGTGCGGAGTCTGGGGGTGCTGAGCCTGGTGGTGCTGAGCCTGAGCGTGAGGAGCCTGAGCGTGCGGAGCCTGAGGGTGCTGAGCTTGAGCGTGAGGAGCCTGGTGGGGCTGAGTCTGGGGGTACTGCACCTGAGGGTACTGAGGCTGCTGGTGAGCGGTCTCCTTGGAGTGGCCGCCTACGTAGTCACACTCGTCGGCGTGAGCCTCTCTCCCCGCAGCAGCTACGCAAGTGGTACGCTCGCCGTCAGGGTCGCGCTGGTGGAGCTCGGGGCTCTACCACGGGAGGCGATTCTACTGACGGTGCTGGAGCTGGGAGTGGTGCTGGTACTTTGTCTGCTGGAGGTGCTGGAGTCGCTAGTCCCGGAGGTGCTCGTACTGGAGGTACTGGGGCTGGAGGTGCTGGGTCTTGGGGTGCTGCTGCTGGAGACACTGAGACTGGAGACCCTGGGACTGGAGGTGTCGGTTCTGGGGGTGCTGCTGCTGGAGACACTGAGGCTGGAGACCCTGGGACTGGAGGTGCCGGTTCTGGGGGTGCTGCTGCTGGTGGCGCTGGTACTGGAGGTGCTGGCGCTGGAGGTTCTGGAGCTGCTGGAGGTACTGGAGCTGGAGGCACTGGAGCTGGAGGTTCTGGAGCTGCTGGCGCTGGAGGTACTGGCACTGGAGGCGCTGGAGCTGGAGGTTCTGCGGCTACTGGGGGTGCGAGAGCTACTGGTGCTGGTGTCCCTGCACAGTCGCGGCTGTTCTTCACTCCACCGTCACCGTCGTCGCAGCTGCCACCGCCTGACTCCGTGCTTCGCCAGGTTCTTAGCCTCCCGTCTTCTACTGGTCTTCCGTTACAGCCTGGCTCACCACTGCCTGCTCCTTCTCCTTACACTGAGCAGACAGGAGGTCCTGCTGAACGCGTAAGCCTGCGTCTCGTCCTGTCTCGCCTGTTCGCACTGGTCGCACTGGTAGTCGTGTTCCTCGTGAGCTTCCGCCTGCTGTTCCCGGCATGCACCTCATGGTACTACGTCCTTCCTCTGTTCCACAGCGTGTTCCTCTGCCGTCTCCTCCTGCGTCCTCTTTGCCTGACGTCGCGGACCCTGAGTCTGACCGGTTTCGTGCTGCGCACCCTACTGTCACGCGTCTGTTAGCCACTGTTGTCACTGACCCGTCGTTTGAGTCTGCTGCTACGTCTGCCTTAGTCGCTGAGCTTGTTGACTTTGCTGCTGCCTGTCGTCTAGACTACGCCGCTAGTCTTGTTGCTGAGTCTGAGTCTGTCTGTCCTCCGTCCGTCGGGGGTGAGTGTGCTCTTGGCACGGACGTCCTTGAGGACAGGCACGAGGACCTTGAGTGTCTTGCAGCCGCTGCGCCTCATCTCGTGGCCATGCTGCTTGCCCCTCAGGGAGACCCGGATGCACCAGACATCCCGACCCCGCGCTCTTACGCTGAGGCGATCGCGGGTGAGTACTCCTCTCAGTGGCAGACAGCCATGGACGCAGAGATGGCATCCTGGAAGTCCACAGGCACTTACGTCGATGAGGTTCCCCCTCCTGGGGCGAACATCGTCGATGGCATGTGGATTTTCAGGGTGAAGCGGCCGCCGGGTTCTCCGCCTGTCTTCAAGGCTCGTTACGTTGCTAGAGGCTTCAGTCAGCGTGAGGGAGTTGACTTCTTCCAGACCTTCTCCCCTACCCCGAAGATGACCACTCTTCGGGTGCTGCTGCACGTTGCCGCTCAGCGTGACTACGAGCTTCACTCTCTTGACTTCAGCACAGCCTTCTTACAGGGTAGCCTGCACGAGGAGATCTGGCTGCACCGCCCACCTGGCTTCACTAGGTCGTTCCCTCCTGGTACCCAGTGGAGCCTCCACCGGCCAGTCTACGGTCTCCGCCAGGCGCCGCGTGAGTGGCACGACACACTGGGGACTACACTTGCGGTTCTTGAGTTTGCTCCTTCGACTGCTGACCCATCGCTGTTTCTGCGCACCGACACTTCGCTGCCGCCGTTCTACATCCTCGTGTACGTCGACGACTTGGTCTTTGCCACTGCTAACACTGAGGCTCTCGCCCTGGTGAAGTCGGAGCTGCAGAAGAGACACACGTGCACAGACCTGGGTGAGCTGCGCAGCTACCTTGGCTTGCAAATCACCCGGGACAGAGCACGCCGCACCATCACACTGACTCAGTCACACATGGTGCAGCAGGTCCTTCAGCGCTTCGGCTTCACCTGGTCCTCAGCACAGCCCACTCCTCTGGCTACAGGTCACTCGCTCTCAGCTCCACCTTCGGACGAGTCCGTAGAGCCGAGTGGTCCTTACCTAGAGCTAGTGGGCTGCCTCATGTACTTGATGACCTGCACTCGTCCTGACCTTGCGTACCCTCTTGGCCTTTTGGCTCGCTACGTGGCTCCTGGTCAGCACCGAAAGGTGCACATGGATGCTGCTAAGAGGGTACTGCGCTACCTGTGCAGTACATCGGGCATGGGGCTCGTGCTTGGAGGACGGGGCGACGTTGTCCTCACTGGACACTCTGACGCGTCTTGGGTTGACGACCAGGCTACCCAGCGGTCGTCACAGGGTTACACCTTCAGCCTTGGCTGTGGCCTTGTTTCTTGGCGGTCTACGCGCTCGTCTTCTGTTCTCAGCTCCAGTTGTGAGGCTGAGATCTACGCCACAGCCATGGCTGCACAGGAGTTACGCTGGCTCACCTACCTGCTGACTGACTTGGGAGAGCGGCCTCGTTCTCCTCCAGTTCTGTACGTTGACAACAAGGCCGCCATTGCCTTGTGTCAGGAGCACAGACTGGAGAACAGAACGAAGCACATCGCTCTTCGTTACTTCCTGGCTCGAGAGTTGCAGCAGCGCGGTCAGCTTCGTCTTGCTCACGTGGCCACTCGGGCCAACACTGCTGATATATTCACCAAGGCACTTCCGTCTGGTGATCATCAGCGTTTTTGCACTTTGTTGGGCCTTGTGCCTACGTTTCCTCACTTGCTGTAGACTCTGCTTGTACTGTGATCTATATATATATACCTGCATGCTTGCTCTTGCTAGGTGGTGATCAGTGTGCTGTTGTTGTTGTTGCATATATACCTCTGCATGTGAACTGGCCTTGTGGCCCTTTGCTTGTGCTCAGTGTGTGTGGTGACGTTGTGATCCACCCTGAGCTTGCTTTGCTTTTCTTGACTGGTCTTGTGACCTCTTGCTCTCCCCCACTTTGCCTATGGGGGTGTGTCAAATTATATACATGTTGTATGTGTGTAGGCTGTAGTGGGGTAGCCAATATGGGGTATAGCCCATTAGGGTTTCATATTTGTACCAAACCTCATTCTAGTTCACTCATTCCTGCCTAGCATTTTCAACATTGTGCTTGTTATTTATACTGTGCTAGAAAAATACCATGTAATATCACATTGTGAGAGTCTCCCATAACCTTCCATTCCAGGGATCTTGCTTTGCGTGTCGTGGCGGCGCAATGCCGTGTGGAGCAATGCAATGCACCTGGATAGGGCCAAATAAGAATGCACCTCAGGCTCTTAACACATTTTACATATGGAGCCTCGTACGAGCTTCGTGCGTAAGGTTGCCAGAATCTACTCGGGCTGATGAAGGCAGCGTTGCACATGTGTCAAGGGCCGCTGCAGTGGGCTCATAGATGGATAGCAGTGGGCTCACAGATGGATGGCAGTGGGCTCACAGATGGATGGCAGTGGGCTCACAGATGGATGGCAGTGGGCTCACAGGGTGGATGGCAGTGGGCTCACAGATGGATGGCAATGGGCTCACAGATGGATGGCAGTGGGCTCACAGATGGATGGCTATGGGCTCACAGATGGATGGCAGTGGGCTCACAGATGGATGGCAATGGGCTCACAGATGGATGGCAGTGGGCTCACAGATGGATGGCAATGGGCTCACAGATGGATGGCAGTGGGCATCACGCCGCTTTGCTCTGCGCCGCTTTGCTCCGTGCCGCTTTGCTCCGCGCCGCTTTGCACCACGCAGCTTTGCTCCGCGAGACGTTGCGTCTTGGGGAGTTTCGTTGGCGGCGGCAGCAGGAGTGGCAGGTGCGGGGATGGAAGCGAAGGGATCAGCATGGCGAGGTGGGTCGAGGCGACCAGTGTTGGTGGGCGCTCGTGGCGAATGCAGCGAGGCGCGCGGAGAGCAGCGAGAGTCGGAGACTTTGTCGACCGGCTGAGGCTCCGTGAAACAATCTCGCTCGGCCGAACGGCCGAGCTTCGTAGGCAAGAAATAATCTCCAATGCTGAATCTCCAACGCTGAAATCCAGAAATTCATGGTTTTTTATCCTGATAACATAGACCCTCAACTTCATGGTAATGCTGTTTTGTTTACAGTTGGCCAAAATTGGCTTCTGATGAATGGAACTGTACATGGTTGTGGAAATGATACTAAAGGGTGGATGCTACGCTTACAGCACCCTCCAACCCCCGCGCCGTGCTGCCTCCAGCACGTAGAACGACTTCGCAGTCACAGCGCGTCTCACGGGCACCTACATCAAGGCGCCAGGTGACCAGCAGGTTATCGGATGCGGCTCGCAGGCAGGCACCGCCAAACATTTCGCCGTCGCTAACGGAGCACACGCGTTGGGCGCAGCTGAATCTGTTGAATCGTGTTCCGTCGCGTGGCTTCCGCGCTGGCAAGACACCAGCTGCGTTATCCAATCAGTACTACTAGTAGTAGTTTCGCGAGAAAATCGCGAATGCCGCAGCGAAAGGAAGGGGAGGAACTCGCATGGCGCAGCACGACCCACCTCCGCCCTCCGTTCCTATATGAGCATCAAACGCGTGTCTCATTCTGTTCGCAGCCATCAGCTTTAGTAGGCACTCATTATCATCCACTCGATTCACGCTTTTTAAGATTGCCTCAAACTCGACGTCGCAACCCCGTTTTGTCACGCGGTTCCAAATGGCCCGGATGACGTCGCTCTCTCACTCGCCGTCGCTCGGCGTTAAGCGCCTCGCCGTCGTCATCGCTGGTGAGCCCCGCGTCGCCTGACATTTCACACGACATATGTGGCCTCCTCGCCTGGTCATTCATGTCGCCCCGTCGTTCTGCCATGTCGCCCCGTCGTTCTGCCATGTCGCCCCGTCGTTCTGCCATGTCGCCTCGTCATTGCGAATGTCGTCTCGTCGTCCTGCCATGTCGCCTGTCATGTCGTCTCGTCGCCCTGTCGTCACCTCGTTCGCCCGGAACGACAGTGTCGCGACGTCTTCCTGGAAAGTTCGCCGCCCACACGGGTCGTTCCGCGGAGGCATCGCCGCGCGCCAGCGGATGTGCAACATCACAGCCATCGACAGCCCCAGACGGCCTGCCCACATCGCCTCCGCACTTCGCCCTCGTTTCCCTCCCCACAACAGGTACCTCTCCGCACAAGCCTGTCGCCTCTTCCAAGCCTTCCTGACCGCGGATACCTGTTTCCCCCATGCTTCGCTCTGCTGTTTCCTCCATGATTCGCCACTCTTCCCCATGCTTCGCACCGCTGTTTCCTCCACACCCCTCGCCTTGGCAGCACTGCTCTCGCTCTCCCTCTGCTGCGCAGCGCGTGGCGGCGCGCGTCGAGAGCTGCTGGATGCGAGTGACGGCCTCGTGACTGGAACGGACAGCGGCAGCACGAGCGGCGGTAGCAGTGGCAGCACGAGCGGCGGCGACAGTGGCAGCACGAGCGGCGGCAGCACGGAGATCGAACTCATTGAAGCAGTAAACAATCCAGCCGAGCCCGAGCTTATTGAAGCAGTAAACAATGAACCCGAACTGATTGGAGTTGTAAGCACTGGCAGCAGCTCCAGCTCCATGAGCGGGGGCAGCAGTGTGAGCGCGGGGGACACTGGGGGCTCCACCCTTGTGTCGAACCGTGACAGCGGATCGAGCATAAGCGGCGGCAGCATTGGGAGCACCACTGGGAGCAGCACTGGGAGCAGCAGCACTGGGAGCAGCAGCACTGGGAGCAGCAGCACTGGGAGCAGCAGCACTGGGAGCAGCAGCACTGGGAGCAGCAGCACTGGGAGCAGCAGCACTGGGAGCAGCAGCACTGGGAGCAGCAGCACTGGGAGCAGCAGCACTGGGAGCAGCAGCACTGGGAGCAACAGCACTGGGAGCAGCAGCACTGGGAGCAGCAGCACTGGGAGCAGCAGCACTGGGAGCAGCAGCACTGGGAGCAGCAGCACTGGGAGCAGCAGCACTGGGAGCAGCAGCACTGGGAGCAGCAGCACTGGGAGCAGCAGCACTGGGAGCAGCAGCACTGGGAGCAGCAGCACTGGGAGCAGCAGCACTGGGAGCAGCAGCACTGGGAGCAGCAGCACTGGGAGCAGCAGCACTGGGAGCAGCAGCACTGGGAGCAGCAGCACTGGGAGCAGCAGCACTGGGAGCAGCAGCACTGGGAGCAGCAGCACTGGGAGCAGCAGCACTGGGAGCAGCAGCACTGGGAGCAGCAGCACTGGGAGCAGCAGCACTGGGAGCAGCAGCACTGGGAGCAGCAGCACTGGGAGCAGCAGCACTGGGAGCAGCAGCACTGGGAGCAGCAGCACTGGGAGCAGCAGCACTGGGAGCAGCAGCACTGGGAGCAGCAGCACTGGGAGCAGCAGCACTGGGAGCAGCAGCACTGGGAGTACCGGCGAGTCTGTAGATCTGAATGCCCCCATCAGATGTGAGTGCATGAACATACACACACATGCACATTCACACGCACGTGCACATGCACACACACATGCACATGCACATGCACATGCATCAACCCCAGACACCTCGTGCCACTTCAAGACTGGCTAAAAGCTGCTGTGGATAATTGAAATTTCCATCTCTTAAAATGTCAACTTTAAAGTTTCTTTTAATAGGAGCCAGCACTTCATTGAAGCGGCCAATCAGCTGCTGCTGCTGCTGCTGCTGCTGAATTTCATGAGGTTTACGTCTTCCTGCGTAGGTTGCAGACTGGCTCTACTTCTACTGCATGCCATTCGCTGCCTGCTTAAATGTCTCAACTGTGTCCTCTTCTGCCCGGCATGTGTGTCCTCTTCTGCCCGGCATGTGTGTCCTCTTCTGCCTGGCATGTGTGTCCTCTTCTGCCTGCCGCGTGTGCCCTTGGCGTGTGTCCTCGTCTGCCCGCTGCAGATCGAGCTTCCTCAGTGCTCAGCTCACAAACCAACATGAGCGCCAACTTCAATGTGGATGTGAACATGTGAGTGCACGTCACTCGTTCCCTTTCTAATCACAGCACGGTCACAACCTCTGCGCAGATGTTGCTCATCCCAGTTCCCACACGTTCCTCGCCTTAAATGAACTCGATTCTCCATTTTGCCTCGTACACAAAAATGTGAACACAATCCGTTCCTTTGCTCTGTCTGTCTCTCGCCCCTGCATCTCACCGCTCCGTCTCACCCCTGCAACTCACTCCACCCATTCACATCACAGCACATCGGCGCAGCAGAGGGCGCTCTTCACCTTCACCGTGAAGGCCGTGCCAAAGACCCCAGTGCCCGTCTTCTCCAACTCCTCCTACCGCACCAACTCGGGCCAGCTCGTGGCCACGTTTGCGTGCGTGCCCAAGCCCATGACCATGGTTGGCATCTACCTGTGCACGGCCAGTTCTCTCACCAACCTCACGGTGCCATTCAGGCCAGTGAACAGGCCCAAGGCGCTGGTGGATGCGGGGTTCTTCTCGAATCCCAGCGGCTTCTACTCCACCATCACTGTGAACGGCGTGACGCTGCGCGGCGGGATCACGGCCTCTGTTGCTAACCTGTGATCGGTTGACTTGTGAGTCGGCTCAAAGGTCTGCTCTTTCAGGCCGGTGAACAGGCCCAAGGCGCTGGTGGATGCGGGGTTCTTCTCAAATCCCTTAGGCTTCTACTCCATCAAAGTGAACGGCGTGAGGCTGCGCGGTGGGATCACCTCCTCTGTTGCTAACCTGTGATCACCCGGGCCATGTCTTGTTATTGATGCATTACTTTAGTTGGGCCGTAGGATTGAGGCAACACCTGGATGGCAATAAACTGTCAGAGTGGGTCAATTGTTGTAATTTTCTTAGCTGGTTCTGTATAAGTAAGTTACCCATCTGCTTCCCAATTAAAGAATTTCGAGAGAAACCTACGGTACCAGAAGTTGCGGTGGTGCAGGGAGGTGGGGAGCAATGCAAGGCACTGGATAACACCACATAAAAAAAACCCCCAAGGCTCAGAACACTTGCATGCTACAAATGAAGCCTTGACGCATACCGTAACTTCATCCGTCGTGTGAAACGTCAGTTGACCAACCCTGGCCGATGGAGACAGCACTGCAGATGTGCCAAGGGTCGCCCCAGTGAGCACGATGGGTTCATTAAGCACCCACCTCGCTTGGAACCCACTGCACATGGAGACGGATGACTTTTGAGTCGACTCAAAAGTCACCTCGCTTGGAACCCACTGCACATGGAGACGGATGGCAGTGAGCGTGATGAGCGCATGGTGCTTAATGGGGATGGTGGCAGCTGCCGGTGCTGAGAGGGTGCAGAGTGATGGCTGCCGGGAGGCCCGCAGCGAGGTGGGCGTGGATTTTTGAGTCGACTAAAAAATCGACTCACTACACGCCGGTGCTGAGAGGGTGCACAACGATGGCTGCCGGGAGGCCTGCTGCGAGGTGGGCGTGGAGGGGCTCTGGGACCTGTGGAGAGGGGCGGTGGGGAAGGACATGGGAGGAGAGAAAAGAGAGGGGGGGAGAGAAAGGAGAAGGGGGGGGAGAGAAAGGAAAGGGGGGGAGAGAAAGGAGAGGGGTGGAGAGAAAGGAGAGGGGTGGAGAGAAAGAAGAGGAGCGGTTAGGAAAGGAGGGAGAGGGGCACAGAGAAAGGAGAGTGGCGGAAAGAAAGGAGAGGGGCAGAGGGAGAGGAAGCGGAAGGGAAGCATATGAGCTGGTGAGAGGGAGCTCCACACGCGCAGTACAGGCCCCAAAATTGATGAACGCTACAGGGCTCACCATGAGATGCTGCAGGCGTCGCATGCTGCAGGCGTGGCATGCTGCAGATGAGCTCCTTCACACTGCCTTTTAAAGCGCCTCAAAAGTCATCCCAGAACGCTACAGGGCTCACCATGAGATGCTGCAGGCGTGGCATGGCGCAGATGAGCTCCTTCACGCTGCCTGACCCGCCCACCGCCACGGCTCCTCTGTTATCCCCACCTGCTCCCTCCACATCCTCCACGCGCCCCCCATGGCCCGCAGGTTTGCTCTCCTCAGTTGATGCGATGGCCATGCCTCCTGCTGCAGTGGATCCCTGTGGCATGTGGTCAGTTGCAGTAGCACCAGGAGCACCAGGGGCGCATGGCAGTGCTGTGATTGGCAGCCTGGGAGAGGGCAGTGGGAGGAGGAAATAGGGAAGGGCATGAGAGCAGTGGGTTCACGGAAGCGACATCTTGTTGACCAATTGCCACAAGCATAACAAGTGACCAACACAGCACCTGTGCGAGGGTAGCAGGCAGCACGTGGCGACGTGCATGGACAGCGGTTGAAAGGGCGAGATGGTAATTGGCACGACCTCAGGATGAGTCTGCGGGGAAGAAAGGCAATGGACAGAGGGGGTGGGAGATCAAGAAAGGAGAAAATGCCCGATAAGCAAGAAGGTTGAAGGGGCAAGAAGGTTGAAGGGCAAGAAGGTTGAAGGGGCAAGAAGGTTGAAGGGGCGTGGAGAGCAAGTGGCGAGACGAGGAGGAATGGCGTGCAAGGAAAGTGTTAAGAATGAGTGACTTATAGCAGGTTATGGTGATGAGAGTAAGATGCATTGAACACCCAATGACACACAAATTCACACCCAATGGCGGTCGACAATAGGAGTGTACCTCGAGCAGCAGCAGAAGAGCACGGCTGTCCCCGCCCCACAGGTGAATCATATCCACTGCTGGACCCACACGCAGTGAGGCGTGGGCGGCAAACACAACACACGGGCCGTGTTGCTGCTGTGATTGGAGGGGTGGCAAGCCAAGAAGCAATCAAGGTAAATCACGTGGTTAATTTGGTTATTTCCTGCTGTTTTCGAATGGTTTGTTTGTTTTTTTTTTTTTTTAATATTTGACGGCTGGTGAACTGGAGCATGGAGTTGGGCAACATGGATCTTCTTTCGCCTCCTGCAACCATCCCCCCCCACCTCCCCCATCCCCCCCGCTCCACCTCCCCCCCCTCCTCCCCCTTTTCTTTTCCCCATTCCTTCATTCATTCCTAGCTGTTGCCTTTAAGCCCTCTTCCATCGCTTACTCGTCTCTCCTTCTTTCTTGTGCAGCTTATTACCAAGCAGTTCGTACCGGTCTCTGGCACATTGATTTACAACGGCATTTCTCAATCATCTTCAGTTATCAATTTTAGTTAGCCATTTCTTCACTCACTTAATTGTGTTATCATGCATTTTAAGGCATATAACCTGTCACCAATGCACAGCAGACGCCTGGAAAAATACCAACTGTACACTCCAACATAAGCACCTATTACAAAAATTCTCTGATAAGTAGAGTTCTCCACTCCAGGAATTCTTCTTCAGAAGAGTGGTTAGGGGTGAGGGCTGGGGCGGTGGCGGCGGCGGCGGGGGTTGGAGGCGAGGAGGGTGGCGGAGGCAATGACGATGGCACGGTCCTCATCGGCTGCGATGAGCGAGACGGCGTGCCTTCCACAAGCACAGCGCCACACTCCATGGAACCCTCCTTAGAAGAGCGGCGAGGGCAGCGGGTTGGGGCGGTGGCGGCGGCGGCGGGGGTTGGAGGCGAGGAGGGTGGTGGAGGCGTTGATGATGTCACAGTCCTCGTCTGCTGCTATGAGCGAGACAGCGTGGGGGTTGGCGAGCAGCAGCTTGGCTGTCAGGTACCCTGCGATGCTCCACGTCTGGTGCAACCTCGCCTGCTTGCCTATAAATCGGCCTCGCCTGGCAGGACACAGTGGGGGGAGGGTATGGGTGAAGAACAGTGTGAGGATATGAATGTGGGAGTGTGTGAGCGACACATGATGTATATGATCACAGAAGGACCTTGTTGTTCCAGTGTAGGCTTTGACCCTTATGCTGTAGCTTTTACCACTGCACAGTACCTCATGTAACAGCACAGTACCTCAATTTACAGCACCGCCACCTCACAGCACCTTTTGTCAGTGCACAGTACCCCATGTCACCGCACAGCACCTCGTCTCACAGCACAGTACCTGGTGTCATAGTATTCGGGCCAGCGGTCGGCCTGCAGGCGCTGCTCTGCGAGGGCCACAGCGCGCTGTGCCAGGTGGGGGCGACCCATCTTGATGCACGCTGCTGTCAGCGGCCACAGCAGCACCGGCCATGAGCCCCCGTTGTGGTACGACCATGCTCTGCAAGGGAGAGCCAAGGGTTGGGACGGAGGAGGGGGGAAAGGAGTAGGGGGGAGGAAGGGTTAGGTTTTGGGAAGGGAGTAACAAGAAACAAGTGCGCATGCTTCAACATACAACGAGTGGCACAACCACAACAATACTACCACATCCCACCGGACAGATAACTGCCATTGTGGTTCTGCATCCGTCATGTGCTTCCGGAGGGAGAGCGCTGAAGGGAAGGGAGGGGAAGGATAGCAAACACATCCGAACGCAGCGGGCACCTATCCCACCGAAACCTCAAGTGACCTTGGCTTCTGCTCCTACTGCCAGACCCCATTGCCTCCATGCACCCACTCCATGCACCCGTGTTGTTGGCCTTCTTCCTCAGTCTCCCATTTAACTCACATGTTCTTCGGGTCGGCCCCAGTGATAATGCGCCACTCGCCGTTCTCCAGCGCGGAAAAAGCAGATCTTCATGGGCATGCCGCCCACCAGCTCGTCCCACTTCCCTAACCCCCCATCACACTTCCCACCCCTCCCACCCCCTTTTGACTCACGTGTTCTTCGGGTCAGCCCCAGTGATGATCCGCCACTCGCCATTCTCCAGCGCGGGAAAGCAGATCTCCATGGGCATGCCGCCCACCAGCTCCTCCCACTTCCCTAACCCCCCATCACACCTCCCACCACCCCTCCCACCCCTTTTTGACTCACGTGTTCTTGGGATCAGCGCCAGTAATAATCCGCCACTCGCCGTTCTCCAGCGCGGGGAAACAGATCTTCATCGGCATACCCCCCACCAGATCCTCCCACTTCTCCTCCACGAGATCCAAAATCGCCTCCGCCTGCTGGTGCGACGCGAGGCTACTCACAATCGCCCACAAATTCCCCAGCGCAAACCACCGGAAGTCCATGTGCGCAGGCTGAACATTCCCCACAAAGTACCCGCCCCTGTCCGGAATCCAGTCCATGAGCCACGGGGGGATCTGATCCGGGTAGATGTTGAACTTGTTGACGGCGTCGTGGGAGTATTCCTCGGTTTTGAAGCGGTAGATGGTGTTGAGGGCGGGCAGGTCGAGCCAGTAGTAGCGGCGGATGTGGAAGGCGAGGGCGGTGAGCCGCGCGTTGACGGCGCGGATGAGGTCGATGCTGTCTCCTTCGGGAATCAGCATGTCTCGCGCTGCTCTCAGGGCGCCGTACAGGAGGGACTGCACAGTGGGAAGGGGGCAGGATAGGGGATGGAGGGTGGATCGTGAGACCGTAAGCCCTATGCCCTAACCCCTCCTCGGTTTTGAAGCGGTAGATGGTGTTGAGGGCGGGCAGGTCGAGCCAGTAGTAGCGGCGGATGTGGAAGGCGAGGGCGGTGAGCCGTGCGTTGACGGCTCGGATGAGGTCGATGCTGTCTCCTTCGGGAATGAGCATGTCGCGCGCTGCTCTCAGGGCGCCGTATAACAGAGACTGCAGGGGGAGGGTGGGGAGGGGTGGAATGGGATTGGAAAGGGTGGGTGAGGTGGTGAGGCAGGTATAACGAACACAGCATGTCCTGCACTGCTCTCAGGGCGCCGCATAGAGACACTGGCATGGTGGGAAGGGGAAGGAGAGAAGAGGGGAAGAGGGTGGGATTAGTGACTTGTTCAGTCGACCCAAAAGCCACCTCACGCGCTGCTCGCATGGGCACCGTATAATAGCGATTGGAGTGGATGGGGATGGGAGGAATGGTGGGTTCTGAGGCGGTTAAAGGGGTGGTGAACAGCATGCAACCGTGCAAGCGTGCAAGTTCAGAGAAATCCGCCAGGCACACCACATCGCTATATCGCCTTACACTCATCGCTTGCATGCATTGAGTTAAGTTTTGAGGCGCCTCGACTCAACTCAATACTTCAGGGGGATCCGCCAGGCACACCATATCGCTATATCGCCTTACACTCACCGCTTGCGCCTGCTGAGGAGCTCACCTGAATCTCCAAGGGATGTCCATGGATGCCCAGGCGCCTGTCGATCATGCAGGAGCCAACGGTGATGATGAGCGTGGTCTATCAGGCACGCCTTTCCACCTCACGAAACACCTCATATACGTAGTGGAGCAGTGAGCTCACCTGGATCTCCAAGGGATGTCCATGAATGCCCAGGCGCCGGTCAATCATCCAGGAGCCGTCAGTGGTGATGAGCGTGGGGAACATGTCGAAGTGGTTCGCCAGGCAGACCTTTCAACCTCATAAAACGCACCTCATATGTGATGCAATAAGCTCACCTGGATTTCCAATGGATGTCCATGAATGCCCAGGCGCCGGTCAATCATGCAGGAACCGTCAGTGGTGATGAGCGTGGGGAACATGTCGAAGTGGTTCGCCAGGCAGACCTTTCAACCTCATAAAACGCACCTCATATGTGATGCAATAAGCTCACCTGGATTTCCAATGGATGTCCATGAATGCCCAGGTGCCGGTCAATCATGCAGGAGCCGTCAGTGGTGATGAGCGTGGGGAACATGTCAAAGTGGTTCGCCAGGCAGACCTTTCAACCTCATAAAACGCACCTCATATGTGATGCAATAAGCTCACCTGGATTTCCAATGGATGTCCATGAATGCCCAGGTGCCGGTCAATCATGCAGGAGCCGTCAGTGGTGATGAGCGTGGGGAACATGTCAAAGTGGTTCGCCAGGCAGACCTTTCAACCTCATAAAACGCACCTCATATGTGATGCAATAAGCTCACCTGGATTTCCAATGGATGTCCATGAATGCCCAGGTGCCGGTCAATCATGCAGGAGCCGTCAGTGGTGATGAGCGTGGGGAACATGTCGAAGTGGTTCGCCAGGCAGACCTTTCAACCTCATAAAACACACCTCGTATACGGAAGCAGTGGGCTCACCTGGATTTCCAACGGATGTCCATGAATGCCCAATCGCCTATCGATCATGCAGGAGCCGTCGGTGGTGATGAGCGTGGGGAACATGTCGAAGTGATCCGCCAGGCAGACCTTGAGGATGAGCTTGATGCCCGTCTGCACGTCTACTCTCTGCTGGAGGGACACGTCGCCCGTGCACCGCCCGTATGCTTGTAGCAGCTGAATCCACCACAGGCCTGGAGGTTTGGTTTGTGAAGGGGGGAGGCCAGGCAGACCTTGAGGATGAGCTTGATGCCCGTCCGCTCGACCACCCGCTGCTGCAGGGACACGTCCCCTGTGCACCGCCCGTATGCTTGTAGCAGCTGTATCCACCACAAACCTGCGGGGGGGAGAAGGGAGGGAGGAGGAAGGTGGGGAGCTTGATGCCCGTCTGCACGTCCACGCGCTACTGCAGTGACACATCTCCTGTGCACCGCCTGTATGCTTGCAATAGTTGAATCCGCCACAGCCCTGGGGATTTGGAAAGGGGGGAAGGGAGGAGTAGTGGGGAGGGGAGGGAGGAGTGGAAGGCAGGAAAGGAGGGACGGATGCAGAAGAACGAAATCACGAGGAAGATGGGAGGAGAGGGAGAAGGACAGGGTAACAAGGCGGAGAGAGACACAGGTGTTACCAGATTCGCAAATGGTCACGAGTGTCGGATCAGAGCTGGTTTATCACAGTCCAAAGCGCCAACCACTCACCAGAGTCAACGAGCGCCACACGACCAATGGCAGACTTCACATTCGGGGTCCAGGTGCTCCTCGAGTTAATATTTTGAGTCACAAAAATCGTCTCAGCTGCTTACCAGAGTCAACAGGCGCCACGCGGCCAATGGCAGACTTGCCAAAGTCAGAGTCCAGGTGATCCTCGTAGGCCGCCCCACCTCCCCCAGCGCTGTCCTCCACGGGCGTCTACGTGACCTTGAAGCTGGCTCAAGGATTGGAAGCGCCAACCACTCACCAGAGTCAACAGGCGCCACGCGGCCAATTGCAGACTCGCCGAAGTCAGGGTCGAGGTGCTCCTCGTAGGCCATCCCGCCACCAGTGCTGCCCTCCACGGGCATCTGCGTGACCTTGAAGCTGGCCGGCATGAGCCCCTCGCCTGGCCTGTGCGCGTCCACCGTCTTCTCCCAGCTCTGGAGGGCGCACGGGCAGAGCAGGGAAAAAAAAAGAATTGTTCTGAAGTATTCTCAAACCACATGGTTCTCCCAGTAAAACACAGAATGGTGAAATTGAGTAACGCATGAAAAGTGATAGGGGACCTGGGCGGAGTGTGAGACACGGGGGAGGATGGGGAATGCTACTGAAGATGCTTGTGACGTGGAGTTTGAAGTGAAGGAAAGAAGGATTCGGCAATGCTTGGATTGGCTAAACGGACCTGCAGCTGCAGCGTGTAGAGGAGGAAGTTGCGGACGATCTCGTGGTGGCCGGAGAGCATGAAGGCGAGCGCGGACGGGATGAAGTCGCGGATGAACACCTGGTCGTAGTTCAGCGCTGCTGTTGACGTGGGATCCGCTGCTGCCACTGTGCCCACCTGGTAGCGGGGGGAGAGGAAGGCGGCAAGGGGAACGGGAGAGGCGAGCGCGGAGGGGATGAAGTCGCGGATGAACACCTTTTCGTAGTTCAGGGCCGCTGTTGACGTGGGATCCGCCGCTGCTACTGTGCCCACCTGGTAGCGGGGGCAAAGGAGAGTGGGAGATGGGAGTGGGTTGTGGGATGAGAGAGAGGAAGGGGAGAGGGAGAGAGAGAAACGGAAGGGGGAAACTGAGTTAAGATAGAAGAATGAACGTGAGGACTGAATGAGTGTGAAGACTGAAAAACGGAGGAGGGGAAGAGGTGAGAGGAGGGGAGGAGGGGAGCGAGGAGGAGAGGAGCGTACGGGTTGGTTGTAGTAATGAACGACGGAGGCGTTGAGGAGGTCCCACGCCTCCTGCACCATGGGGGTGGGTTCCAGCTGCGCGTAGCCCTGCTGCTCCCTCCCCACCGCCGCACCGTCCCCCGCCACCACCACTTCCTCCTCCACGTCGACAGCCCCGCGCAGCGTCTTCCCTCCCTGCCAGATGCTTCCCTCCACTTCCTCGTGGATCGACGTGGAAAAATGAGAGACGCTGCCGCTGCCCGACGCGATAGATGTATCCGTTGACGCTCGGTGCGGTTGGTGCGGTACAGATGGTTGGCCCGCGCTGGCGGCGCCGCTGGCAACGGTCAGTTGCCGTTTCGGCGTTTGGCAAACAAGGGGAGGGATCGCGACGCCTGCGCCGGCTGGGTGGAGGAAGGAGGTGGTGAGAGCGGCCGCGAGGCGACCTGCTCGCGAGACTGCATGCGACGATCGGGTCCGTGCGACGGGCTGTCGCGAGCAGAGGGATGGACGGTTGGCGGATAAGGATCTCGTCGACGCATCGCAATATAAGCTGCACGAAGATCTGTGCGACAAGGTGTGCGACGATGCGAGCGAGAGCGCGCACGACGATGAATCTGGTCTGAGGACTGGGCGATGGGCCGGTGAGCAGAATTGAACGGCCGTGTTAGGTGGCATGATCACGGCGGAGGTGCTGCTCCAACGGTGAAGGCCCGTGCTTAGAGGCACTGAGAGAGCAGCTTTCGCCTTGATCCAGGACGACTTCATCGTGACGGATTCAGTCTGCAAATAAAGGATGATTACCCGCTGATGATACCCAATATTAATACGCAGCGGATATACCGAATTCGTCTTATCAATACAGTAGTCGGACCTTGAGAGTAGGTGGAGAAACAGAAAAACTGAAATCCAGGACCTTGGAAGTAGATCGGGTGCGAAGGGAACCGTGAATCCGCCTCGGAAGTATCTGGTTGTTTTCAAGGGAGCTCTGCTCTACCTCTCAAACTCCGAGGCGATGCGCTTCGTAGTCAGTTGTTGAAGTTTGCTCGGACCACGTCTGCCCGCTGCTGGTTGTGAGTTGGGCAGGCAGGGAAGCATGTCCCAAGGAAAGCCCAACTGACAAGTGAAGAGTCGGCGGTACAACACGGTACACGGGGTACCTCCTGACTGGAACCACGTCAGCGACCCGCAAGGATTGATGCGAGCTTGGTGCTCCCAGCCGTCAGCGGCGATGGATGAGCCAGCCCTGATCACGGAGTGCGCGCCAAGCAGACCAAGGGGAATGACTGTATTTCGCCGTCAGCTGAGTCATCAGAAAGCCAATTTTGCCCGACGCGTTTGATTTTCAGATTGTTGCAGGTGCGATGGATCTCATAGCTAGGTACATCCAGCCTAATTCACTGATGTGTTACGTATATATGAAAATACAACATTCCAATAGGCTGTAATATGATTACTAAGGGCCGGTTGATACCAAGAACTTTTCTTATCACCTACGCATTAGCTTTTGACTGGATATAATCATCTTTAATCGATGGCAATCATTTTCGAGTATAATACAAGATTTTATCTGGTCTGGTATTCACAATATCTGTGTCACCTTGTACATTCTGTGCTGTGACAGTATTTCATACGATGGTATGCTTATGTGGCTCGTTGTGATGTCAAATTGTTTACCGACACGTCAAGGGCGTCTCCTTTGACATCAAGCCGGTCGATTCGCCGTTTAGCTGTCATTCCGACAGTCAGCTGTCAGGATGAAAGAATCAACGCTCGAGATTGCAAGTGCTCAGCCAATCGACCCTCTCGCCACTCCCCCCAAATGACAGGTGCGCCGCCGCATTCCCAAATCCACTCATTCCTAAATCCACTCCGCTGAAGGCCCTTCCTAATCTTCCCCCATCCCCCCAGATCCCTCCCTTCCCCTCTGGACTTGCCAAGTCGCCCGCCACCGCTCCCGATTCCCCAATCCCCCCGCTCTCCCAATTTCGCGATTGGAGTCCCCGAAGTGCCCAAGGCCCTTTCACAGCCCCGCCGTCCCTATTATTTCACACAAGCAGCCTCATTTTCGACACCCTACAATATTTGGCGGCGCTTGCGCTGCGGGCTCGTCTTTTTGACTCGAGATGGGAGACGGACGCTTCGGCCACCTCGTGCGACTCGATTCTGCGTTGCGCTGGATTGAGTATCCGCGACGTCGCCGAATGGAAGGAGCACGCACACGCACCGCTCTGCCTGAGCCAGCTGCTGTGCCAGCTGCGTCAAGGCAACGCGACTCGCCGTTGCGCCAACTATTTAACACCTCCTGCAAAACGCTTAATATCATCCCGTTCCTTGCATCGCTAAAAAGCCCGCTTTTCAACCTAGCAGCCCAACGCTCTCTGAACTGCATAGTTTGAGCGACATGGCCGTCCGCGTTACAAGCATCCTCTTGGCTGTTCTCTGCCTTGCTACAGCTGCCTCCAGCTCCTCCATTCCTCGAAACTTCACCGCTTTTCACCGCGACGGACCGCGTCGCGCTCTCTTGCAGGTCCCCCCGTTCGACCCCGCTGCAGCCCTGGGCGCAGCAGCAGGAGCCATGGCCGGCGCCGTCCAATCAGCAGCCGCCGCGTTGGCCAGCACCATCGCGCAAGCTCCTGGCGGACTCCTATTCGACGACGCGTCGAAAATCTGCCTTGATTTCGGCCCTCTCCCCGCCTGCGACTTCTATTTTGATCTGCTCGGTCCGCTCGGGCTGCCCTCGCTGCGCGTCCCCGTCGTCTCCGGCGGCGCGCTCGTGCTCTCCCAGCAGAACGGCGATCGTCCCGTGAGCCTCGCCATCGCCACCGGCGTTTCGCCTGACGCTGGCGGAATCCTTGGCGACAAGAAGGCGAAGAAGGGTGGTTACCAGGTGGAGATTGACGCGACGGGCCCAGCGAAGTACTGCAAGTGCGAGGCGGCGAAGCTGGCGAAAACAGTGGCGCATGCTGGCGATCAGTTCTATGCGACTGGACATGTGAGTCGTCTCTCTTCTCCACCCCTCACCCCTCCTCTCTCCAAATTAAATCCCACACCATCACAGCCTCCCCTCACTTGCTCTTATGCAAACCCCTCCTACATCGGCCCCTTCCCCTCCCTCCCCCATCCATAATTCTTCCCTCCTTCCCACCACCACTGTTCCCTTGCGAACCAGGCCTCCCTTTACTTCGCACACACCCCCTCCCCGATACCCCGTTCCCATGTATCTGCTTTCGCAATCCTTCCATCTCCCCTGCCAACCTCTACTTCCTGTCATAACAAGTTCTAACCAGTTCTAACAAGTCACGTCAGCAACACGATCCGGTGTTCTGTTTGATACACAACAGGAATGAACCCTCAAGGCATTCTGAAATGCTCTCCCCGAAAAGTCCCTCCCCACCCACTTCCCTCCCACATCCAACCCTCCGCTTCCCCTTGCCCCACAGCCAGCCAAGGTGTATGCGTGCACGTTTCAGAAGAACCTGCCAGCGTCAGCTTTCAAGGGGTGCTGTGTGCGCCTGCCACTCACCAGCGTGCAGCTCAAGGCACCCAATGGTGACTTTCATGCTCTGCTTGTCTCCCCCTCCCCATGCAGCCGGCCAAGGTGTATGCTCGCACGTTTCAGAAGAACCTGCCAGCGTCGGCCTTCAAGGGGTGCTGTGTGCGCCTGCCTCTCACCAGCGTGCAGCTCAAGGCACCCAATGGTGACGTCATCAACCTCAACCAGGGCGATGGCAACAAGCAGTTCCCTGAAACCCGCCGCTGCCTGCTCTTCCACGTGCTCACCGTGTGATGCTGGTAACTTTTGAGGCGACGCAAAAGTAACCTCAACCAGGGAGATGGCAATGTGCAGTTCCCTGAGCCCTGCCGCTGCCTTCTCTTCCACGTGCTCACTGTGTGATGCTGGTGCAGATAGGCATTCTCTACTTCGACTCCACTAGTGTGGAGTGGCAGCAGAGAGAGTAGAGTGCAGATGGAAACTACCGTATGTACCTAGTTACCTAGGACTACCGTAGGTCTTCTAGACCACCGTAGGTTATTTTTACCTAGGACTACCGTAGGTCTTCTAGACCATTGAGATATTTTTGCTGTCGTGATTGTGTGTGTAGACGTAGCAGTGGTAGTTCCGGTACTTGTACCTGCTTCACTATAGAGCTTGATCAGTCTATCAGGTAGTCTACCAATGAAATGTGCATCGTTGATTCAATGGATGTGAGTTTTGATAATCACAGGTCTGAATTTGCTGCTGAAGCCAATACTACTAAAGCCCCAAATGCTATATCATTATGAACAATGTCCATACAGCGTTTCCCCAGTTACATGCCCGGAATAACCACCCTACTCCATACAGCCTCCCCAGCCCCCCCTCCCACATAGCAGCACGGCGGTAACCTATCACACGCGGGTCCCCCGAGGCAGCAAAACACGGTCAACGCCATGGGCAATGAAGTACGGCCCAACGTACATGCCCGGAATCACCACCCTGCTCGCCACTAACCCACCAGTTGTCCCTCCCCGAGCCGGCACTGCAGCGGACCTCATTTACACATGGGTGCCTCGGGGCAGCAACACGCGGTCAACGCCGTGGGCAATGAAGTACGGCCCAACGTACATGCCAGGAATTACCACCCTGGTCGTCACAATCCCCCGGGCTCTGGTGCTAGGGTACGTCCCAAACATTACCACACTGCCATTCCTGCCGGTGAGCTTGTAGAGAGCCTGTCTCAGCTGAGTGGGCAGCGGCTGGCCTGCCCGCATGGCCTTGATCTTGGGCAGGATGAAACGTTTTGCAATGATGTGATAGGCTGTGATGTTGTAGGCCCGGGGGATGTTCTTGGTTGTGAGAGGGAGCTTCTTGGAAAGCGCCTCGGCCGCTGTGTTGCTAGGAATGAGGAGGGTGGCGTCAGCAAGTGCAGAGAAGTTGTACCTGGAATTCACTGGAGGGGAGGGAAATGGGACAGGTGAAGGGGAAAGGTTAGGGGTTGGGGTTGGACAGTTTTGAGTCGACCCAGAATAGGAGGGTGGCGTCAGCAAGTGCAGAGAAGTTGTGATTGGAATTCACTGGGAAAGACAGGGGAAAAGGGAGGGGTTGGGATGGGATAGGAATCGAGATTGGACAGGAATGAATGAGGGAGCAGTGGAGCAGCAAAAGAACACAGCAGGTGCATGTGACTGGAGGGCAGACGAAGGGTAAGAAACGAAGGGAAAGCAGGAAGATAAGCCACAGGGACAGGTGCAGGTTAAAAGCACGGAAAGCAGAGGAAGCAATGATATGGAGAGAGTGACACAGGGAGAAAATGCAGGGAGGAAGAGAGAGGGAGGATGAGGCAAGGGGGAGGAAGCAGGGGGGAAGAAACAGGGACAAAGAGGCAGGGGGCAGAACCGACTTGCGAGGTTGACGTATTTGTTGAAGTCCTTGGAGAACTTGGAGTACTGCAGGTACCGCTGCAGCAGGGGTGACTGTGAGTCGACTCTAAAGAGAACTCACTCGCAAGGTTGACGTATTTGTTGAAGTCCTTTGAGAACTTGGAGTACTGCGGGTAGCGCTGCAGCAGGCGCTTCGCCATCCGCGTCACCTCCGCCTTGATCTGCGCCTTGGTTGGCGGCGGGCGGCGCGCAGCAGACGAGGACGTAGCGAGGACGAGGAGGAGGAGGAGCGGGAGGAGGTGGAAGGCGGCTCGGGAAGAAGCAGCCATGGCGAGCAAAGCGTTTCTGATGTGTTACGCTCGTGGGTGAGAGACTTGTGATGCTTTTCGGGGAATGAAGAGGAAGAGCCAGGTCAGCAATGAACTGGAACGGACCGTTGGCGCGCAGGTGATCAGAACGAAGCGTGGGACGAAGCGTATGGGACTGGAGGTGGCGCCAGCGATGCTCTCTGCTTTGAAAGGTGACTGAAGGACTCTGCGATCGACTCCAGAAGAACTGTGCTCGAGGATTGATTGAACGAAAGCACGAATGGTCGCTTTTATACCTCAGAAACCGTCGATTTGGCACCTGCAGACCCGTTCCTCGAAGCTTTTACGAATCTTCGCCATCAGAAGCAAAGCGATCGCGAAGGACGGTTGGATTTGAACGCCCTGGAGGGCCGACTGAAGCACGAAGAGCAAGGACGCATCGCCACGTACAGCCCAGCAGCGTAGTACGAACGCCACACGCAGAGCCACGTAGCACCGCGCCACGGGAACGCTAAAAGACGGGGATTTCCGAGCGGATGTGGGCAGCGAGGGAAGGAACGCCCCCCCGGGCGCAGTACCGCCCATGGCCTGTCGCCGCATGCCTACGGCGCGGTGCTTCTGTACACTACTACTGTAGGTCCCGGTGCCTACGCGACAGGTAGGGCGCAGCAAGACAGTCGTCGGCCAGCCCCCACCATACAGGTGGATACACGGGGCGATGGTACAGCAACAGACTACGAAAATTCGGACCTCGTATCCGTTCCAAGTCGAGATCTCGATTCGCTCTCGTGTAGGGACTCGGGACCCGATCGATGGCCAATCAGGTCAGCCTGCTCTCGTCGGGAGGCTCATTCGGACCACTCTGGACCGTCTCGGGAAAGTCACTATCTGCATAGTCTCTTCAACGCTGAATTGGCGGCGGCTAATCAGCGATGTATAGGTGCGGAACGGCCTAGCTGGCAGTTGTGGAGACGGGTTCCGTCATACGTGTCGCCACGAAGCTCGTCACCGTCAAGTCTGTCGCCGTCCATTGAGAAGACGGACCGACAAAGGACCTTGCGTCCCTCGTCGCGAGCATTTATCCTTGGTCGGTCGCGGAGAGCGCAGGGTGTGCAGGTATGTAATGCCGAGAAGATGGGCCTTAAAATGCAGACAAAGGGAATAGGACAGGAATGAGGAAGCTTGAGCAAATTCGAGAAATACGACGCTGAGGCAATATTCATGGCGCTGGGTGGTGGTGAGGTGAATGATGGTGGATGGTGGGTGGGGAGTGGTGAAATTTGGTTAAATTTGGTGAGCGGTGAGATGCTGGGAAGGATATTGAACTGTTTCTCCGACCAAGGATTGATGATGACGATGCTTTGGTTGGAACTCTTGAGGCACAGGTTCGTTTCGGTGTGTTGCGTTCCAAAGTGGTAATGTGAGAGAAACCCAAGAAATCTCAAATCGATTTGTCTTCACGAGTGAGCTCCATACCGCGACGAAAGTGTTCATCCAAATTGTATTGTAAGGAACTATGATTAGACTCACTTTTAGAAGAAGGCCTTGCATAAGCTGATCCTGCCTGCACTTGGGTGGGTCCCGTCTGGAGGAAAGCGACCTTCCTTCCCACCCCACAACCAGCACCAACCCACTCTTCCACCCCGCGACACGCTTCGCCTCACCTGCTCCCAACACACCTGTCACACTTCTTCCGTCCCTAAGTTACCTTTTACCTAGTTGTTGCCCTTACCGCAGCTTGTCGCACTGAAGAAACCCCATTAGATCTTCGCGTATCAGTCTCATCCGAGCGTAGACCACACGTCAGAGTTCCTTCGCGTGCGTCGCGACGGAGTCCGCTTGCAGGGATGGCTATGACGGCTCAAGCAAGTCGCGAGCCGCGATCGTGTCTGAGTGCGCCTGGAAGGTTGATTTGTTATGTCTCGGACCCAGAGAGTGCAGAGGCCTATAAAGTAGACCCTCAGCCTCGACACAGTTATCACAGCTTCCAGATTCGCTCCCTACATTCTCCTTCCTTTCCGTGCTTCGCTCCTGAAACAATCGCATTCGCGTGCAAGCTCACCTTATCGTTGCTGCTACTTCTCTTACAAGCTTTTCACTGAGTTCTGAGAATCTATGGCTGCAACTACTAGTAGCAACGCGCGGCTCCACGCAGGCCGCAAGCTGCTTGCCCTTCCTCTTGCCTTCCTGCTGCTCCTCGCCGCCACCAGCGCCAGCGCCGCGCAGCCCGTCCTTCACCCATCCACCTCCGCCACCGGCTCGCCGCGCAGCATCTCCCGCCGTGCGCTCGCCCGCGCGGATGCCGCCGTATACCCGCAGAGGGTGGAGCGCCGAAAGCTCTTTAGCTGGGACGGCGTGACCGTGGATCAGATCATTGCGGGCAGCCTGGGCACGATCGACGGTCCAGAGGACGACGAGGTGACGACGAAGATCGTGGATCTATTCATGAACGCGGGGTACAACGTGATGGTCATTCAGAGCGCGCACTCCGTGCAGGGCGACCCGGCGTCTGCGGCGGTGGAGGTGTGGCACTTCTGGGATAACTCGGAGTTCACCGTGTATTACAAGCAGGGCCCCTTCTCCGTGGAGAATCTTGGCAATGGCGGCTACGAGAACTGGGCCTTCGGCGGCAACTGGCAGCGCTACGGCGCCGATCAGAAGGTCGTCGTGTTCTCTTGAGCGATAGAATTACCGGTAGTGCTCTTAGAGCTGGGGCCCTGGGGGTCGGATCAGATCAGATCGGACCTAGCGGAGGTGACCAGGTGTTGAGCTGATGCTGCTTCATGGTGTGCATGTTGCTGATTAGTAGACAGGCTGTCTTACGCCCATTTCACTTGTTTTCAGTGAGCACGTGGTGCTTGAGATGGGTCTTGGTTGGTGCAGATGGGTACTGTGGAAGATGTACCGTTACTGTAAGAATTTATACTGGGTGCTCCAGATCTTCACATGGTACGGTATTCCTCCAGAATAATTGCAGAACGGAGGCTGGAGCATGCCTCCAGGTCGGATTTGTTCACACGGTGTATGTAAGCAAATTTCTGGTATATGTGCCGTACTGCAGTACTTGCATTGCAGCACATGCCACCCAGCCAGACTGACGTGTAGTGACATCGAACCAACACGCCAGCAGCATCACCACCAACAGCCGCGTGCAATTTCAGTCCCTTAGCCTGACAGAAAGCAACCCCACCGCCACCGGGTTCCTTCACTTTCGGTGCCTCCCCATATACGGTACCGTATGGCTGCAGAAATGGCTGCAAGGGGTGAGTGAGCAGCTAGTGCAATAAACACGCTTCATGATAGTAGTACATGGCAGAACAGAACACGAGGTCATTCGAATCCAACCGGCACGCCTAGCTTCTCACTCGCGATCACAAGAGCCTTGTACGTCGATCCCATGCCCACGAACGATCCCTTGCCACTGCTGCCACCACCACCACATTTCCCAGAAGAACCACTCTCAACCCCACCAACACCACCATCAGCCCCACGCACTCCCACCTCTCCCTCCCTCTCCACACGCCCCCCCTCCACGCCCGCACTCTCATCCTCCTCATCAAGCCACGGGGGTTCCCCGTCGCCCACGAGCCGCCAGTACCCGTCTCTGAGAGCCTCCGCCTGCTGCTCTGATGCCACTCGCAGCAGCGCCTCCACCCGGAAGTTGATGCCCAGCCGACCAAGTAGTTGTGACTGGGTGATGGGGCCGTACGCCCGAGCTGGCACTGTGGGGAGTGGGAAGGGTGAAGGGGAGGGAGAGATGGAGCATAGGGAGTGAGCAAGGGGCCTCCGCCTGCTGCTCTGACGCCACTCGCAGCAGCCCCTCCACTCGTAAGTTGATGCCCAGCCGGCCCAACAATTGTGACTGGGTGATTGGGCTATAGGCTCGAGCTGGCACTGTGAGGAATGCGAAGAGGGAGATTTAAAACTTTAAATAGAAAGAGAACATGTACGGACTTCTCAAAGAGGCTCAGCAGATGTGACTGAGTCATGGGGCCATATCTTGCAGCCGAGGGAGATTTAAAACTTTAAATAGAAAGAGAACATGTACGGACTTCTCAAAGAGGCTCAGCAGATGTGACTGAGTCATGGGGCCATATCTTGCAGCCGGCACTGTGAAGGAGAGGGTTTGAGTGGGGTGGTGAAGGGGACACTGGCAAGATTGGGCAAGGGGAGAGGGGGAGACATGGACAGCAGCAGCAAGGCTGTGTCACTGTCAACAGGTGAGCAATAGCAGACGTGGCAGCAGCGGGCATGCACGCGGATCATTGGTGCGCGACTGGAATGAGAGTGAAAGTTCAGCAGGAATGTGAGGAGAAGGGCACGAGAGAAAGTTCAACCAGGGGCATGAGAGAGTAAGGTGTAAAGTTCTCATTGCGAAGATCCCAATGTGAAGATCCCAATGTGAAGATCCCAATGTAAAGATCCCAATGTGAAGATCCCAATGTGAAGATCCCAATGTGAAGATCCCAATGTGAAGATCCCAATGTGAAGATCCCAATGTGAAGATCCCAATGTGAAGATACCAATGTGAAGATCCCAATGTGAAGATCCCAATGTGAAGATCCCAATGTGAAGATCCAATGTGAAGATCCCAATGTGAAGATCCCAATGTGAAGATCCCAATGTGAAGATCCCAATGTGAAGATCCCAATGTGAAGATCCCAATGTGAAGATCCCAATGTGAAGATCCCAATGTGAAGATCCCAATGTGAAGATCCCAATGTGAAGATCCCAATGTGAAGATCCCAATGTGAAGATCCCAATGTGAAGATCCCAATGTGAAGATCCAATGTGAAGATCCCAATGTGAAGATCCCAATGTGAAGATCCCAATGTGAAGATCCCAATGTAAAGATCCCAATGTGAAGATCCCAATGTGAAGATCCCAGTGTAAAGATCCCAATGTGAAGATCCCAATGTAAAGATCCCAATGTGAAGATCCCAATGTGAAGATCCCAATGTGAAGTTCCCAATGTAAAGATCCCAATGTGAAGATCCCAATGCCAGGATCTGATAATAAAAATCCCCATTGTACAAATCTTATCATGAGAACCTCATGGTTTAAAAGAGTTTGCCAAAGTAAACTAGAAATTTCCTTTGTCAAAAAACAAAGTTCTAATATTTAACCAGAAGTTCTGGAGGCGGAAAAGCACTCACACTTGGAATCAGTGACGGCTTGGCGGAGGGCAGCAAAGTCCACATACGCACTCAGATCCGCCGTGCCAGGCGCATCCAACACATTCACAAACTCATGCTTGCGTATGGCCTGCGGGGTGTGGGAAGCGCATGAGTGAGCATAATATGTGAGTCGAGTCTAAAGTCTCACATACGCACTCAGGTCCGCCGAGCCGGGTGCATCCAAAACGTTCACAAACTCGTGCTTGCGAATGGCCTGCGGGGGCGCGAGAGATAGAGAGTAAGAGTTGGAAGCAGAGGAGCCAGAGAGTCGGAGTGAGGGTGAGTGAGGGAAGCAAACAATTTTTGTAGGTATGTACAAGAAACACTTGCTAACGAATGGCCTGAGGGGAAAGAAAGAGAGTGCGAACAGAAGAGAAGAAATGAGAGAGACGAGGCGGTGATATGATATGAGGGAATTCAAAACTCACCTGAAGGCTGTCGGATATCAATTTGTCCTCCCCGTAGTCCACTATCAGCGCCGCCCCACCATCTCTCGCCACCCTCTCCGTGATCTGCAGCGCAATCTTCACTGCTATAGGACAAACTTCCACGTGGACGGCTGCCACCCGCTCCTCCAGTGGGGCCCATTGCATGCGAGGAAGAAGACAAAGAGTGCTTGCCGCAGTCGGCCCCGGGGAAAGGACGAATCGGAAAGGGTAGTTGGCAGATGGATGGCCACTGGTGTCCTTTTGTGCATGGCTCGGGTTGGAGTGGGCTTCAGATGGATGGCCTTCTTTGTCTGGTTCTGCCAGATCAACTAGTTTCTCACACCACCCTCTCTCTGTTTTCTGCCATGCCATGCAATGTCAAGCCAGCGTGATAACATGCAATTGCAATGTCCAGCCAATGCCAGAACATGCCATACGATGGCACAGAAGACCATGGTTGGTTATGACAGCAAGAGACAGCATGGAAAATGAAGAGAACCTCCATCTAATAATGCCTGCTGATCTCACCGGCTCACTCGCGAGTCATGACTTGCAAGCACAAGCTTACAGGTGCGTGGCATCGAGGAGGTAGAGGGCACTGGCGCCCACGACACACAGTGGTACAAGCATTCAACACTGCACAAGCATTCACTACTGTTGCACGCTCCCTTTGGGACTAGAGGACTGGTATGTAGTGAAGGCGTGTATGCAGTGAGCATTGGACAGGAGGCTCTCACTTGGAACTGGCGCACGGGCAGAGCGTCAAAGAACTCGTGTGCGATGAGGATGGCGTGCACTGAGAGTGGGGAGAAGAAGGCGCGGAATAGAGGGGTGAAGCGAAGCAGACAGGGACAAACATCGGAGAAGCAAGGTGAACATTTCAGGCGATACCTGTATGCGTGAGCATGCGTGGGGGATGGAAGGGAGGTGCCATGGAAGCAGTATAAAATCAAGACAATTGCAGCACACTTGTCTCACCTCCCTCAGGTACGTCCTCCAGAGCAGAGTGCCACGTGACTGTGGCTCTACTCAGGCCCTACTCAGCCCAGACACTCCCTGATGTTGCTGCTTCTGTGGATGATAATTTTTTAGTCGAGTCAAAGCAGGTCTCATCTCCCTCAGCCACATCTCACCTCCCTCAGGTACGTCCTCCAGGGCAGAGTGCCATGTGACTGTGGCGCCATTCAGCCCCGACATCCCTGTTGGCTTTGCTTCTGTAACTGAGAGGTTTTTATGTAAGCAGATCTCACCTCCCTCGGGTACGTCCTCCAGGGCAGAGTGCCACGTGACTGTGGCTCCACTCAGCCCCGACACTCCCGTCCCCGGGAATGCCACCTCCCCCGCCGCTGCTTCTGAGGATGATGGTGGTGATGGTGATGGTGATGGTGATGATGATGGTGATGGTGATGGTGGTGATGGTGATGGTGGTGATGGTGATGGTGATGGTGGTGATGGTGATGGTGATGGTGGTGATGGTGATGGTGATGGTGGTGATGGTGATGGTGATGGTGGTGGTGATGGTGACGCTGATGGTGATGGTAATGGTGATGAGGAGGAGGGTGATTGTGGTTGCGATGGTGCCGTTGCAGAAGGTGACCCTTGGGGCTCAAGCGCGCCTACTGCTGCGACTGCTTCACCTCCTGACGCCACTCCACCAGTGCTTGCCTCCTCCGCGCCCCCACCATCCGCCCTTCCCCCATGCGTCCCCCCAACGTCCTCCCTCCCCCCTTGCGCCTCTGCAGCTTGGCATTTGAGGGCGGACCACTGCAGGCGCCTGAGAGCCGGGCTCACCTCCACCAGATGCACCTCCACCGCTGCACTGAAGGGCGTGAACTTGGCGGATGACTGGGGGAGGGGGGATCAGGAGCGTGGAGGAGGGGAATAGGGGATGATGTAGGGCCGGAGTGGAGCTCTGGACACACCTCCACCAGATGCACCGCCACTGCCCTGCTGAAAGGGGCGAACAAGTGGCGGACGACTGGAGGGGAAGGGCAAGGGCAGGGAAGAAGCAGAGAGGAGTTCAGAACTGGTACCCCAACACCTGGTTCACTACACCTACACTACTGACTTTTGAATCGACTCAAATAACACCTGGTGCATCTGCACTGCACCTACACTACTGCAATGAAGGCTGTGAGTTCAGCAGAGAATGCGGATTCGGGGCGAAGGGGCAAGCGGCGAGAAGCACAGGCACGTGCGGGGCAGGAGAGGGCAGGCAAGAGTGAAAGCGCGAAAGGGAGCCTGTACAGTTTCCTGTACAACTGATAACGAAACTTACACTTATTGTGGACGCTTCTCTCAACTGCACTGCACCGTGTAACACCACTACTAGCACCAGCCAAGCTATCTTCAAACAGGACTCACACGCAGCAGGTCGGCCATAAGCATACCTCTGCCCGGACCCAGCTCCACCAGACGCACTACACTCTCTATTGCACCTTGTTGCAACACCACTGCCAGCACACTCTCACTCTCACACTGCCACTGCCACTGCCACTGCCACTGCCACTGCCACTGCCACTGCCACTGCCACTGCCACTGCCACTGCCACTGCCACTGCCACTGCCACTGCCACTGCCACTGCCACTGCCACTGCCACTGCCACTGCCACTGCCACTGCCACTGCCACTGCCACTGCCACTGCCACTGCCACTGCCACTGCCACTGCCACTGCCACTGCCACTGCCACTGCCACTGCCACTGCCACTGCCACTGCCACTGCCACTGCCACTGCCACTGCCACTGCCACTGCCACTGCCACTGCCACTGCCACTGCCACTGCCACTGCCACTGCCACTGCCACTGCCACTGCCACTGCCACTGCCACTGCCACTGCCACTGCCACTGCCACTGCCACTTTCAAGCTGCCCCCCGACTCACGCGCAGCAGGTCAGCCATGAGCGTGCCTCTCCCCGGACCCAGCTCCACTATTCGAACTCTAGGGGGCGCGCCCAGCTGCTGCCACGTCATCATGGCCCACACCGCCACCATCTGATGCGGGTGATGCGAGGCATTGAAGCGAGAAGGGCAGCGGGCGGGAGGAAGGGGGGCTTTTGAGTCAAAGCCCAGCTGCTGCCACGTCATCATGGCCCACACCGCCACGACCTGATGCCGCACAGGGGGCGGGGCAGGGGCAGGGGGAAGGCAGAGGTAGGGGCAGGGGCAGGGGGAGGGGCAGACGGACGGGCAGGGGGATGGCAAGTGGGGGGGGGGGCAGGAGGAGGGGGAGGGAGAGTGCATGGATATTGGTAGTCACACAAGACAAGCAGGGAAGCGTGCACGCAGGGAAAAGAGGGCAGTCTAGAAGCACGTGTGGGTTGGTGAGGATTGTGACTCTAAGCACATGCGAGTGTGCCAGTGCCAGCGCTCCAATCAATCCGGGTACCAGTGACGACTACCATGCACCCATGCACCCATGCACCCATGCACCCATGCGCCTCACCACACCACATGCCCTCCTCAATATACTCACGAGTCACGACACCACCTCACCTCGCCCCTCAACACTCTTAAGGCCCTTCACATGCCCACCGCACCTCGCCGAACATCTGGGAGATTTCAGGCGACGTGATGAAGTCGCCCTCCCTCCCGAACACGTCCCGCTGCATGTAATACCCACCCGCACTGCTGCTCGTCAGCACCTGCATGAAGAGCGACGTGAGAGGGACGGAGGTCCGGATGCACAGTTATGAGGCGCCTCAAAAGTCGTCCCACTGGATGTAGTACCAGCCCGCACTGCTGCTCGTTAACACCTGCAAGGGAGAAGGGGAGCGGGGTTGAATGTAGCGCCTGTGAGCATGTGGTACCCGCCCGCGCTGCTGCTCGTTAGCACTTGGGATCGTTCAGGGGAGGGGGAGGGGGAGGGAGCGCGAGATGCACTTTAGTGTGGTGTGCGGTGGAGTGGTGTGGGGTGGAGTGGAGTGGAGTGGAGTGTAGTGGAGTGGAGCAGAGTGGAGTGGAGCAGAGCGGAGCGGAGTGGAGTGGAGTGGAGTGGAGTGGAGTGGAGCGGAGTGGAGTGGAGTGGAGCGGAGTGGAGTGGAGTGGAGTGTGCATCGATGCACATATGAGGAAACGCAAGGGCGTCAGTGGTTGGATAAACACGTCTCAGAAGGTGAGGCATCTCAATAGCTCTTACCAAATCTCAAACACGCCTGCTTCATGTACTCAGCCACGCTGCCAGGGCCTTGCGACGTCTCCAAAGTTTTCAAACGAGTCAAAAACTAGACTCGCCTGTTCCACTCGTCTCGGAACTCAAACTCGCCTGTTCCATGTAGTCGGCCACGCTGATCGGCCCGCCCCGGAAGCGAATCATGGAGCGAATGTGCTCCACCATTGGCGATGCGCGCTCGCTGCTGGACAGCGGCAATCCCCCCCGCTGCGACTGTTGAGGCTCCTCTTGAGGCGTCTGAAATGTGGGAGATGCGCGCACGTTGCTGGATTGAGGGGATCCCCCCTGTTGCGCCGCGCCATGCTGCTGCTGCTGCCGCTCAGCGCTGGGATCCTCGTACTCTGCGCGTGAGGGGACAGTGAGGGGAGTAATGCTCGCATCGTTCTTGCCCGACTCGTTCGAACAACGACGCGAGGCGAGAATTTCTCGTTGCGCGTGTTTTTCGCCATCGCCCGACTCGTGATTCGTCCAAAAAGGAGAGATTTTATTCACTCGCCGCGAGTTAGAAAACAGTCGCGGCGAGGCTAGCACTCGCCTCGCCAGGAACATCGCCCCAAGACCACGAATCACTCTAGGCGAGTATTCAGCCGCGCCCCCCCTCGTGCGTATGCACGAGAGCGTACATATGCTCAAAGCTCGCCTCCTTTCTCATTTGCTAAAAAGATGCTTGGCCAACCGTTAGGAGATCGGTGTTCTAGGGGCGATGTTGAATCGGCAGCGCGATCGCGAATTCGTATTGCGGTGGGGTGGGTACAGAAATTGGAGGGGTTGGGTTAGGTAGGAAGAGTGGTCTTCAGTGCGGTTAGGGGGAGTAGAAGTTAGTGGTTCAAAATTCTCGTGCTGGACTGGTGTCAAAACTAGCTCTTCACCTCACACCAGAGCCCAAAACCGACGCATTCTCCTTCGACTTTTCCCACACCTTGGGGTGCTGGTTGTATTGTAGACTGTTGTTGAGTGCTTTGAGGGCACTGCACTCTTGTTACGGGCGCTGCTTACACCCACCAAGCACGCCGACGCTCCGAGCAGCCGTGCCGACGCGCAGCAGCAGCAGCAGCGCGGCGCGATGAAGTTCGACGTGAACGCGCTGCGGTACCTGTCCAAGGACGAGTTCCGCGTGCTCACCGCCGTCGAAATGGGCATGCGCAACGTACGTCCGCCCGCCCTAACGCTAGCCGCGCACACGACTTTTGAGGCTCTTGAAATTATCCGACAGACAGCAGTGTTGCTTCGACGGAATTCGTTCACCAGCGGGGTTCGAGTCTGGCGAGTCGAAGCCGGTCCGGATCGGTAGGCGGTAGGCGGCTTTTTTGTGTTTAAGCAGCACGCGGAGCCTAAAAATCTGACGGTTCTTGTGTCCAACAAGCGACACAGCCTGTAGCTCAAACGCCCCTTGCGCCCTCCTCACAGTGCAGCACCTCGTCAACCTCCATGATAGACGGCAGGATGGTAGACGGTCGGCAGTTTGGATAGACGGCCCGGTAGACGGAGAATCGAACACCGTCATCGCTTCAGACCCTATTTTAGGCCGTCCAAGCCGGATTCTCCGCCACCCATCCTCCCATCCTCCGCCACACCCCGCGTCCATTCCCCCCTCACCCCCAACCCCTCCCACTAAAACCCACTACCCGATCTCCCCAACCCCTTCCCCCCCTCATCTCTCGCTCCACAAATCCAGCTCATCCCTCTCACCATTGTTCAGTCTGCGTTCGCGCGCACTGCCTCATGGCAATCTCCGTCTCTCCTCGCTGCCTGCCCTCCCCACATCCCATGCCCTACCCTGCATGCACACGTGGCATGCACACGTGGCATGCACACGTGGCAGCACGAGATCGTCCCGTCGGAGCTCGTCGAGCGAATCGCGAGCCTCAAGTGAGCCGCCTCCCGTCACCGCCCTCTCAACCGCCATGCACCCCAGATTACGCTCGCGCCCTTAGCTCCTGCCAAATCATAAACCCTGAACCGCTCTTAACCCCTGGCTCCCCCACTTCCCCTTCCACCTCCTTCGTCGATCGCTCTCTTTCGTATTTCTACCTCTTCTTTTCCAGCAAATTTCCCGTCCGCCTACAACTTTCTTGCCTCGCTCACCATGCTCTTCCTCCCCGTCCCCCCGCTGCAAAAACTCCTCTCGTCCTCCTCTCCTTCTCCCCGTTTCCCCGTTGTCCCGCGCGCCTGCCAGGCGGGGCGGGGCGTACAAGGCGCTGAGCACGCTGCTGAGGCACAAGCTCGTGCACCACGACTCCACCAAATGTACGTCTCTCCCGCCCGCCTGCCTGCCTGCCTGCCCTCCCCGCCTCCTGCTTGCTCTCTCCTCTTCGCCCCCTCGCTCCCCTCCTCCTTTTCTTCTCAAAGCTGCTGAGGCACAAGCTCGTGCACCATGACTCCACCAAGTGTATGTCTCACCCGCCTGCCCTCTTCGCCCTCTCGCTCCTCTCCTCCCTTTCCTCCCTCCCTCTCCCCTCTCATATTGGAGTCACTTTCCAGAATTGTCAAAGCTGCTAAGGCGCAACCCCTTCCACCACGACTGCACCAACTGCAACACGCCTGCCTACCTTCCTGCCTGTCCTCCCCGCTCTCCTCTTCGCCCCTCGCTTTCCATCCGCCACTTCAACAATATTTGACTCTCCCACCCACTGCTCTCATTCCATCCACTCGTGCCTCATCCGGCACGCCTCCTCCCCCACACCCTAATCCACTCCTCTTTTCTCTTGTCCTCTCCCCCTTCCCCTGCATGCGGCACACACCTGCTACTGGCCGAAAACCCGAGGAACAACTTTTCAGCAGTCACCAAATTCACTTCTATTTCAGATTTTCCTTTTCCCCCCCAACATTTTCTACCCCCGGGCAGACGAGGGGTACCAGCTGACGAACCTGGGGTACACCTTACAACGTGTGACGACGGGCTGTTTAACCCGTCAATCCCCCATATGCCAATCAACTCTCTCCCCGTATCCTCTCTCTTCCCTTCGCGAGCCACACGACGGGTACCGGCTGATGAACCTGGGGTACTACATGTGATTCGACCCAATAATCATCAAATCCACTCCTAACTCCTCTTTTCTCCACCCCTACACCAACACCCAAACCCCCCCTTCCCAATCCCCCCCCTCCACCTCCCCGGGCAGACGATGGGTACCGGCTGACGAATCTGGGGTACGACTTTCTGGCCATCAAGGCGCTGGTCAACCGTGGCACCGTTGCTGGCGTGGGGCCGCAGATCGGTGTTGGCAAGGAGTCCGGTAAGTGGAGGTGGGAAGCGATGGGGAGGCAAGGGATTCCGGTGCGTGGGGATGGGGAGCGGTGAGCATCATTGAGGAGCGGCAGGAGTCCAGTGAGTGGGAGGGTAGGTGAACTGAGCTCTGCGACATCCCTCCCTCCCGCCCTTCGTCCGTCTCCCCCCCCTCTCCTCCTTGCGGGGCAGTCGTCACCTAGAAGGTGGAGAGGAGGTGGAGGGCGTGATGGTGATGAAGCCGCACCGTCTGAGTGACGTTTTAGTCAACTCAATCTTTCCCCCCTTCTCACCCCTCCCCTCTCCCCTCCTCAGACATCTACGAGGTAGACGGAGCAGAAGGAGAGGTGCTGGCCGATGAAGCTGCATTGGATGGGTGATTGTTTACTCAACTCAAAACTTCCCCACCCTCCGTCCCCACCCCTGCTCCCCTCCCTGTCCTCCCCACTCCCCTCCTCAGACATCTACGAGGTGGAGGGACCGGAGGGCGAGGTGCTGGTGATGAAGCTGCACCGTTTTAGTCAGCTCAGAATTTCCCCTCCCTCCATCCCCCCCCCCCCCGTGCTCCCCTCCCTGTCCTCCCCACTCCCCTCCGCAGACATATACGAGGTGGAGGGACCGGAGGGCGAGGTGCTGGTGATGAAGCTGCACCGGTTGGGGCGCACGTCGTTCCGCAACGTGAAGGCCAAGCGCGACTACCTGCGCCACCGCCGCGCCCACAACTGGCTCTACCTCTCACGCCTCGCCGCCCTCAAGGAGTTCGCCTTCCTCAAGGTGCCCTTCCTCTCCCTGCTTTACTTGAGAACTTCTCAAGGGACAGATGAAGTCAAAAGGTCTTTTTAATTATAAGGAAAGGTGCAGGGAAGGTCCACCTATTCATCCCCCCTCACTGCATGTGGTCCATTCTCGGCTCGGATACACACTGCATGCGCTGCGCTGTGGTTTTCATGCCGCCGCGCTTCCACCCCTCCACGTGCGGCCGGCAACTCAAGATGTGCTTGCTGCCCCTTTCACTATTCATCCTTTGTTGCTCACACCCCTCCCCATGGGGGCAGGTGTTGGGGGAGAGGGGCTTCCCGGTGCCGGGAGCAGTGGACTGCAACCAAGTGACTTTTGAGTCGATTCCAAGTCACCTTGTGGATTCAAATGTCACCTTGTTGCTCTCACACACACGCGCCCACACACACACACACCCCATGCGGGCAGGCGTTGGGAGACAGGGGCTTCCCGGTGCCGGGAGCGGTGGACTGCAACCACCCTCCACCCATCCACTGTGTCCCCTGTGGTGTGTGCCCCTGCTTGTGTGCTGTGCGGTGCTGTGCGGTGCACGCAGGCGTTGGGGGAGAGGGGCTTCCCGGTGCCGGGAGCGGTGGACTGCAACCGCCACTGCGTCATCATGACTCTTGTCAAGGCCTTTCCTCTGTAATCATTGCAAAATCATTGCCCTCATCAATACACAGCACCCCACACACTTGCAAAGTTCAGTGCTCCTTTCAAAGCGTTACTTCCATGCATTGCCTGTCCAATCAACCTCTTGCTTCTTCCTGCTCAAACCGTCTCCTCTAGCCCAATGACTTTCTCTACCTGCCTCCCTCCAGCCCTCCAATCATCCCCTCTGAATTTCTGCTCCAATTGCCCCCTCCTCACCCTGCACCCAACCCCTTTACACCCCAACACCCTCTTTGTCCCCCTTTTCCACAGCGTGCAGGTGCGTGCACTGCAGCGCCCACAGGTGGTGTTTGACCAGGTGCTCTCCCTCATCATTCGCCTCCACCTCCTCCCCATCACACCCTAACCTCCTCCCCCCAACCCCCTACTCCCCTTCCCACAGCGTGCAGGTGCGCGAACTGCAGCGCCCACAGGTGGTGTTTGACCAGGTGCTCTCCCTCATCATTCGCCTGGCAGCCGTTGGGCTCATCCACTGTGACTTTAACGAGTTCAACCTGCTTGTGAGTGACTTTAACGAGTTCAACCTGCTTGTGAGTGACTTTAACGAGTTCAACCTGCTTGTGAGTGACTTTAACGAGTTCAACCTGCTTGTGAGTGACTTTAACGAGTTCAACCTGCTTGTGAGTGACTTTAACGAGTTCAACCTGCTTGTGAGTGACTTTAACGAGTTCAACCTGCTTGTGAGTGACTTTAACGAGTTCAACCTGCTTGTGAGTGACTTTAACGAGTTCAACCTGCTTGTGAGTGACTTTAACGAGTTCAACCTGCTTGTGAGTGACTTTAACGAGTTCAACCTGCTTGTGAGTGACTTTAACGAGTTCAACCTGCTTGTGAGTGACTTTAACGAGTTCAACCTGCTTGTGAGTGACTTTAACGAGTTCAACCTGCTTGTGAGTGACTTTAACGAGTTCAACCTGCTTGTGAGTGACTTTAACGAGTTCAACCTGCTTGTGAGTGACTTTAACGAGTTCAACCTGCTTGTGAGTGACTTTAACGAGTTCAACCTGCTTGTGAGTGACTTTAACGAGTTCAACCTGCTTGTGAGTGACTTTAACGAGTTCAACCTGCTTGTGAGTGACTTTAACGAGTTCAACCTGCTTGTGAGTGACTTTAACGAGTTCAACCTGCTTGTGAGTGACTTTAACGAGTTCAACCTGCTTGTGAGTGACTTTAACGAGTTCAACCTGCTTGTGAGTGACTTTAACGAGTTCAACCTGCTTGTGAGTGACTTTAACGAGTTCAACCTGCTTGTGAGTGACTTTAACGAGTTCAACCTGCTTGTGAGTGACTTTAACGAGTTCAACCTGCTTGTGAGTGACTTTAACGAGTTCAACCTGCTTGTGAGTGACTTTAACGAGTTCAACCTGCTTGTGAGTGACTTTAACGAGTTCAACCTGCTTGTGAGTGACTTTAACGAGTTCAACCTGCTTGTGAGTGACTTTAACGAGTTCAACCTGCTTGTGAGTGACTGAGCATCTCAGCTTCTCAGTGAGTGTCTTTAACAAGTTGAATTTTAAGTTGAACTTTCTGGTGGAGAATTTAATAGTGCCTTTTGAGTGACTTCAATGAGTAGTAACAGAGAACTGGCGGCCCATTGACATTCGCAGGCACGTATCTGAACCCCATTGGTCCTTCCTGTTGCAATTTGTGCACATCAACCTTTGTACTTTGCATGTCATAACGCGGCATGGCACGGCATGGCATGGCATGGCATCGCATCGCATCAGGTGGACGAAGAGGAGTGGATAACGATGATTGACTTCCCTCAAATGGTCTCCATCTCCCACCGCAATGCCAAGATGTAATGCACTCACCCTCCCACCCCCATACACACGCGGTCATGCACTCACCCGCTCATCGCATATCAGTTTCCTGCTGACTATCTGCATCACGTCTCTGTTTGCTGCATTTGCTTCCACTACGTTCGTTCATTCATTTCCCCCTAAAATTCGATTCTTTTTTTTTTTCTTTTCACTACATGCGTCTGTTTGCAACATCACATCACTAATCATGCCACCTTCTCCCTGCGGCCCCGTCACACCAGGTACTTTGACCGCGACGTGGAGTGCATTTTCAAGTTCTTTGGCCGCCGGTACGCCAGCCATGCACTCTAATCACTTACACACCCATCTGTCTGAATCCAGATTTCTTGAGTTTCACCATTAGACTCTCACTTTCATCGCGACATGGAGTGCATCTTCAAGTTCTTTGGCAGACGGTAAGCAAGCAACCCACGCACTTCAACCAATCAGCCCCCCGTCTGTCTAGAGACTGTCTGTCTTAAGTTCCATTCACACTCTCACTACAAACTTTGAATGATCGTTGAATGATCACAACGTGGGGTGCATCTTCAAGTTGTTCTTTGGCCGCCGGTATGCCAGCCCTTTTTCACAGTACTCTTTCTCTTTTCTTTTCTTGTCTTTTTCTTCCGTTTTTTTCTTTCTTTGCTTTGGTCGACGGCAGGCCAGCCAGGCATTTCCAATCGTATAGCCCCAACTGTCTAAACTCCATTCAACACATTCTCACTCGGCCTCTCACATTCGATCCCTTGTCATCTACCCTGCCCACCTCCCATTACTTCCCTACACACCACTCCACACTCAATCCTCACACTGCTCCTCTCCCTCAGTCCACTTTCCCCCCCAACCACCTCTCCTCATCTCTGCCTCCACCCCTCTCTTTCTCAGATTCAACTTCGCCCCTAAGAGACCTCGAGACCCAACCTTGGAAAGCGCCTTAGCGCTGTCAGGTGTGCTTTCTCCCCACTTTCCCGCTCCACGCTTGCTCCGTCTGCCCTACCCCAACAACCCCCCACGCTTTCTCCTATGCGCTTTCCCCTTCTGTGCTTCCTTTCTCTGCCCTTCCCTTCCACTCTGATTCCATACTCTCACCACCCTCGTCAACTCCTCTCCTCCCCTCTCACCATCCCTGCATGCACCACGCTTCTCCTGCCTCTCCCCTCAACGCGCGTGCACTCTTACCTGATCCCGTGCCTGCATCATCATCACTCTTCATCCCTTTGTTCATCTTACTTCGAATCAACACCTTCACACCACTCTGCGTCCGTTTGTTCAACCTTATTCCGATTTCTCCCTTAAACCCTCCCACTCATGTTCTCTCACCAGGAGGAGAGAGAAACAACAAGGAAGAGGAGAGAGAAAATGGTAAAAGAGAGGAAGAAGATGGGGACGAGGCAGAGAAAAAGGAGGAGAAAGAGGAGGAGGAGGAGGAATCGGAAGAGGAAGAGGAAGAAGACGAGGAGGGCACGTGGAGGCCTTCGTTTTCAGCTATTAAATCGCTGGTGGAGCGAGCGAGAGAGAGAGCAGAGGATGGGGCAGACGAGGAGGGCGAAAAGGAGGAGGAGGGGCGTGTGAGAGAGGAGGGAGACGATGGGGAGGGAGGTAGTGGCGAGAAGGAGGAGAGCGGTGGGGATGCTGGGCCGGCTGAAGAGGGAGAAGGAGGAGAAACAGGGGAGAGAGAAGGGGCAGCGGGGGGCGAATGGGAGGCGTGCAAAGCGGTGATTCAGGCGCTCATGCTCGCTGCTGGACCCTCAGACAGTACTGTTGCTGGTGGTGCTGGTGGTGATGCAGAGATGGGTAGCAGAAAGGAAGGAGTGGCTGGGAGGAAGGCGGAGAGGAGAGGGGGTGGGAGGAGGGGAGGGCGGAGAGAGGTGGTGGGGACGGTGGCAGGGACGGGGCCTCTGGACAGACAGCTTGCAGCCAGTGGGTTCAGCATGCAGAACGAGGCTGAGCTGGAGCAGGTGAGTGATGAGGTGGAATGCGTTAATGCTGAGGTGGAATGGTCGAGTGCTGAGTTAAAACACATGAGTGCAGAGGGAGTTTAGGGAAGTTTCCTTAGCATGGTTCAGCCTTCTCGACTGGCCCTTAAAAAATCACATCGTTTACAGCGTGACACATGTGAGCTGGCCAACCCGCTTCGATTTCAATAAAGTTCGTTCTTCATCATTCGTCAGCGTTGGAATCATGCTGCAAGCCACATCAACAAAGAAACTGTTTAGCTGGTGGGTGAATGCGCGTGGGCGCATCTGAGGCTGTGTGTGTCCATCACATTCATCCTTCTGTCTTGTCGCTCACCCATAAACCCTCCCCTCTTCCTGCATCTGTCCCCTTCCCCACTCTCGTGTCCGTCCCCTTCAGTACATGGAAGAGTCGCAGTGGAGGGAGACAAGTCACTTGGAAGGTAGAGAGAATGGTGCGGGGGAGGAGGACGAGGAGGAGGAGGAGGAGGAGGAGGAGGAAGAAGAGGAGGAGGAGGAGGAGGAGGAGGAGGATGAGGAGGAGGATGAGGAGGATGAGGAGGAGGGGGAAATCAATGGAGACGAAAGCAAGGAGGGTGAGTCTGGCGGTGAGGGTGCAGAGGAGGAGGATGGTAGTGATGGTGGGAATGACAGCAATGATGAGAATGAACTTCAAGAGGGGGATGAGGACGAGGGCGAGGGCATGGGGAAATCCACACATGGCAGTAGAGTTGGAAACGGGGTGAGCAGGAGGGTGGGTGTGCGGGCAGGGCAGAAGCAGCAGAGGCAGCTGGAGAGGCAGCGGCAGCAGGCAGCACAGGCAGTGCGAGGGGGAGGGGTGAGGCGCGCCTCACGCAACGCCAGCAAGGACAAGGGAGGGAGGAGATCGCGCCACGTGTCGAGCCGAGCAGGGATTGATTGATTGAGAGGAGAAGCAGAACCTAGCTGCGGTGGACTGATGCCCAGTTTTGAGGTGCCTCAAAACTGGATGCCTCAAAACTAGTTTTGAGGTGCCTCAAATCCAGCTGAGGAAGGATCGATTGAGAGGAGAAGAATATCGCTGTGGTGGACCGATGCGTGTGCAGCAGTGGTTACTTGGCTGGGTGGCATGCCATACCACTGACTGTGAGCTGCACGCAGTGCAGATGCCGCTGTGTCTGTGCAACATGTGAATGTAACTGGCTTGGAGGCGTGCTCCAGATGTGGCGTAGGCGGGGAACAGTGTCAGCTTCTAGTACACCCGCCACCCTGTTCAGTGTATAGATGGTAGTATGTGTGGAGCAGTAAATCATACCATATATAATCAACCTCTTACACAACCATCAGCACCAGAACAGATCCTGATACACTATCTACATCACACCGGAAACCAGTGACATGGACATCAGAGAGCCTGAACAAGCAGCTAACCAGCATCACCTCAACACCTGGTGACCTCTGCTAGTAGGTAGGTCTCTCTGAACTGAACTGACCCACAGGCTCTAGGAACCACTGAAACACCAATATAACAAGATCGGTATTCAAGAGAAGACAACGACCTTCGCATCTGACCCCCAGGCTCTAAAAGCACCAATTACGGTATATCACTCAGGAGAACACGACGACCTTCTCATCGGCGCCATAGCGCTGCCAGATGCCTCCAAAGGCCCAGTTCTCGTACCCGCCATTGCCAAGATTCTCTACAGAGAACGGACCCTGCTTGTAATACACATAGAACACAGAGTTGAACAGGAAATGCGCCACCTCGACCTGCGTGGACGCCGGATCACCCGCCACAGAGTGGTCGGTCTGAATGACCATCACGTTGTACCCCGCGTTCATGAATAGATCCACGATCCTCTGAGTCACCTCGTCGTCTGCTGGACCGTCGATCGTGCCCAGGCTGCCGGCCTTGATCTGATCGACGGTCACACCGTCCCAGCTGAAGAGCTTTCGGCGCTCCACCCTGTGCGGGGAGGCAGTGGAATCCGCGCGGGCGAGCGCACGGCGGGCGATGTTGCGGGGTGAGCCGGTGGCGGAGGGGGATGGGTGAAGGACGGGCTGCGCGGCGCTGGCGGCGAGGAGCAGCAGGAAGGCGAGCGGAAGGAGAAGCAGATTGCGCGCTCCGCGGAGCCCCGCAATGGTGCTAGTAGCAGCCATAGGGAACTGGTTTAGTTCTTCGATCTCCTTCAGATCTCAGTGATAGCCTTGGAAGAAAGTAGCAGCAATGAAAAGCTGAGCTTGCACACGGATGCGACGGTTTGAACGACAACTTATGCTGTGAGGAGCGCTGTGGTAGGTACGCGCAATCGAAGGGAGAATGGGGGAAGCGAATAAGGAAGCTGTGATGACTGTGGTGAGGATGAGCGTCTCATTTATAGGCCTTAGCACTCCGAACCGCCGAGTTCGAAACCCGGAAGGCCGGTCTTCCAGTTGCACTCGGACACGAGTGCGGTTTGCGACCTGCTCGAGCCGCCATGGCGAATGACTGCGCGCGAACTCAGTCCGGAGGCACGCTTAGGGACTCTGACGTGTGGGCTACGCTCGGACATGATACGGACTGGGATAGCGGGAATACTTGGTGGAGGTAGAGGCCGCTGATAGGAACGGCCATGACGATGACTGTGAGAAGAAAAGCTAGCTACGCGTAGCGTAAACGGCAGAAGAAAATCTGAAGAATCATGATACAGTACGGGCGTGGAGCGGAAGCGTGTGGTGTGGTGGAAGCGAAGCGAGGGTGTAGGTGCTAGTGTTGTCGGTTGGCCGCCCATACGTCGACGAAATTGACGAATGTGGTCGACAATCACATGACGCGATTTATGGTAGCTTGGTGCAACGAGGTTTCCAGCTACACCGAGCACCTGCCCCTTTCACTTTGAACTAAAAGTATCCACACAATCTAGAAATCAACCTTCAGCTCTCCCTGGATGCATAGTGAATTAAACTCTACTTTCACTAGTGGATAACCAGGCCTGCCAGCAGGGCCCAAAATAGGTTTTAGCTCACTCTTTCAAATCAGGGTGGCATCCCCTCCGTACCCTGACTGGTAGGGTAAAGTTTCGAGTACACTGATTGTAGCAGCCTAAAAGTTCAGGTACACTGATTTAGGCAGGGTAGTACATGGCATACACTGTTTCCTTCCTAAACATAAGTTTTAACTTCTGCAACAGTTACTTAGTCACTAAAGTGTTCTGCACTGCACCTACAAGCTTTACTACCAACCAAGTTAAACGAGCCAAGCTACACAACGCACTGGTCAATCAACATCTGCTGCACTAGCAACTGCCTCGTCTGTAAACTGCGCACTGCTGGCCTTCATGCCGGAGAAGTCTTTGGTGGATCGCCTGAGCTTCTCCCCGCGGAATATGGCGACCACCTCGTACCAGTCAATGTCGTACTGCAGGAGGGAGCACCGCATCAGGTGCTCAAGGCTTGTGTCGCCGAGGCTGCCGCGGTCCCACGTCTTGATCAGGTTCTGCTTGCTGAAGCCGCGCTCACATTCAACCGTGCTAAGTGGTAGCACGGCGACAGACTGCCACATCCGGACGATGTTGGGGAACGACGTACGCCACGCCTCGTCGCGCAGCATGTTCCCCAGCGCCTGATGAAACTCCTCGCCGTTGTGCTGGGAGAACATGGTCGAGGTAAACATCCAGAGCTCCTGGCCGGCACGCTTGTAGTCGAACCCTGGTAGTGCGGAAGGGGATGATCATTGGCATACGCTCACACATACGGGTAGGATTGGGAGGCATTAGGGCGTATTCCTACGGCCTCCTATCAAGAAACCTCCTATCAAGAATGCACATTTTGCCTGGTGAAAGTAGCGAGAGATTTTGGGTTTAGGCAAATTTTCAGTATGGGCTTGATAAGAGGTTTTCTTGATAGGAGGATAGGAATACGCCCTTAGTCCACAATACAGGGCCGGGTGATGAGTAGCAAATAGCGCGATCGGAAACAAGCTGGTGCAAAGCTGTTTACGCAAGTCAATGACCAATACCCCGCCCTTCTAACAAACACGCTTACCAGGCAGCTTGTGGTTGTACAGCTTGTGGAGCTGGCCAAGCCACTTCCTGAAGGACTCCAGGCGCTGTGTGTCGTCGGACACATACGACGCCGTACGAAACAGCTTGGCGCCTTCGAGGAGGCTGAGGTCGCGCATGCGCCACTCCAGCTCCGAGTCCACCTTGCGGATGAACTTGAGTGAAAGCTCGAAGCAGGCGGTTACATCACCTTCTGTCTCATGGCCTGGCAGGGGGCGTTCGTGCAGGGCGAATTCGAAGGAGACGGCGTTGCCGTCCGCGTCCACGCCTTCCGCTTTCATCTGCCGCTTATCCATCTTCTGGTGGGCCTTGATGAAGTCAGGCAGCTGCATCTTCTCACCGCTGCCAAAAACGTGACTAGGGGACCTGTCGAAGTAGCGCGTCTTCAGGCGCATCCGCGTCTGTTGTACAAGGTGCGCCACGAGGGTGACGTCCACCTGCACACACAAAAGACATGCGGTCAGAAAGAGCATTGTGGGCGTACGTGTAGATACAACTGTGCTTGTTAGCACGTTACCTGACGTTGCTGAAAGCGCAGATTTAGCTGGTTGAGCTCCCAGAGCACATCCGCGAGGAAGCGGATGAGCCAGTGGAACTTGAACGAGGTGACTACCTCGTACAAGTCCTTCTTGTAGTCCTTCAGCACGACGATGGCGGCAGGCAGAACGTCTAGGAAGCGCTGGACCGCCTCGCCACGGGAGAGCCAGCGCAAATCGTTTATGCCCTGCGCCTCCAGATTCGTCTGGCAGTAGACGCGCTGGAGATTTTGAAACTTGGTGTAGTCCACGCTGCTGCGGCCGATGTGCTCGGAGAAGGCACGCACCACGTCGTCCACCATGCCGAGCTCGGGGACTGCCTCCGCCGCATCCTTAGCAGCCAATGCCTCCCTGCGCATTCAACATAAGCATGTTAGTAAGGTTTGCGCGTCACTGATCCGGTGCTGGAAAACACCCAGACTCCAACATGCGTACCTGTGAGCGACGCAATGAGTTGAAGCCAGGTGTGGTATGCGCAGTCGCAGCCTCGCGACTAGACCGTTGTTCTTGCCGGTCATGACACTCGCCCCGTCTGTAGATATTCCAGAAATCCTTTGGAGATCCAACCCGATTCCTGTAAGGTACTGCACAACAGCAGAGGTTAGGGAGGCCGCATCGGCACGGTCCACGGTAATGAGAGTTAAAAACTCCGTTATCGGAGTTACCCCATTGAAGAACGTCGCATACAGTATCAGGTGCTTGCCATTCACCCGGTCGGTGCTCTCATCCAGAAGAATCCCTATGTATGGGGATTCCAGCAGGTGGCCGCATTGAGTCTCTTGAAGGTAAGTGGCGGTTGCGCGCAGCATCTCTTTGAATCCGTAGCTGCGAGGACAACACACATGGCACACGAACACTAGTAGCATTAGCATCAGATCAGCTTGAGTCGCGGCCCAAACACAAGCGCCACGAAATCGCACTTACTCGGTGTAGTAGGCGCCGTACCCTCCAGACGGTGGAAGGTCCGGTAGTCCTTCCTTAGCAAGAAACCAGCACAAGGGAACAAACATGGCTATTGGCGCGTCAGCCTTGCAGATGAACAGCGCGATGTGGAGGCAGCGGATGATGTGCCGTGTAGCTGCATCAGTGCTCTGCCACCTTGTTAGTGTGGCTTGCTTCGCCTTCTCCGCGTCTGCTTTGGCCTCGTTGTCCAAGGCCTGCTTGTGGGCTCTGCTTGATGTGTGCGCGCGGATGCTCCCTAGCTGCATGTCTCGCGCACCCTCACCTCTGACGCCGTAGGCAGTGTGCGCGTTCGGATCCCCGTGCTTGATGCAGATGGCACATTTCAGTGAAGGCCTGCCGTTAGTCATGCGCATTAAGCGCAACCAACTGAATTTCTTTGACCATTGCGAATCGAAAGTCGTTTTTACCAACTCATACTCAGCCTCTGCAGAAGCGGTAGGAGGCTTCGGCTGAGCAGGAGCAGCACGGCGTGGCGGTGATGCCGCTTGTCGTGGAGGAGGGGCGCCCCAGAGCCTCTGCTGCTTGTATGTCACGCCGACACGCTGTCGCTTCACGGGCGCGGAGCTAATTGTGGACGGGGCTGCAGTGGCCGGCTTCGACGGGCCTTCGCCGCCATCGGGAACAAGCTCGAGAGACGGGTGTGGCTCCCGGGACTTTGGCGAGGCCGAACGCTCGCACGGGAAAACGGTGCCGACAAGACATTCAGAGGATGGCTCACGCGCAGGCTGAGAGATAGGGACGCTATAGTTTTCAGCCAGCCGAGGTAACACACCGAGAACGGAGAGACCGTTCCTGGTGCTACCAGGCGGATCAGGCTCAGATGCAGGCATTCGGTAGAACAAACGAGAGGGAAACGAGAGAATGGCCAGAGCCTGAGAGACCCCTCGGGAATCACAAAGCCCAAGGCGCCTCAGGCCGCAAGGTTCCCTCGCTGGTAGGGAACTGCATGGCAATGGCTGCAAGGCCACAGTGACTGCCAGGTGGTGGAAACGACAGCACGTACCCCACCTGGCGCGCAATTTAGCTCCGTTGGCAGTGCGCGATACTGCGTGACGCACGGTAACTGGGTGCGTTGGCTTCAATGTTGCTCAACGGACCAATCGTAGCTGTGCGGTGCCATCCGCATTGAATGTACGTTGGCGCGCCTGTGGGTGTATCCAACAAATGGTCCAGTGGGACCGTGGAGGAATTCGTCGTGGCGCGGACTGTGGCGGAATCCGCGGTACCGTCATACCCCGGATATAAGCGCCACCCGCGGATAAGCGCCTGGCGCTTTTAATCGGCGCCCGGCGCTTATATCCGGTGCTCGATTATAAGCGCACCCCCCTGAAAAAACTTGTTTTATTATAAGCGCACGTAAACTTTAAATTTTGAATTGTGTTCGAAACACTGTAACGATTTCTACTTCAGCAGGGGGATGTGTTGCAGATTCGCTTCCCTTCACATTCGGACCCTGCACTGGATGCGGGACCAGTCAGCAGGAGCAGTCAGGAGCTGTCAGAAGCTGTCAGAAGCTGTCAGGAGCTGTCAGAGTAGGTGTATCTCCAGCGCGCGCGAGAAATTTCACAGAACTTCGACTCGATTGAAAAAGGCTAGCACGAGATCTACAGCTTGGTGTTAAAACATATATAAAATATATATGTCGTTTTATAAACGCCGGCGCTTATAAATTTACCCGATTATAAGCCCACCCCCCCTAAAAAAACCTGTTTTATTATTGCCCCCCATGGGGGTATATCCGGGGTATGACGGTATGGGAAAGTTTCGGTAAAAGGGTAGTTGAACCTCTACCCTGATACAGTCAGTGTAATTGGAAAAGCTTCAAGAGTACTTTTACGCGTATTCTGATTGCACTAGGGTAAAAATTTGCATACCCTGATTTGAAAAGGGTAACTGCCAAAAAGTGGCCTATGAGCAGGGCAAAAAGGGTAAAATACCCTTGAAATTTGGGGCCTGCCTGCCAGCGTGTAGTCACTTGATCTTTCGCTATGCTAATCTCGTAACTCCATTCCATGCATGCAAAGTGCACGGATGTATGCACTGGTGTCACCAATTGCGGTGATATCCAACATCTTTGGTACCGTATTTCTCCCAAGTGCAGAATCTCCTAACCCCAACTGTAACACTTGGAGGAGCGGTAACCCAAACGAGGGGAGGCAGAGGCTTCACATGGTTCGAAGAGCGTAGGAACAGGGGCTAGTGCCGAGCCCCTTCAAATGCACTAGTTCTAAGCAGTAGCAGTTGTTGCCTTCTTCTTAGGGGGAGGGTTACCGCCCGCCAGAATCACGTAGATGTAAAACAGCACCATGGCAGCACTGAGGGCGATGCAAGGAAAAATGGGGGGGGAGGAGAGGGGAGGGGGTGGAATGAAGGGGAAAGGGAGTAAGGAAGGTAAAGCAGAGTGGCTTGATTAAAATGGGCTTCCTTTCACACTCTCACGGTCCGTAATCTCATGCAGTGTGCGCTGCTAGTGACATGCAGCGACCAGAAGAAAAGAAAAGAAAAGAAAAGAACAGCCACTTTGAGGGCAGAGCAGATGCAAGCAATGATTTGCACGAACGATAGGACAAAGGCGTGATGCTTCGAACATGTATGCTGATCTTCCCACCCTGCTCACCTGACCGCCACGCCAAGACCCAACGGGAAAATAGCACCCGTCTGCAGGATAGTACACAAGCCCGTGCGTGCACACGGGATCGGATTTACACATAGGTAAGAATGTGCACACATGGAAAACCAGAGCCAAGCGCAACCAACTGATTGGACGGGGAGCCAGAGCCCACAGCTCAATATTGCATTTGCAATGAATGGCTAAGAATGAAAGGTATGTGCAACTAGAATGACAAGGCTATGCAGGTGAGAGGGAGCAGTCAGAAGGAGCAATCGAAGGGCTGTTTGAAGGGCTGTCGAAGGGCTATTGAACGGCTTACCACTTGCAGGCGCAAGTATGCCTGGTATGCCAAGACAGCAGCGAGCACTGCATGTGGTGGTGTGGATGGCGAATAGGGGAAGTTAAATTGCATATGAGGTGACAATGTGTGGAAGCTGGTGGCTATGTGGTGGGGTGAGGGTTGAAAAGAGGAGCGGCGGGAATCGTGATCGTGAGTAGGGGAGAGAATGGGAGAGTGTGTGTGTGTGTGTGTGTGTGTATGTGTGTGTGTGTGTGTGCGTGTGTGTGTGTGTGTGTTGGTGAGTGGAGTGTATGGGTGGGTATTTGTGTGTAATGTGTCTGCGTGGGCATGCATATGCTTGGGTGGGTGTTCACGTGGATGTGTATGTGTATGCGTGTGTGGGATGGGCATAAATACGCATGCGCGGGCATGTGTGTGCATAAGCATGCATATGTGGGCATAAACATGCATGTGTGTGCATAAGCATGCATGTGTGGGCATAAACATGCATATGTGGGCATAAGCATGCATGTGTGGGCATAAACATGCATGTGCAGGATGTGTGGGCATAAACATGCATTTGTATGGACGGATGTGCATGTGCATGGTTGGGTGCGCACCTGCTTGGCTGAGGATCTAGGGCGTGCTGGTCTGCCCTTTGCGCCATGCCCGCAGGCTGCCCACCCCACTCACGGCTCCTCCACACAGCTTTCACGCCTTCCCCTTCATGCCTCCTCCCTTGCGTTTCCCTGCACCCACCTGCTTGGCCGAGGATGTAGGGTGTGCTGGACTGCCCCTTGCGCCACGCCCTCAGGCTGCCCACCCCGCCCAGCGCAATGGTGGCGCCGAACAGCGCTGTCACGCGAAGGGCGTCCGCGCTCTTGGTCAGCAGAAACCACGCCACTCCCGCCAATGCTGCTGCCGCGCCTGTGGTAGGGGAGAGGGGGAGAAGGTGGGAGGCGTGAAGCAGCGTGGCAATCAAGGCAGCGCGTCCGCGCTCTTGGTGAGCAGAAACCATGCCACGCCCGCCACCACTGCTGCCGCTCCTGTTTTGGCAAAGGGGAGAGGGGAGAACAGGGAGGCGCAAGGCATGGCCATCACAGTGTGGCTGCCCACCCCGCCCAGCGCAATGATGGTGCCACCGAGCAGCGCTGTCACGCGCAGAGCGTCCGCGCTCTTGGTGACCAGAAACCACGCCACGCCCGCCACCGCCGCTGCCGCTCCTGTGGGGGAGGGCGGAAAGAAGGAGAGGGAAAAGGAAGCGGATTGAAGGTGTGGTGAGGCGATCATGGCAGGGCGTCTGCGCTCACGAGGAATTATGCCACGCCCGCCGCCGCTGCTGCTGCTGCAGCTGTGGCGGGGAAAACGGGGAGAGGGAGAGTGGAGGAGGCGTGAAGGGGAATGGAAATGCGAGCGACACTCACGACAGGGCGTGTGCGTGCTTGGTCACCAGGAACCATCCCACGTGTTTGAAGATTATTTTTGAGACGTCTCAAAAATAATCTTCAAACACAGGGCGTGTGCGTGCTTGGTCGCCAGGAACCATGCCATGCCCGCCGTGACTGCTGCCGCGCCTGTTAGGCCGGGAAGAGAAGGGGGAAGGGGAGAGGGAGGTTTGAGGAGGTGTGAGTGACAATCCCGGTGTGGGGTCCGCGCTGAAGCAGAGCAGCAACCATGCCACGCCTGTGACGGCCTGCAGGGGGAGGGGAGAGAATAGGGACGTGAGAGAGGCGGAGGTGGAGAGGGGAGAGGAGAGGGGGAGAGGGGGAGAGGAGGAGAGGGGGAGAGGGGGAGAGGAGGAGAGGAGGAGAGGGGGAGAGGAGGAGAAGGGGAGAGGAGGAGAAGGGGAGAGGAGGAGAAGAGGAGTGGGGGTGAGGAGTAAGGCGGGACGAACAGGAGGTAATGACGGCACGGCGTCTGCGCACTTGGCCAGCAGGAGCGACGGAGGCCCACGAGGGCTGATGCTGCTACAGGCGCGCGTGCACCGGGATCACACGCGAGAAGGAAAGAAACTTCTGAGGCGCCTCAAAAGAATGCTGCTACAGGCGCGCGTGCACTGGGGTCACAGGCGAGAAAGAAAGAAACGGGTACCGACCCCACATTGCTAGGGCGGATGCATCAGGTACGGTACGATGAGAGGGAGCATTGACAGCAGATGGGATCTGCGCCGTACGATAGCAGAAGCCGATGTGGTGAAGCACGGACGAAGAGGGCGCGAAGAACAGGAGAGGTGCGGGTCGAGAGCTGGAGTATGGAGCGAGCCGGCAGGCTTGGTCTGCAGCCGTCTGCGTGCGTGTGCGGTGGCTGCGACGGTTGACGGATGAGACAAACGACACAAGCAGCGGAACCGCGTGGCACAGCCGAGCCGGCCGATCCAGCCGAACACGCTAAGAGGCGATTCAGGTGCTAACTGAATGTGATGCCGAAGCTGGAATCTTGAGGCGCCTCAAAAGGGGGTGCTCACCGAATGTGATGCCGAAGCAGAAGTCGTGAATAAACACGTGGCTCTCGTTGCGCTGAGGCGGCAGGCGGCACGGTGGACGGTGAGGCGGCGGGTGTGATGGTGCTCAGCTCACCGAATGTGATGCCGAAGCAGAAGTCGTGAATAAACGCGTGGCTCTTCGCCTCGCCCGCCGCTTCTGGCGGTGACGCGGCGGAGGAGGAGGAGGGCGACGCCGCGTCGCCGCTGCTCTTTGCCTCGCACCGGAACGACGTTCGGGTGCGATTCTTCGATGCAAGCCCCTTCGTTGAATGCACTATCGTAGCCGGGCGACAGCTGCTGTAGCGGAAGCGGGCAGGAAGGACTGGGCGGGGCCAGAGGGAGACGGCGGAGCTGGGGGAAGCGGAGGCGGGGAAGGAGGAGAAAGAAGGGACGGGACGTAGATGCGCGGCGGTGGCAACGAGGGAGAGGTGGAGCGCTGACGTGGCGGATGCCATCGTGTGGATCGTGCAGAATCCAACAGCACGATAGATCCCAGTGCCCTCTACCACCAGAGCTGGGAAATAAAGCTGGGACTCGCGCGATTCACAACGCAAGGGACTCAAGACAGGGAATCGTGCGCAGCGAGCTTTGATCTGACCCAAAGCTGCGAGCTCGACGTTGCGGAAGTTCAGCGAGAGAGGGAAATGGCCTGAGCGGCAATACCAAAGATTCCTAGAACTTGTGTGGGTGAAAGGTTTTTTATCAGGACCGCTTCGAAGGAGTCTTGGGAGAGCAGTGGAACATGGTCAGAGCGTCATGGGAAAACGGGCGAATATGGTTGGTGGGTTGTGTGGCGCTGCGAAGGCAATGTGTGTGTGCATGCGAGTTGATCGAAGAAAAAAAACAAGAATCGTTACCAGATTCGTCTCTTGTAACGAAATGGCATTTCGGGCAAATGTAGGTTCACCTGTGCGAAGGCTGGTGTTCCCAGGGTTTCCTCTCGATCGTTTTTGTGTCGCTTTCTCGGCGTGTTGTCGGTCGCGAATATCGGTGACTCGCGAAATCAGCCCTGATTTCGTGATTACACCAGTCATGGTGTTCCCTGGATCCACGATCGCGGCATGTCAGGGATTGGCGGGAAGATCACGGTGGTGTGACAAGAAAGATCTATGGCGAAGGACTACGAGGCGCGACCACCTTACGCCATAGCTTGTACTACCGATGTAGCGCCCCAGTACTCAGGGGAGGGACTGAACCCTGTCGTGCGACAGGATACTTCCAAGCTAGCATCAAAGAAAAATAGCGAAGTCGGGCTGTATCACGTGCTTATCCAGTGCCTATCTCAGATAGGCTACCACAGCCGCTTGTTTCAGTTCGGGCTTGTACTAGGACTCTATCACTGCGAGCACGCCGGTCTCAGTGCATGCAGCGCTCCCATCGACTTCCACGTTGTCAGGAAGGCAAAACCGGTTCAGAATCTTCTCAGTGCTCCGCCCCACGCGGCGATTCTCCGTGTCTTGTTTAGCTTCACAGGACCGCTCGTTGCTGATGGTCAGCAGGTTCGTGCCTTCTTCCACTAAAACTCCAACCTTGGTAGTTCTTCACGCTCGCTAGGTTGGCGATGAACTTGAAAGCTTCGAAGGTCTTCGTGACTTCTACGGCAATTGACGCCATGGCGTGGCTGTCGTTTACGTATTTTAGACGTGGGAGTGTTGAGGAGAATGCTGAATTCGTTTGGAATGTGCGACAGCCGAGAGGGATTTGAGCAGCAAATAGTTTCCCGATCGTGAGCGTCATTCCACTATTTCTCTGCGCAAAAACGAGAATGTAGGTAAGAGTGAGCAGGGATTTGGAAGCTGCACTGATTATTGGCTGGTAATGTGATGATACCCAGTTCAACTCAGGTATTTCTTTCAAATTAGGGTGCAACCCAGTCGTGAGCCCTAATTTCAGAGCTGAGAGCCGTGACTCCAGCGTATCCTCATGACCTTGTCTGCAAGGGGCAAATTGGTGCGAGCTAGAGAGGAGCGAAAGGTTGAATACTGCAGGTATGGTTGTCTTGGATTACAATGCAAAACAAACTAACGAATACATGAATCCAACCCTACAGTTGCCAACTATATTACACACGGCTGAGCATAAAATCTACGCCAACATTGAAGTGCAGCAGTAAGTCACAGAACTGCCACTGCAAGAGTGCACAGTTCTGAGACTGGCTGCTCTGTCTGCTCTAAGTGCCGAGCTACATACATGGCTGTGTAGCTATACAGGAGCCCCAAACCCATGGGCCTAAAGTTGCATCTCCACTAATAGACCGTTAGCATATCAGTGTACTCTGTCCCTGAAGGATGCAGCCGTTATTGGGTATGCCAGTGAGCCAAAACTGCAAAGCTGATGTAGATCACAGGCACCACCTGCTACCTAGCAGGCAACGGCTGGTGCCGTTCCCCAAACGTTCTTCACAGCCCATGCCGCCACAGCAGCCAGCCTGGACCTCTGCCACCAGTCAGAGCCGCTGCCACTGTCCCTTCCACCACACTCACGGCACATCCTTTTCTCCTGCTCGCAGCAGTCCCTTCTCCTCACTGCTTCTCCCTGTGCTAGCGGGTTCAACTCTACTTGCTCCTCGCCGTCGCTGCTGCTGCTTTGCGCGCCGAATCCCCATTCAGCTGCTCTACCGCAACCCTGATGCACATTGTGTGTCCCCTTTCCCCCGCCAGTGTTTCCGTTGCTCTCGCTGCTACTTCCGTCACTGCCCCGGCTGCTGCTGCTGTTGCTACTGTCGCTGCTGAGGCTCTCACAGAACGGAACCTGCTTGCCAGAAGAAGCGGAGGAGGAGGATAGAGATAATGACAGTGACGGCGCTGTCGTCAGACCGGAAGAAAGCCACGTGGACAGCGACGGGCTTGAGCGAGCCGTCATGGCTTTCATCAAGCACTCCTCTGCGACGTCCTTCCCGTCGTCGCATACATTCTGTGCGATTCGCTCAAGCAGACCGTTGCACGCCGCGGGACAAAACACGTTCACACACGACTCGTCGCTCAGCCACGCGTCGCACAGGACCTCGTCGATCGTGGGTCGTTCGCAGGGCTTCACGGTCATCATGCGACGGATCAGGTTCTTCGCCGCGTCGCTGACCAATCGCCAACTCGGGCTCGACCAATCAACATCTTCATTCAGCGCGCGCCGTCCGTCCTTAAATTCCGGCCAGCTGGCAGCAAGCATGGTGTACAGCAACACCCCGAGGCTCCACACGTCAGCAGACCAATCGTACGGTTCAGATGCAACCACCTCGGGAGCCTCGTATGGGTAACTTCCAACGGGGCCTCGCAGGCGGGACCCCTCGTCGAGACGCCTCGAAAGGCCGAAATCGGCGAGCTTCACTTCCCACTCGCGGCTCGGCGCGCAGCCACAGGCGAGCGCCGCGGAAGAGTCGGCGTCGTGAGCGTGCGGAATAGGACAAATTGGCCCGTCCAGGGATGGGTGGGCGGTGGATGAAGGGGGGGACGGGTCGCGGAGGAGGATGTTTTCGGGTTTAATGTCGCGATGGACGATCCCGTTTCGGTGACAGTGCTGCACGGCGAGAGCGACCCTCTTAAAGACGTAGCGCGCCTCGGTCTCCGGCAGCCCGTTTTGTTCAGAGACGAGTTTAAAGAGGTCACCGTCGGGACAGAGTTCCATGAGGAGGAAGATAAAGGCGTCGTTCTCGTAGACGCTGTGCAGATCGACGACGTTCGCGTGGCCCTGTAACCTCTGCATCGCCTCGATTTCGCGCGACACCTGTCGCATGTGGTCGCCGTGCGACGAGAACTGCGACTTGCTGATCTGCTTGCACGCGAAAGGCTGGCTCGTCGAGCGCGACGAGCAGCGCCACACCGTGCCGAACTGCCCCTGGCCTATGGCGCCCGAGAAGTCGAACTCGTGCTCGAGAATGGACGCTGGATGGTAGCCTGAGGACCGGGATACGAACCCGCTAAAGAGACCCATGGTCGTTCAAGTAGCCAGACGGACTAGTATCAAGACAGAATAGAATGATGAACTATGTCTACTAAGATGCTTTAGTAGCCTAAGCGATGAGAGGGTGAGTGCTGAGGTGAAGGTTGGAAACGAGAAAAACTCTTGATTGAGCCGTTCGAGAAAGATGGGGCTAGATTGAGGGGAAGGGTTAGGCCGGGCGTACTTCAAGCCGTCAACCGACGGCAATTCAATACTGTAAGCAATTCAAAGCTAACAAGCTGGCACTGCTGTCGATGGTGCTTCTTATGTATGAGAGCTCCCCTCAAGCCAAGGTTCGATGTTACTTCCTCAACCGCGTCGCCTTTCTCGCCACGGACTTTCTCGGCGGCAGTCAAGCCGCGTCTTCCATCCCATCCCATCCGCATGTGCTCCGTTGTCTGCTGGGTTCCTATTTCTTCCAGTCCGGTTATCCAATTCGACCCAGATTAACCCAGCGCAACCGAAAGGAAGCTAATTGCACTCATCCGCTTCGACCTATGATGACTTGTCATTGTCAGCAACACCTCCCCGTGAGCCATAAACCCGTCTCCCCCACGGACGGGAGTCACTCCTCCCCTCCCCTTTCCATCATCCCTGGCCAGAGTCGCACAGGCTGGCGTTTTCCCCGCATGACGCTGAAAGTTTCTTCGACGCTTCCGCACGGTCGCCCGTCGGCACATCTTTTTGACGAGGGGGGTCGGGGCGACGGAAGAAAAGTGAGTTGACGGCGAAAACGACTCGAATCTCTCCAGCAATTGGTCGTTAGGGGTTGCCTCCTTATCACCGCCTTGTGATTTCGTCGCCAGCGAGAAAGTGAAACCAAAATGTCGGTGATGATGCGCGCTCGCCAATCCCGATTGCACGATAGCAGCTCTTGCGACGATGGTATTGCCACGCTGCAAGCCCAACACCCTAGTGCGAAGAATCAGGATGAGGAAGCGACAGATCCATTGCATTGCACTTCCACTGCACTTGTATCGAATCAGTCAACGGTTGGCTTCTCTACAGTGATCAGCTATATCTACTGTCCCTTTCAATATTAACAAGAGTTATTCATTTGTCTACTCCGAATGTTCAGGTCGTTTGGCATCAGCTGCTATGAAACAAGAACCTTGGTTCGTGTTGGAATAAGATTCGGGAATTTTTAAGCACGTATCACATCAAAAGTATCTCATTCAGAATTTTAGTGTTGGAAGGTACCAGACCGGTATGTCATGTCATCATGTCGTGGATACCTTGCAACTGAGCATGCACATCCAGTCCAGACTGCGCGGCATTGGTCACACTGTAATACTTAGTGTACAGGACCCTCCGCTCTGTGTTTGTACGCAATGCAAGCAGGGAAGATCAAGTGCAAGCTCTTTTGATTTCATACAGATGCTGGAGCTGCGATGTCAAAGCATGGAAACCAGTAGCGCCGCTGGCCATCGGGATCGCCATCGTCCACCATGGCTATGCCCTCCTGGATGGGGGGGAGAGCATGGGGGGGAGAGATTGGGGAAAGCATCGGAAGAGATTGAGGAGAGAATTAGGAGAGATTGGGGAGAGCATGGGGAGAGAGAAAAGGGGAAGACGAAAAGAAGACGACAGAAATGAAGGCAACTGAGAAAACGAAAGCCAACAGAGTAAACGGAAGCTAGCAGTGCATGTTCGAGTGCAGATGATGCTATTATTCACAACCATGGTGCTACAGTGCACAACCATGATGCTACAGTGCACAACCATGGTGCTACAGTACACAACCATGGTGCTACAGTGCACAACCACGGTGCTACAGTGCACAACCATGGTATGACACTGCATCATCTAAGGCGTGAGTGAATCAGAGGTTGCTCACACCACAAATCATGCAGCTACCAGAGCTTCGCATTTTCACTCAGTTGCTTTGTATGATGCAGCTAGTCCTACCGACAATCACAGAACGCAGTAGCAGCAGCACAGCACCTTGAGCAGGGCGTCAAGGGCATCGTTGATCCGGCCGTGCCTTTTGAGTCGACTCGTAAGTCACCTATTCACAGAATACAGTAGCAGCAGCACGGCACCTTGAGCAGGGCGTCAAGGGCATCGTTGATCCGGCCGTGCCTTTCGAGTCGACTCGTAAGTCACCTATTCACAGAATACAGTAGCAGCAGCAGGGCACCTTGAGCAGGGCGTCAAGGGCATGGTTGATTCGGCCGTGCCTTTTGAGTCGACTCGTAAGTCACCTATTCACAGAATACAGTAGCAGCAGCACGGCACCTTGAGCAGGGCGTCAAGGGCATCGTTGATCCGGCCGTGCCTTTTGAGTCGACTCGTAAGTCACCTATTCACAGAATACAGTAGCAGCAGCAGGGCACCTTGAGCAGGGCGTCAAGGGCATGGTTGATTCGGCCGTGCCTTTTGAGTCGACTCTTAAGTCACCTATTCACAGAATACAGTAGCAGCAGCACGGCACCTTGAGCAGGGCGTCAAGGGCATGGTTGATTCGGCCGTGCCTTTTGAGTCGACTCGTAAGTCACCTATTCACAGAATACAGTAGCAGCAGCAGGGCACCTTGAGCAGGGCGTCAAGGGCATGGTTGATTCGGCCGTGCCTTTTGAGTCAAATCAAAAGTCACCTAGTGCACCTCCATTCACAGAACGCAGTAGCAGCACAGCACCTTGAGCAGGGCGTCAAGGGCATCGTTGATCCGGCCGTGCTGCCATGATGTGGCTGAGAGAATGTCAGCGATGGTCACACACCCACGCGCCTGTCACATGCAGTGCAGGGCAGAGCAGGTAGTCAGGCCCGCAGAAGCAAGGAAGTAGATGCCATAAACCGTGCTGCCATTACACGGAAAAGAGAATGTTCGCAATGCTCACATACCCACGCGCGTATTAATTGTCTGAACCACAATACGATACACTGACTGCAGTGACCCAACTAAGCAGCTCAACAAGTAAACGACTCAGCAACCCAACAAAGACATAGCAGGCTTATCCGAGGAGATTCCCTCTGAGTCAATTCACCACACCGAAACACCTGAAGCAAATCAGCTGTGCAAATTCACCTGATCCCATTCACCTGATCCCATTCACCTGATCCCATTCACCTGATCCCATTCACCTGAACCCAATTATCTGAGCCTAGACAACTGAGTCTTGCATGTAAGGCCCAACTAGCTGGAACCAAGTCACCTGCGCCACGTCACCTGCGCCACGTCACCTGCGCCACGTCACCTGCACCACGTCACCTGCACCATGTCACCTGCGCCACGTCACCTGTGCGAGGCGGAGGATGTCGTTCTGGTCGGTGCTGAGCTCCCGAGGCAGTGAGCGCACCACACGTGCCGTTCCACAAATCGATAGCTCAACAACGCAACAACTCAAGAACTTAACAACACAGCAATTCAGCAACTCAACTGCTCACAACTCAGCTAGTCAGCAACAGCCTCCTTCAAGGAGATTGTTCTGTGAGTCGATTCACCACACCAATGCACACCTGAAGCTATTCACCTGTGCCAGGCGGAGGATGTCGTTCTGGTCGGTGCTGAGCTCGCGAGGCAGCGAGCGCACCACGTGTGCCGCCCCCACCTTCTCCACAGCGAACCCTCCTCCTAGGGACTGCCAATGGCAAGGGAGCGGAGAGGGGAAGCACTAAGGCTTGTGGTGCAGGAGGAGGTGTAGAGGCAGGAGAGTGGCACAACGTGTGCCGCTCCCACCTTCTCCACCGCTAACCCTCCTCCTAGGGACCGCAGACCACAGCAGTTGGTTGGGAAGACGAGGAAAGGCTTTTGAGACATCTCAAAGAGCGCACCATGTGTGCCGAACCCCTCTCCACCGCAAACCATCGTCCTAGGTACTGCCAATGACAAGGGAAAAGAGGGAGGAAGCACAGAGGGTTGTGGTGAAGGAGGAGGGTGTTTTTGAGTCGACTCAAAAACAGAGGGTTGTGGTGAAGGAGGAGGGTGTTGTTGAGTCGACTCAAAAACAGAGGGTTGTGGTGAAGGAGGAGGGTGTTTTTGAGTCGACTCAAAAACAGAGGGTTGTGGTGAAGGAGGAGGGTGTTGTTGAGTCGACTCAAAAACAGAGGGTTGTGGTGAAGGAGGAGGGTGTTTTTGAGTCGACTCAAAAACAGAGGGTTGTGGTGAAGGAGGAGGGTGTTGTTGAGTCGACTCAAAAACAGAGGGTTGTGGTGAAGGAGGAGGGTGTTGTTGAGTCGACTCAAAAACAGAGGGTTGTGGTGAAGGAGGAGGGTGTTGTTGAGTCGACTCAAAAACAGAGGGTTGTGGTGAAGGAGGAGGGTGTTGTTGAGTCGACTCAAAAACAGAGGGTTGTGGTGAAGGAGGAGGGTTGTTGAGTCGACTAGAAAACAGAGGGTTGTGGTGAAGGAGGAAGGGTGTTTTTGAGTCGACTCAAAAACAGAGGGTTGTGGTGAAGGAGGAGGGTGTTGTTGAGTCGACTCAAAAACAGAGGGTTGTGGTGAAGGAGGAGGGTGTTGTTGAGTCGACTCAAAAACAGAGGGTTGTGGTGAAGGAGGAGGGTGTTGTTGAGTCGACTCAAAAACAGAGGGTTGTGGTGAAGGAGGAGGGTGTTGTTGAGTCGACTCAAAAACAGAGGGTTGTGGTGAAGGAGGAGGGTGTTGTTGAGTCGACTCAAAAACAGAGGGTTGTGGTGAAGGAGGAGGGTGTTGTTGAGTCGACTCAAAAACAGAGGGTTGTGGTGAAGGAGGAGGGTGTTGTTGAGTCGACTCAAAAACAGAGGGTTGTGGTGAAGGAGGAGGGTGTTGTTGAGTCGACTCAAAAACAGAGGGTTGTGGTGAAGGAGGAGGGTGTTGTTGAGTCGACTCAAAAACAGAGGGTTGTGGTGAAGGAGGAGGGTGTTGTTGAGTCGACTCAAAAACAGAGGGTTGTGGTGAAGGAGGAGGGTGTTGTTGAGTCGACTCAAAAACAGAGGGTTGTGGTGAAGGAGGAGGGTGTTGTTGAGTCGACTCAAAAACAGAGGGTTGTGGTGAAGGAGGAGGGTGTTGTTGAGTCGACTCAAAAACAGAGGGTTGTGGTGAAGGAGGAGGGTGTTTTGAGTCGACTCAAAAACAGAGGGTTGTGGTGAAGGAGGAGGGTGTTGTTGAGTCGACTCAAAAACAGAGGGTTGTGGTGAAGGAGGAGGGTGTTGTTGAGTCGACTCAAAAACAGAGGGTTGTGGTGAAGGAGGAGGGTGTTGTTGAGTCGACTCAAAAACAGAGGGTTGTGGTGAAGGAGGAGGGTGTTGTTGAGTCGACTCAAAAACAGAGGGTTGTGGTGAAGGAGGAGGGTGTTGTTGAGTCGACTCAAAAACAGAGGGTTGTGGTGAAGGAGGAGGGTGTTGTTGAGTCGACTCAAAAACAGAGGGTTGTGGTGAAGGAGGAGGGTGTTGTTGAGTCGACTCAAAAACAGAGGGTTGTGGTGAAGGAGGAAGGTGTTTTTGAGTCGACTCAAAAACAGAGGGTTGTGGTGAAGGAGGAGGGTGTTTTGAGTCGACTCAAAAACAGAGGGTTGTGGTGAAGGAGGAGGGTGTTGTTGAGTCGACTCAAAAACAGAGGGTTGTGGTGAAGGAGGAGGGTGTTGTTGAGTCGACTCAAAAACAGAGGGTTGTGGTGAAGGAGGAGGGTGTTGTTGAGTCGACTCAAAAACAGAGGGTTGTGGTGAAGGAGGAGGGTGTTGTTGAGTCGACTCAAAAACAGAGGGTTGTGGTGAAGGAGGAGGGTGTTGTTGAGTCGACTCAAAAACAGAGGGTTGTGGTGAAGGAGGAGGTGTTTTTGAGTCGACTCAAAAACAGAGGGTTGTGGTGAAGGAGGAGGGTGTTTTGAGTCGACTCAAAAACAGAGGGTTGTGGTGAAGGAGGAGGGTGTTGTTGAGTCGACTCAAAAACAGAGGGTTGTGGTGAAGGAGGAGGGTGTTGTTGAGTCGACTCAAAAACAGAGGGTTGTGGTGAAGGAGGAGGGTGTTTTTGAGTCGACTCAAAAACAGAGGGTTGTGGTGAAGGAGGAGGGTGTTGTTGAGTCGACTCAAAAACAGAGGGTTGTGGTGAAGGAGGAGGGTGTTGTTGAGTCGACTCAAAAACAGAGGGTTGTGGTGAAGGAGGAGGGTGTTGTTGAGTCGACTCAAAAACAGAGGGTTGTGGTGAAGGAGGAGGGTGTTGTTGAGTCGACTCAAAAACAGAGGGTTGTGGTGAAGGAGGAGGGTGTTGTTGAGTCGACTCAAAAACAGAGGGTTGTGGTGAAGGAGGAGGGTGTTGTTGAGTCGACTCAAAAACAGAGGGTTGTGGTGAAGGAGGAGGGTGTTGTTGAGTCGACTCAAAAACAGAGGGTTGTGGTGAAGGAGGAGGGTGTTGTTGAGTCGACTCAAAAACAGAGGGTTGTGGTGAAGGAGGAGGGTGTTGTTGAGTCGACTCAAAAACAGAGGGTTGTGGTGAAGGAGGAGGGTGTTGTTGAGTCGACTCAAAAACAGAGGGTTGTGGTGAAGGAGGAGGGTGTTGTTGAGTCGACTCAAAAACAGAGGGTTGTGGTGAAGGAGGAGGGTGTTGTTGAGTCGACTCAAAAACAGAGGGTTGTGGTGAAGGAGGAGGGTGTTGTTGAGTCGACTCAAAAACAGAGGGTTGTGGTGAAGGAGGAGGGTGTTGTTGAGTCGACTCAAAAACAGAGGGTTGTGGTGAAGGAGGAGGGTGTTGTTGAGTCGACTCAAAAACAGAGGGTTGTGGTGAAGGAGGAGGGTGTTTTGAGTCGACTCAAAAACAGAGGGTTGTGGTGAAGGAGGAGGGTGTTGTTGAGTCGACTCAAAAACAGAGGGTTGTGGTGAAGGAGGAGGGTGTTGTTGAGTCGACTCAAAAACAGAGGGTTGTGGTGAAGGAGGAGGGTGTTGTTGAGTCGACTCAAAAACAGAGGGTTGTGGTGAAGGAGGAGGGTGTTGTTGAGTCGACTCAAAAACAGAGGGTTGTGGTGAAGGAGGAGGGTGTTGTTGAGTCGACTCAAAAACAGAGGGTTGTGGTGAAGGAGGAGGGTGTTGTTGAGTCGACTCAAAAACAGAGGGTTGTGGTGAAGGAGGAGGGTGTTGTTGAGTCGACTCAAAAACAGAGGGTTGTGGTGAAGGAGGAAGGTGTTTTTGAGTCGACTCAAAAACAGAGGGTTGTGGTGAAGGAGGAGGGTGTTTTTGAGTCGACTCAAAAACAGAGGGTTGTGGTGAAGGAGGAGGGTGTTGTTGAGTCGACTCAAAAACAGAGGGTTGTGGTGAAGGAGGAGGGTGTTGTTGAGTCGACTCAAAAACAGAGGGTTGTGGTGAAGGAGGAGGGTGTTGTTGAGTCGACTCAAAAACAGAGGGTTGTGGTGAAGGAGGAGGGTGTTGTTGAGTCGACTCAAAAACAGAGGGTTGTGGTGAAGGAGGAGGGTGTTGTTGAGTCGACTCAAAAACAGAGGGTTGTGGTGAAGGAGGAAGGTGTTTTTGAGTCGACTCAAAAACAGAGGGTTGTGGTGAAGGAGGAGGGTGTTTTTGAGTCGACTCAAAAACAGAGGGTTGTGGTGAAGGAGGAGGGTGTTGTTGAGTCGACTCAAAAACAGAGGGTTGTGGTGAAGGAGGAGGGTGTTGTTGAGTCGACTCAAAAACAGAGGGTTGTGGTGAAGGAGGAGGGTGTTGTTGAGTCGACTCAAAAACAGAGGGTTGTGGTGAAGGAGGAGGGTGTTGTTGAGTCGACTCAAAAACAGAGGGTTGTGGTGAAGGAGGAGGGTGTTGTTGAGTCGACTCAAAAACAGAGGGTTGTGGTGAAGGAGGAGGGTGTTGTTGAGTCGACTCAAAAACAGAGGGTTGTGGTGAAGGAGGAGGGTGTTGTTGAGTCGACTCAAAAACAGAGGGTTGTGGTGAAGGAGGAGGGTGTTGTTGAGTCGACTCAAAAACAGAGGGTTGTGGTGAAGGAGGAGGGTGTTGTTGAGTCGACTCAAAAACAGAGGGTTGTGGTGAAGGAGGAGGGTGTTGTTGAGTCGACTCAAAAACAGAGGGTTGTGGTGAAGGAGGAGGGTGTTGTTGAGTCGACTCAAAAACAGAGGGTTGTGGTGAAGGAGGAGGGTGTTGTTGAGTCGACTCAAAAACAGAGGGTTGTGGTGAAGGAGGAGGGTGTTGTTGAGTCGACTCAAAAACAGAGGGTTGTGGTGAAGGAGGAGGGTGTTGTTGAGTCGACTCAAAAACAGAGGGTTGTGGTGAAGGAGGAGGGTGTTGTTGAGTCGACTCAAAAACAGAGGGTTGTGGTGAAGGAGGAGGGTGTTGTTGAGTCGACTCAAAAACAGAGGGTTGTGGTGAAGGAGGAGGGTGTTGTTGAGTCGACTCAAAAACAGAGGGTTGTGGTGAAGGAGGAGGGTGTTGTTGAGTCGACTCAAAAACAGAGGGTTGTGGTGAAGGAGGAGGGTGTTTTGAGTCGACTCAAAAACAGAGGGTTGTGGTGAAGGAGGAGGGTGTTGTTGAGTCGACTCAAAAACAGAGGGTTGTGGTGAAGGAGGAGGGTGTTGTTGAGTCGACTCAAAAACAGAGGGTTGTGGTGAAGGAGGAGGGTGTTGTTGAGTCGACTCAAAAACAGAGGGTTGTGGTGAAGGAGGAGGGTGTTGTTGAGTCGACTCAAAAACAGAGGGTTGTGGTGAAGGAGGAGGGTGTTGTTGAGTCGACTCAAAAACAGAGGGTTGTGGTGAAGGAGGAGGGTGTTGTTGAGTCGACTCAAAAACAGAGGGTTGTGGTGAAGGAGGAGGGTGTTGTTGAGTCGACTCAAAAACAGAGGGTTGTGGTGAAGGAGGAGGGTGTTTTTGAGTCGACTCAAAAACAGAGGGTTGTGGTGAAGGAGGAGGGTGTTTTTGAGTCGACTCAAAAACAGAGGGTTGTGGTGAAGGAGGAGGGTGTTGTTGAGTCGACTCAAAAACAGAGGGTTGTGGTGAAGGAGGAGGGTGTTGTTGAGTCGACTCAAAAACAGAGGGTTGTGGTGAAGGAGGAGGGTGTTGTTGAGTCGACTCAAAAACAGAGGGTTGTGGTGAAGGAGGAGGGTGTTGTTGAGTCGACTCAAAAACAGAGGGTTGTGGTGAAGGAGGAGGGTGTTGTTGAGTCGACTCAAAAACAGAGGGTTGTGGTGAAGGAGGAGGGTGTTTTTGAGTCGACTCAAAAACAGAGGGTTGTGGTGAAGGAGGAGGGTGTTTTTGAGTCGACTCAAAAACAGAGGGTTGTGGTGAAGGAGGAGGGTGTTGTTGAGTCGACTCAAAAACAGAGGGTTGTGGTGAAGGAGGAGGGTGTTGTTGAGTCGACTCAAAAACAGAGGGTTGTGGTGAAGGAGGAGGGTGTTGTTGAGTCGACTCAAAAACAGAGGGTTGTGGTGAAGGAGGAGGGTGTTTTGAGTCGACTCAAAAACAGAGGGTTGTGGTGAAGGAGGAGGGTGTTGTTGAGTCGACTCAAAAACAGAGGGTTGTGGTGAAGGAGGAGGGTGTTGTTGAGTCGACTCAAAAACAGAGGGTTGTGGTGAAGGAGGAGGGTGTTGTTGAGTCGACTCAAAAACAGAGGGTTGTGGTGAAGGAGGAGGGTGTTGTTGAGTCGACTCAAAAACAGAGGGTTGTGGTGAAGGAGGAGGGTGTTGTTGAGTCGACTCAAAAACAGAGGGTTGTGGTGAAGGAGGAGGGTGTTTTTGAGTCGACTCAAAAACAGAGGGTTGTGGTGAAGGAGGAGGGTGTTGTTGAGTCGACTCAAAAACAGAGGGTTGTGGTGAAGGAGGAGGGTGTTGTTGAGTCGACTCAAAAACAGAGGGTTGTGGTGAAGGAGGAGGGTGTTGTTGAGTCGACTCAAAAACAGAGGGTTGTGGTGAAGGAGGAGGGTGTTGTTGAGTCGACTCAAAAACAGAGGGTTGTGGTGAAGGAGGAGGGTGTTGTTGAGTCGACTCAAAAACAGAGGGTTGTGGTGAAGGAGGAGGGTGTTTTTGAGTCGACTCAAAAACAGAGGGTTGTGGTGAAGGAGGAGGGTGTTTTTGAGTCGACTCAAAAACAGAGGGTTGTGGTGAAGGAGGAGGGTGTTTTTGAGTCGACTCAAAAACAGAGGGTTGTGGTGAAGGAGGAGGGTGTTTTTGAGTCGACTCAAAAACAGAGGGTTGTGGTGAAGGAGGAGGGTGTTGTTGAGTCGACTCAAAAACAGAGGGTTGTGGTGAAGGAGGAGGGTGTTGTTGAGTCGACTCAAAAACAGAGGGTTGTGGTGAAGGAGGAGGGTGTTGTTGAGTCGACTCAAAAACAGAGGGTTGTGGTGAAGGAGGAGGGTGTTGTTGAGTCGACTCAAAAACAGAGGGTTGTGGTGAAGGAGGAGGGTGTTGTTGAGTCGACTCAAAAACAGAGGGTTGTGGTGAAGGAGGAGGGTGTTGTTGAGTCGACTCAAAAACAGAGGGTTGTGGTGAAGGAGGAAGGTGTTTTTGAGTCGACTCAAAAACAGAGGGTTGTGGTGAAGGAGGAGGGTGTTTTTGAGTCGACTCAAAAACAGAGGGTTGTGGTGAAGGAGGAGGGTGTTGTTGAGTCGACTCAAAAACAGAGGGTTGTGGTGAAGGAGGAGGGTGTTGTTGAGTCGACTCAAAAACAGAGGGTTGTGGTGAAGGAGGAGGGTGTTGTTGAGTCGACTCAAAAACAGAGGGTTGTGGTGAAGGAGGAGGGTGTTTTTGAGTCGACTCAAAAACAGAGGGTTGTGGTGAAGGAGGAGGGTGTTGTTGAGTCGACTCAAAAACAGAGGGTTGTGGTGAAGGAGGAGGGTGTTGTTGAGTCGACTCAAAAACAGAGGGTTGTGGTGAAGGAGGAGGGTGTTGTTGAGTCGACTCAAAAACAGAGGGTTGTGGTGAAGGAGGAGGGTGTTGTTGAGTCGACTCAAAAACAGAGGGTTGTGGTGAAGGAGGAGGGTGTTTTGAGTCGACTCAAAAACAGAGGGTTGTGGTGAAGGAGGAGGGTGTTGTTGAGTCGACTCAAAAACAGAGGGTTGTGGTGAAGGAGGAGGGTGTTGTTGAGTCGACTCAAAAACAGAGGGTTGTGGTGAAGGAGGAGGGTGTTGTTGAGTCGACTCAAAAACAGAGGGTTGTGGTGAAGGAGGAGGGTGTTGTTGAGTCGACTCAAAAACAGAGGGTTGTGGTGAAGGAGGAGGGTGTTGTTGAGTCGACTCAAAAACAGAGGGTTGTGGTGAAGGAGGAGGGTGTTTTGAGTCGACTCAAAAACAGAGGGTTGTGGTGAAGGAGGAGGGTGTTTTTGAGTCGACTCAAAAACAGAGGGTTGTGGTGAAGGAGGAGGGTGTTTTTGAGTCGACTCAAAAACAGAGGGTTGTGGTGAAGGAGGAGGGTGTTTTGAGTCGACTCAAAAACAGAGGGTTGTGGTGAAGGAGGAGGGTGTTGTTGAGTCGACTCAAAAACAGAGGGTTGTGGTGAAGGAGGAGGGTGTTGTTGAGTCGACTCAAAAACAGAGGGTTGTGGTGAAGGAGGAGGGTGTTGTTGAGTCGACTCAAAAACAGAGGGTTGTGGTGAAGGAGGAGGGTGTTGTTGAGTCGACTCAAAAACAGAGGGTTGTGGTGAAGGAGGAGGGTGTTGTTGAGTCGACTCAAAAACAGAGGGTTGTGGTGAAGGAGGAGGGTGTTGTTGAGTCGACTCAAAAACAGAGGGTTGTGGTGAAGGAGGAGGTGTTTTTGAGTCGACTCAAAAACAGAGGGTTGTGGTGAAGGAGGAGGGTGTTTTTGAGTCGACTCAAAAACAGAGGGTTGTGGTGAAGGAGGAGGGTGTTGTTGAGTCGACTCAAAAACAGAGGGTTGTGGTGAAGGAGGAGGGTGTTGTTGAGTCGACTCAAAAACAGAGGGTTGTGGTGAAGGAGGAGGGTGTTGTTGAGTCGACTCAAAAACAGAGGGTTGTGGTGAAGGAGGAGGGTGTTTTTGAGTCGACTCAAAAACAGAGGGTTGTGGTGAAGGAGGAGGGTGTTGTTGAGTCGACTCAAAAACAGAGGGTTGTGGTGAAGGAGGAGGGTGTTGTTGAGTCGACTCAAAAACAGAGGGTTGTGGTGAAGGAGGAGGGTGTTGTTGAGTCGACTCAAAAACAGAGGGTTGTGGTGAAGGAGGAGGGTGTTGTTGAGTCGACTCAAAAACAGAGGGTTGTGGTGAAGGAGGAAGGTGTTTTGAGTCGACTCAAAAACAGAGGGTTGTGGTGAAGGAGGAGGGTGTTGTTGAGTCGACTCAAAAACAGAGGGTTGTGGTGAAGGAGGAGGGTGTTGTTGAGTCGACTCAAAAACAGAGGGTTGTGGTGAAGGAGGAGGGTGTTGTTGAGTCGACTCAAAAACAGAGGGTTGTGGTGAAGGAGGAGGGTGTTGTTGAGTCGACTCAAAAACAGAGGGTTGTGGTGAAGGAGGAGGGTGTTGTTGAGTCGACTCAAAAACAGAGGGTTGTGGTGAAGGAGGAGGGTGTTTTTGAGTCGACTCAAAAACAGAGGGTTGTGGTGAAGGAGGAGGGTGTTTTTGAGTCGACTCAAAAACAGAGGGTTGTGGTGAAGGAGGAGGGTGTTTTTGAGTCGACTCAAAAACAGAGGGTTGTGGTGAAGGAGGAGGGTGTTTTTGAGTCGACTCAAAAACAGAGGGTTGTGGTGAAGGAGGAGGGTGTTGTTGAGTCGACTCAAAAACAGAGGGTTGTGGTGAAGGAGGAGGGTGTTGTTGAGTCGACTCAAAAACAGAGGGTTGTGGTGAAGGAGGAGGGTGTTGTTGAGTCGACTCAAAAACAGAGGGTTGTGGTGAAGGAGGAGGGTGTTGTTGAGTCGACTCAAAAACAGAGGGTTGTGGTGAAGGAGGAGGGTGTTGTTGAGTCGACTCAAAAACAGAGGGTTGTGGTGAAGGAGGAGGGTGTTGTTGAGTCGACTCAAAAACAGAGGGTTGTGGTGAAGGAGGAGGGTGTTTTTGAGTCGACTCAAAAACAGAGGGTTGTGGTGAAGGAGGAGGGTGTTTTTGAGTCGACTCAAAAACAGAGGGTTGTGGTGAAGGAGGAGGGTGTTGTTGAGTCGACTCAAAAACAGAGGGTTGTGGTGAAGGAGGAGGGTGTTGTTGAGTCGACTCAAAAACAGAGGGTTGTGGTGAAGGAGGAGGGTGTTGTTGAGTCGACTCAAAAACAGAGGGTTGTGGTGAAGGAGGAGGGTGTTGTTGAGTCGACTCAAAAACAGAGGGTTGTGGTGAAGGAGGAGGGTGTTGTTGAGTCGACTCAAAAACAGAGGGTTGTGGTGAAGGAGGAGGGTGTTGTTGAGTCGACTCAAAAACAGAGGGTTGTGGTGAAGGAGGAGGGTGTTGTTGAGTCGACTCAAAAACAGAGGGTTGTGGTGAAGGAGGAGGGTGTTGTTGAGTCGACTCAAAAACAGAGGGTTGTGGTGAAGGAGGAGGGTGTTGTTGAGTCGACTCAAAAACAGAGGGTTGTGGTGAAGGAGGAGGGTGTTTTTGAGTCGACTCAAAAACAGAGGGTTGTGGTGAAGGAGGAGGGTGTTGTTGAGTCGACTCAAAAACAGAGGGTTGTGGTGAAGGAGGAGGGTGTTGTTGAGTCGACTCAAAAACAGAGGGTTGTGGTGAAGGAGGAGGGTGTTGTTGAGTCGACTCAAAAACAGAGGGTTGTGGTGAAGGAGGAGGGTGTTTTTGAGTCGACTCAAAAACAGAGGGTTGTGGTGAAGGAGGAGGGTGTTGTTGAGTCGACTCAAAAACAGAGGGTTGTGGTGAAGGAGGAGGGTGTTGTTGAGTCGACTCAAAAACAGAGGGTTGTGGTGAAGGAGGAGGGTGTTGTTGAGTCGACTCAAAAACAGAGGGTTGTGGTGAAGGAGGAGGGTGTTTTTGAGTCGACTCAAAAACAGAGGGTTGTGGTGAAGGAGGAGGGTGTTGTTGAGTCGACTCAAAAACAGAGGGTTGTGGTGAAGGAGGAGGGTGTTGTTGAGTCGACTCAAAAACAGAGGGTTGTGGTGAAGGAGGAGGGTGTTGTTGAGTCGACTCAAAAACAGAGGGTTGTGGTGAAGGAGGAGGGTGTTGTTGAGTCGACTCAAAAACAGAGGGTTGTGGTGAAGGAGGAGGGTGTTGTTGAGTCGACTCAAAAACAGAGGGTTGTGGTGAAGGAGGAGGGTGTTGTTGAGTCGACTCAAAAACAGAGGGTTGTGGTGAAGGAGGAGGGTGTTGTTGAGTCGACTCAAAAACAGAGGGTTGTGGTGAAGGAGGAGGGTGTTGTTGAGTCGACTCAAAAACAGAGGGTTGTGGTGAAGGAGGAGGGTGTTGTTGAGTCGACTCAAAAACAGAGGGTTGTGGTGAAGGAGGAGGGTGTTTTTGAGTCGACTCAAAAACAGAGGGTTGTGGTGAAGGAGGAGGGTGTTTTTGAGTCGACTCAAAAACAGAGGGTTGTGGTGAAGGAGGAGGGTGTTGTTGAGTCGACTCAAAAACAGAGGGTTGTGGTGAAGGAGGAGGGTGTTGTTGAGTCGACTCAAAAACAGAGGGTTGTGGTGAAGGAGGAGGGTGTTGTTGAGTCGACTCAAAAACAGAGGGTTGTGGTGAAGGAGGAGGGTGTTTTGAGTCGACTCAAAAACAGAGGGTTGTGGTGAAGGAGGAGGGTGTTGTTGAGTCGACTCAAAAACAGAGGGTTGTGGTGAAGGAGGAGGGTGTTGTTGAGTCGACTCAAAAACAGAGGGTTGTGGTGAAGGAGGAGGGTGTTGTTGAGTCGACTCAAAAACAGAGGGTTGTGGTGAAGGAGGAGGGTGTTGTTGAGTCGACTCAAAAACAGAGGGTTGTGGTGAAGGAGGAGGGTGTTGTTGAGTCGACTCAAAAACAGAGGGTTGTGGTGAAGGAGGAGGGTGTTTTTGAGTCGACTCAAAAACAGAGGGTTGTGGTGAAGGAGGAGGGTGTTGTTGAGTCGACTCAAAAACAGAGGGTTGTGGTGAAGGAGGAGGGTGTTGTTGAGTCGACTCAAAAACAGAGGGTTGTGGTGAAGGAGGAGGGTGTTGTTGAGTCGACTCAAAAACAGAGGGTTGTGGTGAAGGAGGAGGGTGTTGTTGAGTCGACTCAAAAACAGAGGGTTGTGGTGAAGGAGGAGGGTGTTGTTGAGTCGACTCAAAAACAGAGGGTTGTGGTGAAGGAGGAGGGTGTTTTGAGTCGACTCAAAAACAGAGGGTTGTGGTGAAGGAGGAGGGTGTTTTTGAGTCGACTCAAAAACAGAGGGTTGTGGTGAAGGAGGAGGGTGTTTTTGAGTCGACTCAAAAACAGAGGGTTGTGGTGAAGGAGGAGGGTGTTTTGAGTCGACTCAAAAACAGAGGGTTGTGGTGAAGGAGGAGGGTGTTGTTGAGTCGACTCAAAAACAGAGGGTTGTGGTGAAGGAGGAGGGTGTTGTTGAGTCGACTCAAAAACAGAGGGTTGTGGTGAAGGAGGAGGGTGTTGTTGAGTCGACTCAAAAACAGAGGGTTGTGGTGAAGGAGGAGGGTGTTGTTGAGTCGACTCAAAAACAGAGGGTTGTGGTGAAGGAGGAGGGTGTTGTTGAGTCGACTCAAAAACAGAGGGTTGTGGTGAAGGAGGAGGGTGTTGTTGAGTCGACTCAAAAACAGAGGGTTGTGGTGAAGGAGGAGGGTGTTTTTGAGTCGACTCAAAAACAGAGGGTTGTGGTGAAGGAGGAGGGTGTTTTTGAGTCGACTCAAAAACAGAGGGTTGTGGTGAAGGAGGAGGGTGTTGTTGAGTCGACTCAAAAACAGAGGGTTGTGGTGAAGGAGGAGGGTGTTGTTGAGTCGACTCAAAAACAGAGGGTTGTGGTGAAGGAGGAGGGTGTTGTTGAGTCGACTCAAAAACAGAGGGTTGTGGTGAAGGAGGAGGGTGTTTTTGAGTCGACTCAAAAACAGAGGGTTGTGGTGAAGGAGGAGGGTGTTGTTGAGTCGACTCAAAAACAGAGGGTTGTGGTGAAGGAGGAGGGTGTTGTTGAGTCGACTCAAAAACAGAGGGTTGTGGTGAAGGAGGAGGGTGTTGTTGAGTCGACTCAAAAACAGAGGGTTGTGGTGAAGGAGGAGGGTGTTGTTGAGTCGACTCAAAAACAGAGGGTTGTGGTGAAGGAGGAGGGTGTTTTTGAGTCGACTCAAAAACAGAGGGTTGTGGTGAAGGAGGAGGGTGTTGTTGAGTCGACTCAAAAACAGAGGGTTGTGGTGAAGGAGGAGGGTGTTGTTGAGTCGACTCAAAAACAGAGGGTTGTGGTGAAGGAGGAGGGTGTTGTTGAGTCGACTCAAAAACAGAGGGTTGTGGTGAAGGAGGAGGGTGTTGTTGAGTCGACTCAAAAACAGAGGGTTGTGGTGAAGGAGGAGGGTGTTGTTGAGTCGACTCAAAAACAGAGGGTTGTGGTGAAGGAGGAGGGTGTTTTGAGTCGACTCAAAAACAGAGGGTTGTGGTGAAGGAGGAGGGTGTTTTTGAGTCGACTCAAAAACAGAGGGTTGTGGTGAAGGAGGAGGGTGTTTTTGAGTCGACTCAAAAACAGAGGGTTGTGGTGAAGGAGGAGGGTGTTTTTGAGTCGACTCAAAAACAGAGGGTTGTGGTGAAGGAGGAGGGTGTTGTTGAGTCGACTCAAAAACAGAGGGTTGTGGTGAAGGAGGAGGGTGTTGTTGAGTCGACTCAAAAACAGAGGGTTGTGGTGAAGGAGGAGGGTGTTGTTGAGTCGACTCAAAAACAGAGGGTTGTGGTGAAGGAGGAGGGTGTTGTTGAGTCGACTCAAAAACAGAGGGTTGTGGTGAAGGAGGAGGGTGTTGTTGAGTCGACTCAAAAACAGAGGGTTGTGGTGAAGGAGGAGGGTGTTGTTGAGTCGACTCAAAAACAGAGGGTTGTGGTGAAGGAGGAGGTGTTTTTGAGTCGACTCAAAAACAGAGGGTTGTGGTGAAGGAGGAGGGTGTTTTTGAGTCGACTCAAAAACAGAGGGTTGTGGTGAAGGAGGAGGGTGTTGTTGAGTCGACTCAAAAACAGAGGGTTGTGGTGAAGGAGGAGGGTGTTGTTGAGTCGACTCAAAAACAGAGGGTTGTGGTGAAGGAGGAGGGTGTTGTTGAGTCGACTCAAAAACAGAGGGTTGTGGTGAAGGAGGAGGGTGTTTTTGAGTCGACTCAAAAACAGAGGGTTGTGGTGAAGGAGGAGGGTGTTGTTGAGTCGACTCAAAAACAGAGGGTTGTGGTGAAGGAGGAGGGTGTTGTTGAGTCGACTCAAAAACAGAGGGTTGTGGTGAAGGAGGAGGGTGTTGTTGAGTCGACTCAAAAACAGAGGGTTGTGGTGAAGGAGGAGGGTGTTGTTGAGTCGACTCAAAAACAGAGGGTTGTGGTGAAGGAGGAGGGTGTTGTTGAGTCGACTCAAAAACAGAGGGTTGTGGTGAAGGAGGAGGGTGTTTTTGAGTCGACTCAAAAACAGAGGGTTGTGGTGAAGGAGGAGGGTGTTGTTGAGTCGACTCAAAAACAGAGGGTTGTGGTGAAGGAGGAGGGTGTTGTTGAGTCGACTCAAAAACAGAGGGTTGTGGTGAAGGAGGAGGGTGTTGTTGAGTCGACTCAAAAACAGAGGGTTGTGGTGAAGGAGGAGGGTGTTGTTGAGTCGACTCAAAAACAGAGGGTTGTGGTGAAGGAGGAGGGTGTTGTTGAGTCGACTCAAAAACAGAGGGTTGTGGTGAAGGAGGAGGGTGTTTTTGAGTCGACTCAAAAACAGAGGGTTGTGGTGAAGGAGGAGGGTGTTTTTGAGTCGACTCAAAAACAGAGGGTTGTGGTGAAGGAGGAGGGTGTTTTTGAGTCGACTCAAAAACAGAGGGTTGTGGTGAAGGAGGAGGGTGTTTTTGAGTCGACTCAAAAACAGAGGGTTGTGGTGAAGGAGGAGGGTGTTGTTGAGTCGACTCAAAAACAGAGGGTTGTGGTGAAGGAGGAGGGTGTTGTTGAGTCGACTCAAAAACAGAGGGTTGTGGTGAAGGAGGAGGGTGTTGTTGAGTCGACTCAAAAACAGAGGGTTGTGGTGAAGGAGGAGGGTGTTGTTGAGTCGACTCAAAAACAGAGGGTTGTGGTGAAGGAGGAGGGTGTTGTTGAGTCGACTCAAAAACAGAGGGTTGTGGTGAAGGAGGAGGGTGTTGTTGAGTCGACTCAAAAACAGAGGGTTGTGGTGAAGGAGGAGGGTGTTGTTGAGTCGACTCAAAAACAGAGGGTTGTGGTGAAGGAGGAGGGTGTTGTTGAGTCGACTCAAAAACAGAGGGTTGTGGTGAAGGAGGAGGGTGTTGTTGAGTCGACTCAAAAACAGAGGGTTGTGGTGAAGGAGGAGGGTGTTGTTGAGTCGACTCAAAAACAGAGGGTTGTGGTGAAGGAGGAGGGTGTTGTTGAGTCGACTCAAAAACAGAGGGTTGTGGTGAAGGAGGAGGGTGTTTTTGAGTCGACTCAAAAACAGAGGGTTGTGGTGAAGGAGGAGGGTGTTGTTGAGTCGACTCAAAAACAGAGGGTTGTGGTGAAGGAGGAGGGTGTTGTTGAGTCGACTCAAAAACAGAGGGTTGTGGTGAAGGAGGAGGGTGTTGTTGAGTCGACTCAAAAACAGAGGGTTGTGGTGAAGGAGGAGGGTGTTGTTGAGTCGACTCAAAAACAGAGGGTTGTGGTGAAGGAGGAGGGTGTTGTTGAGTCGACTCAAAAACAGAGGGTTGTGGTGAAGGAGGAGGGTGTTGTTGAGTCGACTCAAAAACAGAGGGTTGTGGTGAAGGAGGAGGGTGTTGTTGAGTCGACTCAAAAACAGAGGGTTGTGGTGAAGGAGGAGGGTGTTGTTGAGTCGACTCAAAAACAGAGGGTTGTGGTGAAGGAGGAGGGTGTTTTTGAGTCGACTCAAAAACAGAGGGTTGTGGTGAAGGAGGAGGGTGTTGTTGAGTCGACTCAAAAACAGAGGGTTGTGGTGAAGGAGGAGGGTGTTGTTGAGTCGACTCAAAAACAGAGGGTTGTGGTGAAGGAGGAGGGTGTTGTTGAGTCGACTCAAAAACAGAGGGTTGTGGTGAAGGAGGAGGGTGTTGTTGAGTCGACTCAAAAACAGAGGGTTGTGGTGAAGGAGGAGGGTGTTTTTGAGTCGACTCAAAAACAGAGGGTTGTGGTGAAGGAGGAGGGTGTTGTTGAGTCGACTCAAAAACAGAGGGTTGTGGTGAAGGAGGAGGGTGTTGTTGAGTCGACTCAAAAACAGAGGGTTGTGGTGAAGGAGGAGGGTGTTGTTGAGTCGACTCAAAAACAGAGGGTTGTGGTGAAGGAGGAGGGTGTTGTTGAGTCGACTCAAAAACAGAGGGTTGTGGTGAAGGAGGAGGGTGTTTTTGAGTCGACTCAAAAACAGAGGGTTGTGGTGAAGGAGGAGGGTGTTTTTGAGTCGACTCAAAAACAGAGGGTTGTGGTGAAGGAGGAGGGTGTTTTTGAGTCGACTCAAAAACAGAGGGTTGTGGTGAAGGAGGAGGGTGTTGTTGAGTCGACTCAAAAACAGAGGGTTGTGGTGAAGGAGGAGGGTGTTGTTGAGTCGACTCAAAAACAGAGGGTTGTGGTGAAGGAGGAGGGTGTTTTTGAGTCGACTCAAAAACAGAGGGTTGTGGTGAAGGAGGAGGGTGTTGTTGAGTCGACTCAAAAACAGAGGGTTGTGGTGAAGGAGGAGGGTGTTGTTGAGTCGACTCAAAAACAGAGGGTTGTGGTGAAGGAGGAGGGTGTTGTTGAGTCGACTCAAAAACAGAGGGTTGTGGTGAAGGAGGAGGGTGTTGTTGAGTCGACTCAAAAACAGAGGGTTGTGGTGAAGGAGGAGGGTGTTTTTGAGTCGACTCAAAAACAGAGGGTTGTGGTGAAGGAGGAGGGTGTTGTTGAGTCGACTCAAAAACAGAGGGTTGTGGTGAAGGAGGAGGGTGTTGTTGAGTCGACTCAAAAACAGAGGGTTGTGGTGAAGGAGGAGGGTGTTGTTGAGTCGACTCAAAAACAGAGGGTTGTGGTGAAGGAGGAGGGTGTTGTTGAGTCGACTCAAAAACAGAGGGTTGTGGTGAAGGAGGAGGGTGTTGTTGAGTCGACTCAAAAACAGAGGGTTGTGGTGAAGGAGGAGGGTGTTTTGAGTCGACTCAAAAACAGAGGGTTGTGGTGAAGGAGGAGGGTGTTTTGAGTCGACTCAAAAACAGAGGGTTGTGGTGAAGGAGGAGGGTGTTTTTGAGTCGACTCAAAAACAGAGGGTTGTGGTGAAGGAGGAGGGTGTTTTTGAGTCGACTCAAAAACAGAGGGTTGTGGTGAAGGAGGAGGGTGTTTTTGAGTCGACTCAAAAACAGAGGGTTGTGGTGAAGGAGGAGGGTGTTGTTGAGTCGACTCAAAAACAGAGGGTTGTGGTGAAGGAGGAGGGTGTTGTTGAGTCGACTCAAAAACAGAGGGTTGTGGTGAAGGAGGAGGGTGTTGTTGAGTCGACTCAAAAACAGAGGGTTGTGGTGAAGGAGGAGGGTGTTGTTGAGTCGACTCAAAAACAGAGGGTTGTGGTGAAGGAGGAGGGTGTTGTTGAGTCGACTCAAAAACAGAGGGTTGTGGTGAAGGAGGAGGGTGTTGTTGAGTCGACTCAAAAACAGAGGGTTGTGGTGAAGGAGGAGGGTGTTGTTGAGTCGACTCAAAAACAGAGGGTTGTGGTGAAGGAGGAGGGTGTTGTTGAGTCGACTCAAAAACAGAGGGTTGTGGTGAAGGAGGAGGGTGTTTTTGAGTCGACTCAAAAACAGAGGGTTGTGGTGAAGGAGGAGGGTGTTTTTGAGTCGACTCAAAAACAGAGGGTTGTGGTGAAGGAGGAGGGTGTTGTTGAGTCGACTCAAAAACAGAGGGTTGTGGTGAAGGAGGAGGGTGTTGTTGAGTCGACTCAAAAACAGAGGGTTGTGGTGAAGGAGGAGGGTGTTGTTGAGTCGACTCAAAAACAGAGGGTTGTGGTGAAGGAGGAGGGTGTTTTTGAGTCGACTCAAAAACAGAGGGTTGTGGTGAAGGAGGAGGGTGTTGTTGAGTCGACTCAAAAACAGAGGGTTGTGGTGAAGGAGGAGGGTGTTGTTGAGTCGACTCAAAAACAGAGGGTTGTGGTGAAGGAGGAGGGTGTTGTTGAGTCGACTCAAAAACAGAGGGTTGTGGTGAAGGAGGAGGGTGTTGTTGAGTCGACTCAAAAACAGAGGGTTGTGGTGAAGGAGGAGGGTGTTGTTGAGTCGACTCAAAAACAGAGGGTTGTGGTGAAGGAGGAGGGTGTTTTTGAGTCGACTCAAAAACAGAGGGTTGTGGTGAAGGAGGAGGGTGTTGTTGAGTCGACTCAAAAACAGAGGGTTGTGGTGAAGGAGGAGGGTGTTGTTGAGTCGACTCAAAAACAGAGGGTTGTGGTGAAGGAGGAGGGTGTTGTTGAGTCGACTCAAAAACAGAGGGTTGTGGTGAAGGAGGAGGGTGTTGTTGAGTCGACTCAAAAACAGAGGGTTGTGGTGAAGGAGGAGGGTGTTGTTGAGTCGACTCAAAAACAGAGGGTTGTGGTGAAGGAGGAGGGTGTTTTTGAGTCGACTCAAAAACAGAGGGTTGTGGTGAAGGAGGAGGGTGTTTTTGAGTCGACTCAAAAACAGAGGGTTGTGGTGAAGGAGGAGGGTGTTTTTGAGTCGACTCAAAAACAGAGGGTTGTGGTGAAGGAGGAGGGTGTTTTTGAGTCGACTCAAAAACAGAGGGTTGTGGTGAAGGAGGAGGGTGTTGTTGAGTCGACTCAAAAACAGAGGGTTGTGGTGAAGGAGGAGGGTGTTGTTGAGTCGACTCAAAAACAGAGGGTTGTGGTGAAGGAGGAGGGTGTTGTTGAGTCGACTCAAAAACAGAGGGTTGTGGTGAAGGAGGAGGGTGTTGTTGAGTCGACTCAAAAACAGAGGGTTGTGGTGAAGGAGGAGGGTGTTGTTGAGTCGACTCAAAAACAGAGGGTTGTGGTGAAGGAGGAGGGTGTTTTTGAGTCGACTCAAAAACAGAGGGTTGTGGTGAAGGAGGAGGGTGTTTTTGAGTCGACTCAAAAACAGAGGGTTGTGGTGAAGGAGGAGGGTGTTGTTGAGTCGACTCAAAAACAGAGGGTTGTGGTGAAGGAGGAGGGTGTTGTTGAGTCGACTCAAAAACAGAGGGTTGTGGTGAAGGAGGAGGGTGTTGTTGAGTCGACTCAAAAACAGAGGGTTGTGGTGAAGGAGGAGGGTGTTTTTGAGTCGACTCAAAAACAGAGGGTTGTGGTGAAGGAGGAGGGTGTTTTTGAGTCGACTCAAAAACAGAGGGTTGTGGTGAAGGAGGAGGGTGTTGTTGAGTCGACTCAAAAACAGAGGGTTGTGGTGAAGGAGGAGGGTGTTGTTGAGTCGACTCAAAAACAGAGGGTTGTGGTGAAGGAGGAGGGTGTTGTTGAGTCGACTCAAAAACAGAGGGTTGTGGTGAAGGAGGAGGGTGTTTTTGAGTCGACTCAAAAACAGAGGGTTGTGGTGAAGGAGGAGGGTGTTTTTGAGTCGACTCAAAAACAGAGGGTTGTGGTGAAGGAGGAGGGTGTTGTTGAGTCGACTCAAAAACAGAGGGTTGTGGTGAAGGAGGAGGGTGTTGTTGAGTCGACTCAAAAACAGAGGGTTGTGGTGAAGGAGGAGGGTGTTTTTGAGTCGACTCAAAAACAGAGGGTTGTGGTGAAGGAGGAGGGTGTTTTTGAGTCGACTCAAAAACAGAGGGTTGTGGTGAAGGAGGAGGGTGTTGTTGAGTCGACTCAAAAACAGAGGGTTGTGGTGAAGGAGGAGGGTGTTGTTGAGTCGACTCAAAAACAGAGGGTTGTGGTGAAGGAGGAGGGTGTTGTTGAGTCGACTCAAAAACAGAGGGTTGTGGTGAAGGAGGAGGGTGTTTTGAGTCGACTCAAAAACAGAGGGTTGTGGTGAAGGAGGAGGGTGTTGTTGAGTCGACTCAAAAACAGAGGGTTGTGGTGAAGGAGGAGGGTGTTGTTGAGTCGACTCAAAAACAGAGGGTTGTGGTGAAGGAGGAGGGTGTTGTTGAGTCGACTCAAAAACAGAGGGTTGTGGTGAAGGAGGAGGGTGTTGTTGAGTCGACTCAAAAACAGAGGGTTGTGGTGAAGGAGGAGGGTGTTGTTGAGTCGACTCAAAAACAGAGGGTTGTGGTGAAGGAGGAGGGTGTTTTTGAGTCGACTCAAAAACAGAGGGTTGTGGTGAAGGAGGAGGGTGTTGTTGAGTCGACTCAAAAACAGAGGGTTGTGGTGAAGGAGGAGGGTGTTGTTGAGTCGACTCAAAAACAGAGGGTTGTGGTGAAGGAGGAGGGTGTTGTTGAGTCGACTCAAAAACAGAGGGTTGTGGTGAAGGAGGAGGGTGTTGTTGAGTCGACTCAAAAACAGAGGGTTGTGGTGAAGGAGGAGGGTGTTGTTGAGTCGACTCAAAAACAGAGGGTTGTGGTGAAGGAGGAGGGTGTTTTTGAGTCGACTCAAAAACAGAGGGTTGTGGTGAAGGAGGAGGGTGTTTTTGAGTCGACTCAAAAACAGAGGGTTGTGGTGAAGGAGGAGGGTGTTTTTGAGTCGACTCAAAAACAGAGGGTTGTGGTGAAGGAGGAGGGTGTTTTTGAGTCGACTCAAAAACAGAGGGTTGTGGTGAAGGAGGAGGGTGTTGTTGAGTCGACTCAAAAACAGAGGGTTGTGGTGAAGGAGGAGGGTGTTGTTGAGTCGACTCAAAAACAGAGGGTTGTGGTGAAGGAGGAGGGTGTTGTTGAGTCGACTCAAAAACAGAGGGTTGTGGTGAAGGAGGAGGGTGTTGTTGAGTCGACTCAAAAACAGAGGGTTGTGGTGAAGGAGGAGGGTGTTGTTGAGTCGACTCAAAAACAGAGGGTTGTGGTGAAGGAGGAGGGTGTTGTTGAGTCGACTCAAAAACAGAGGGTTGTGGTGAAGGAGGAGGGTGTTTTGAGTCGACTCAAAAACAGAGGGTTGTGGTGAAGGAGGAGGGTGTTTTTGAGTCGACTCAAAAACAGAGGGTTGTGGTGAAGGAGGAGGGTGTTGTTGAGTCGACTCAAAAACAGAGGGTTGTGGTGAAGGAGGAGGGTGTTGTTGAGTCGACTCAAAAACAGAGGGTTGTGGTGAAGGAGGAGGGTGTTGTTGAGTCGACTCAAAAACAGAGGGTTGTGGTGAAGGAGGAGGGTGTTTTTGAGTCGACTCAAAAACAGAGGGTTGTGGTGAAGGAGGAGGGTGTTGTTGAGTCGACTCAAAAACAGAGGGTTGTGGTGAAGGAGGAGGGTGTTGTTGAGTCGACTCAAAAACAGAGGGTTGTGGTGAAGGAGGAGGGTGTTGTTGAGTCGACTCAAAAACAGAGGGTTGTGGTGAAGGAGGAGGGTGTTGTTGAGTCGACTCAAAAACAGAGGGTTGTGGTGAAGGAGGAGGGTGTTTTTGAGTCGACTCAAAAACAGAGGGTTGTGGTGAAGGAGGAGGGTGTTGTTGAGTCGACTCAAAAACAGAGGGTTGTGGTGAAGGAGGAGGGTGTTGTTGAGTCGACTCAAAAACAGAGGGTTGTGGTGAAGGAGGAGGGTGTTGTTGAGTCGACTCAAAAACAGAGGGTTGTGGTGAAGGAGGAGGGTGTTGTTGAGTCGACTCAAAAACAGAGGGTTGTGGTGAAGGAGGAGGGTGTTGTTGAGTCGACTCAAAAACAGAGGGTTGTGGTGAAGGAGGAGGGTGTTTTTGAGTCGACTCAAAAACAGAGGGTTGTGGTGAAGGAGGAGGGTGTTTTTGAGTCGACTCAAAAACAGAGGGTTGTGGTGAAGGAGGAGGGTGTTGTTGAGTCGACTCAAAAACAGAGGGTTGTGGTGAAGGAGGAGGGTGTTTTTGAGTCGACTCAAAAACAGAGGGTTGTGGTGAAGGAGGAGGGTGTTGTTGAGTCGACTCAAAAACAGAGGGTTGTGGTGAAGGAGGAGGGTGTTGTTGAGTCGACTCAAAAACAGAGGGTTGTGGTGAAGGAGGAGGGTGTTGTTGAGTCGACTCAAAAACAGAGGGTTGTGGTGAAGGAGGAGGGTGTTGTTGAGTCGACTCAAAAACAGAGGGTTGTGGTGAAGGAGGAGGGTGTTGTTGAGTCGACTCAAAAACAGAGGGTTGTGGTGAAGGAGGAGGGTGTTGTTGAGTCGACTCAAAAACAGAGGGTTGTGGTGAAGGAGGAGGTGTTTTTGAGTCGACTCAAAAACAGAGGGTTGTGGTGAAGGAGGAGGGTGTTTTGAGTCGACTCAAAAACAGAGGGTTGTGGTGAAGGAGGAGGGTGTTGTTGAGTCGACTCAAAAACAGAGGGTTGTGGTGAAGGAGGAGGGTGTTGTTGAGTCGACTCAAAAACAGAGGGTTGTGGTGAAGGAGGAGGGTGTTGTTGAGTCGACTCAAAAACAGAGGGTTGTGGTGAAGGAGGAGGGTGTTTTTGAGTCGACTCAAAAACAGAGGGTTGTGGTGAAGGAGGAGGGTGTTGTTGAGTCGACTCAAAAACAGAGGGTTGTGGTGAAGGAGGAGGGTGTTGTTGAGTCGACTCAAAAACAGAGGGTTGTGGTGAAGGAGGAGGGTGTTGTTGAGTCGACTCAAAAACAGAGGGTTGTGGTGAAGGAGGAGGGTGTTGTTGAGTCGACTCAAAAACAGAGGGTTGTGGTGAAGGAGGAGGGTGTTGTTGAGTCGACTCAAAAACAGAGGGTTGTGGTGAAGGAGGAAGGTGTTTTTGAGTCGACTCAAAAACAGAGGGTTGTGGTGAAGGAGGAGGGTGTTGTTGAGTCGACTCAAAAACAGAGGGTTGTGGTGAAGGAGGAGGGTGTTGTTGAGTCGACTCAAAAACAGAGGGTTGTGGTGAAGGAGGAGGGTGTTGTTGAGTCGACTCAAAAACAGAGGGTTGTGGTGAAGGAGGAGGGTGTTGTTGAGTCGACTCAAAAACAGAGGGTTGTGGTGAAGGAGGAGGGTGTTGTTGAGTCGACTCAAAAACAGAGGGTTGTGGTGAAGGAGGAGGGTGTTTTGAGTCGACTCAAAAACAGAGGGTTGTGGTGAAGGAGGAGGGTGTTTTTGAGTCGACTCAAAAACAGAGGGTTGTGGTGAAGGAGGAGGGTGTTGTTGAGTCGACTCAAAAACAGAGGGTTGTGGTGAAGGAGGAGGGTGTTTTTGAGTCGACTCAAAAACAGAGGGTTGTGGTGAAGGAGGAGGGGTGTTTTGAGTCGACTCAAAAACAGAGGGTTGTGGTGAAGGAGGAGGGTGTTGTTGAGTCGACTCAAAAACAGAGGGTTGTGGTGAAGGAGGAGGGTGTTGTTGAGTCGACTCAAAAACAGAGGGTTGTGGTGAAGGAGGAGGGTGTTGTTGAGTCGACTCAAAAACAGAGGGTTGTGGTGAAGGAGGAGGGTGTTGTTGAGTCGACTCAAAAACAGAGGGTTGTGGTGAAGGAGGAGGGTGTTGTTGAGTCGACTCAAAAACAGAGGGTTGTGGTGAAGGAGGAGGGTGTTGTTGAGTCGACTCAAAAACAGAGGGTTGTGGTGAAGGAGGAGGGTGTTGTTGAGTCGACTCAAAAACAGAGGGTTGTGGTGAAGGAGGAGGGTGTTTTTGAGTCGACTCAAAAACAGAGGGTTGTGGTGAAGGAGGAGGGTGTTGTTGAGTCGACTCAAAAACAGAGGGTTGTGGTGAAGGAGGAGGGTGTTGTTGAGTCGACTCAAAAACAGAGGGTTGTGGTGAAGGAGGAGGGTGTTGTTGAGTCGACTCAAAAACAGAGGGTTGTGGTGAAGGAGGAGGGTGTTTTTGAGTCGACTCAAAAACAGAGGGTTGTGGTGAAGGAGGAGGGTGTTGTTGAGTCGACTCAAAAACAGAGGGTTGTGGTGAAGGAGGAGGGTGTTGTTGAGTCGACTCAAAAACAGAGGGTTGTGGTGAAGGAGGAGGGTGTTGTTGAGTCGACTCAAAAACAGAGGGTTGTGGTGAAGGAGGAGGGTGTTGTTGAGTCGACTCAAAAACAGAGGGTTGTGGTGAAGGAGGAGGGTGTTGTTGAGTCGACTCAAAAACAGAGGGTTGTGGTGAAGGAGGAGGGTGTTGTTGAGTCGACTCAAAAACAGAGGGTTGTGGTGAAGGAGGAGGGTGTTGTTGAGTCGACTCAAAAACAGAGGGTTGTGGTGAAGGAGGAGGGTGTTGTTGAGTCGACTCAAAAACAGAGGGTTGTGGTGAAGGAGGAGGGTGTTTTTGAGTCGACTCAAAAACAGAGGGTTGTGGTGAAGGAGGAGGGTGTTGTTGAGTCGACTCAAAAACAGAGGGTTGTGGTGAAGGAGGAGGGTGTTTTGAGTCGACTCAAAAACAGAGGGTTGTGGTGAAGGAGGAGGGTGTTGTTGAGTCGACTCAAAAACAGAGGGTTGTGGTGAAGGAGGAGGGTGTTGTTGAGTCGACTCAAAAACAGAGGGTTGTGGTGAAGGAGGAGGGTGTTTTGAGTCGACTCAAAAACAGAGGGTTGTGGTGAAGGAGGAGGGTGTTTTTGAGTCGACTCAAAAACAGAGGGTTGTGGTGAAGGAGGAGGGTGTTTTTGAGTCGACTCAAAAACAGAGGGTTGTGGTGAAGGAGGAGGGTGTTGTTGAGTCGACTCAAAAACAGAGGGTTGTGGTGAAGGAGGAGGGTGTTGTTGAGTCGACTCAAAAACAGAGGGTTGTGGTGAAGGAGGAGGGTGTTTTTGAGTCGACTCAAAAACAGAGGGTTGTGGTGAAGGAGGAGGGTGTTGTTGAGTCGACTCAAAAACAGAGGGTTGTGGTGAAGGAGGAGGGTGTTGTTGAGTCGACTCAAAAACAGAGGGTTGTGGTGAAGGAGGAGGGTGTTGTTGAGTCGACTCAAAAACAGAGGGTTGTGGTGAAGGAGGAGGGTGTTGTTGAGTCGACTCAAAAACAGAGGGTTGTGGTGAAGGAGGAGGGTGTTGTTGAGTCGACTCAAAAACAGAGGGTTGTGGTGAAGGAGGAGGGTGTTGTTGAGTCGACTCAAAAACAGAGGGTTGTGGTGAAGGAGGAGGGTGTTGTTGAGTCGACTCAAAAACAGAGGGTTGTGGTGAAGGAGGAGGGTGTTGTTGAGTCGACTCAAAAACAGAGGGTTGTGGTGAAGGAGGAGGGTGTTGTTGAGTCGACTCAAAAACAGAGGGTTGTGGTGAAGGAGGAGGGTGTTGTTGAGTCGACTCAAAAACAGAGGGTTGTGGTGAAGGAGGAGGGTGTTGTTGAGTCGACTCAAAAACAGAGGGTTGTGGTGAAGGAGGAGGGTGTTGTTGAGTCGACTCAAAAACAGAGGGTTGTGGTGAAGGAGGGGTTTGTTGAGTCGACTCAAAAACAGAGGGTTGTGGTGAAGGAGGAGGGTGTTGTTGAGTCGACTCAAAAACAGAGGGTTGTGGTGAAGGAGGAGGGTGTTGTTGAGTCGACTCAAAAACAGAGGGTTGTGGTGAAGGAGGAGGGTGTTGTTGAGTCGACTCAAAAACAGAGGGTTGTGGTGAAGGAGGAGGGTGTTGTTGAGTCGACTCAAAAACAGAGGGTTGTGGTGAAGGAGGAGGGTGTTGTTGAGTCGACTCAAAAACAGAGGGTGTGGTGAAGGAGGAGGGTGTTTTTGAGTCGACTCAAAAACAGAGGGTTGTGGTGAAGGAGGAGGGTGTTGTTGAGTCGACTCAAAAACAGAGGGTTGTGGTGAAGGAGGAGGGTGTTTTTGAGTCGACTCAAAAACAGAGGGTTGTGGTGAAGGAGGAGGGTGTTGTTGAGTCGACTCAAAAACAGAGGGTTGTGGTGAAGGAGGAGGGTGTTTTTGAGTCGACTCAAAAACAGAGGGTTGTGGTGAAGGAGGAGGGTGTTTTTGAGTCGACTCAAAAACAGAGGGTTGTGGTGAAGGAGGAGGGTGTTGTTGAGTCGACTCAAAAACAGAGGGTTGTGGTGAAGGAGGAGGGTGTTGTTGAGTCGACTCAAAAACAGAGGGTTGTGGTGAAGGAGGAGGGTGTTGTTGAGTCGACTCAAAAACAGAGGGTTGTGGTGAAGGAGGAGGGTGTTGTTGAGTCGACTCAAAAACAGAGGGTTGTGGTGAAGGAGGAGGGTGTTTTTGAGTCGACTCAAAAACAGAGGGTTGTGGTGAAGGAGGAGGGTGTTGTTGAGTCGACTCAAAAACAGAGGGTTGTGGTGAAGGAGGAGGGTGTTGTTGAGTCGACTCAAAAACAGAGGGTTGTGGTGAAGGAGGAGGGTGTTGTTGAGTCGACTCAAAAACAGAGGGTTGTGGTGAAGGAGGAGGGTGTTGTTGAGTCGACTCAAAAACAGAGGGTTGTGGTGAAGGAGGAGGGTGTTGTTGAGTCGACTCAAAAACAGAGGGTTGTGGTGAAGGAGGAGGGTGTTTTTGAGTCGACTCAAAAACAGAGGGTTGTGGTGAAGGAGGAGGGTGTTTTTGAGTCGACTCAAAAACAGAGGGTTGTGGTGAAGGAGGAGGGTGTTTTTGAGTCGACTCAAAAACAGAGGGTTGTGGTGAAGGAGGAGGGTGTTGTTGAGTCGACTCAAAAACAGAGGGTTGTGGTGAAGGAGGAGGGTGTTGTTGAGTCGACTCAAAAACAGAGGGTTGTGGTGAAGGAGGAGGGTGTTGTTGAGTCGACTCAAAAACAGAGGGTTGTGGTGAAGGAGGAGGGTGTTGTTGAGTCGACTCAAAAACAGAGGGTTGTGGTGAAGGAGGAGGGTGTTGTTGAGTCGACTCAAAAACAGAGGGTTGTGGTGAAGGAGGAGGGTGTTGTTGAGTCGACTCAAAAACAGAGGGTTGTGGTGAAGGAGGAGGGTGTTGTTGAGTCGACTCAAAAACAGAGGGTTGTGGTGAAGGAGGAGGGTGTTTTTGAGTCGACTCAAAAACAGAGGGTTGTGGTGAAGGAGGAGGGTGTTTTGAGTCGACTCAAAAACAGAGGGTTGTGGTGAAGGAGGAGGGTGTTGTTGAGTCGACTCAAAAACAGAGGGTTGTGGTGAAGGAGGAGGGTGTTGTTGAGTCGACTCAAAAACAGAGGGTTGTGGTGAAGGAGGAGGGTGTTGTTGAGTCGACTCAAAAACAGAGGGTTGTGGTGAAGGAGGAGGGTGTTTTGAGTCGACTCAAAAACAGAGGGTTGTGGTGAAGGAGGAGGGTGTTTTTGAGTCGACTCAAAAACAGAGGGTTGTGGTGAAGGAGGAGGGTGTTGTTGAGTCGACTCAAAAACAGAGGGTTGTGGTGAAGGAGGAGGGTGTTGTTGAGTCGACTCAAAAACAGAGGGTTGTGGTGAAGGAGGAGGGTGTTGTTGAGTCGACTCAAAAACAGAGGGTTGTGGTGAAGGAGGAGGGTGTTTTTGAGTCGACTCAAAAACAGAGGGTTGTGGTGAAGGAGGAGGGTGTTGTTGAGTCGACTCAAAAACAGAGGGTTGTGGTGAAGGAGGAGGGTGTTGTTGAGTCGACTCAAAAACAGAGGGTTGTGGTGAAGGAGGAGGGTGTTGTTGAGTCGACTCAAAAACAGAGGGTTGTGGTGAAGGAGGAGGGTGTTGTTGAGTCGACTCAAAAACAGAGGGTTGTGGTGAAGGAGGAGGGTGTTGTTGAGTCGACTCAAAAACAGAGGGTTGTGGTGAAGGAGGAGGGTGTTTTTGAGTCGACTCAAAAACAGAGGGTTGTGGTGAAGGAGGAGGGTGTTTTTGAGTCGACTCAAAAACAGAGGGTTGTGGTGAAGGAGGAGGGTGTTTTGAGTCGACTCAAAAACAGAGGGTTGTGGTGAAGGAGGAGGGTGTTTTTGAGTCGACTCAAAAACAGAGGGTTGTGGTGAAGGAGGAGGGTGTTGTTGAGTCGACTCAAAAACAGAGGGTTGTGGTGAAGGAGGAGGGTGTTGTTGAGTCGACTCAAAAACAGAGGGTTGTGGTGAAGGAGGAGGGTGTTGTTGAGTCGACTCAAAAACAGAGGGTTGTGGTGAAGGAGGAGGGTGTTGTTGAGTCGACTCAAAAACAGAGGGTTGTGGTGAAGGAGGAGGGTGTTGTTGAGTCGACTCAAAAACAGAGGGTTGTGGTGAAGGAGGAGGGTGTTGTTGAGTCGACTCAAAAACAGAGGGTTGTGGTGAAGGAGGAGGGTGTTTTTGAGTCGACTCAAAAACAGAGGGTTGTGGTGAAGGAGGAGGGTGTTTTTGAGTCGACTCAAAAACAGAGGGTTGTGGTGAAGGAGGAGGGTGTTGTTGAGTCGACTCAAAAACAGAGGGTTGTGGTGAAGGAGGAGGGTGTTGTTGAGTCGACTCAAAAACAGAGGGTTGTGGTGAAGGAGGAGGGTGTTGTTGAGTCGACTCAAAAACAGAGGGTTGTGGTGAAGGAGGAGGGTGTTTTTGAGTCGACTCAAAAACAGAGGGTTGTGGTGAAGGAGGAGGGTGTTGTTGAGTCGACTCAAAAACAGAGGGTTGTGGTGAAGGAGGAGGGTGTTGTTGAGTCGACTCAAAAACAGAGGGTTGTGGTGAAGGAGGAGGGTGTTGTTGAGTCGACTCAAAAACAGAGGGTTGTGGTGAAGGAGGAGGGTGTTTTTGAGTCGACTCAAAAACAGAGGGTTGTGGTGAAGGAGGAGGGTGTTGTTGAGTCGACTCAAAAACAGAGGGTTGTGGTGAAGGAGGAGGGTGTTGTTGAGTCGACTCAAAAACAGAGGGTTGTGGTGAAGGAGGAGGGTGTTGTTGAGTCGACTCAAAAACAGAGGGTTGTGGTGAAGGAGGAGGGTGTTGTTGAGTCGACTCAAAAACAGAGGGTTGTGGTGAAGGAGGAGGGTGTTTTGAGTCGACTCAAAAACAGAGGGTTGTGGTGAAGGAGGAGGGTGTTGTTGAGTCGACTCAAAAACAGAGGGTTGTGGTGAAGGAGGAGGGTGTTGTTGAGTCGACTCAAAAACAGAGGGTTGTGGTGAAGGAGGAGGGTGTTGTTGAGTCGACTCAAAAACAGAGGGTTGTGGTGAAGGAGGAGGGTGTTGTTGAGTCGACTCAAAAACAGAGGGTTGTGGTGAAGGAGGAGGGTGTTTTGAGTCGACTCAAAAACAGAGGGTTGTGGGTGAAGGAGGAGGGTGTTTTTGAGTCGACTCAAAAACAGAGGGTTGTGGTGAAGGAGGAGGGTGTTTTGAGTCGACTCAAAAACAGAGGGTTGTGGTGAAGGAGGAGGGTGTTTTTGAGTCGACTCAAAAACAGAGGGTTGTGGTGAAGGAGGAGGGTGTTTTTGAGTCGACTCAAAAACAGAGGGTTGTGGTGAAGGAGGAGGGTGTTGTTGAGTCGACTCAAAAACAGAGGGTTGTGGTGAAGGAGGAGGGTGTTGTTGAGTCGACTCAAAAACAGAGGGTTGTGGTGAAGGAGGAGGGTGTTGTTGAGTCGACTCAAAAACAGAGGGTTGTGGTGAAGGAGGAGGGTGTTGTTGAGTCGACTCAAAAACAGAGGGTTGTGGTGAAGGAGGAGGGTGTTGTTGAGTCGACTCAAAAACAGAGGGTTGTGGTGAAGGAGGAGGGTGTTGTTGAGTCGACTCAAAAACAGAGGGTTGTGGTGAAGGAGGAGGGTGTTTTTGAGTCGACTCAAAAACAGAGGGTTGTGGTGAAGGAGGAGGGTGTTTTGAGTCGACTCAAAAACAGAGGGTTGTGGTGAAGGAGGAGGGTGTTGTTGAGTCGACTCAAAAACAGAGGGTTGTGGTGAAGGAGGAGGGTGTTGTTGAGTCGACTCAAAAACAGAGGGTTGTGGTGAAGGAGGAGGGTGTTGTTGAGTCGACTCAAAAACAGAGGGTTGTGGTGAAGGAGGAGGGTGTTTTTGAGTCGACTCAAAAACAGAGGGTTGTGGTGAAGGAGGAGGGTGTTGTTGAGTCGACTCAAAAACAGAGGGTTGTGGTGAAGGAGGAGGGTGTTGTTGAGTCGACTCAAAAACAGAGGGTTGTGGTGAAGGAGGAGGGTGTTGTTGAGTCGACTCAAAAACAGAGGGTTGTGGTGAAGGAGGAGGGTGTTGTTGAGTCGACTCAAAAACAGAGGGTTGTGGTGAAGGAGGAGGTGTTTGTTGAGTCGACTCAAAAACAGAGGGTTGTGGTGAAGGAGGAGGTGTTTTTGAGTCGACTCAAAAACAGAGGGTTGTGGTGAAGGAGGAGGGTGTTGTTGAGTCGACTCAAAAACAGAGGGTTGTGGTGAAGGAGGAGGGTGTTGTTGAGTCGACTCAAAAACAGAGGGTTGTGGTGAAGGAGGAGGGTGTTGTTGAGTCGACTCAAAAACAGAGGGTTGTGGTGAAGGAGGAGGGTGTTTTTTGAGTCGACTCAAAAACAGAGGGTTGTGGTGAAGGAGGAGGGTGTTGTTGAGTCGACTCAAAAACAGAGGGTTGTGGTGAAGGAGGAGGGTGTTGTTGAGTCGACTCAAAAACAGAGGGTTGTGGTGAAGGAGGAGGGTGTTGTTGAGTCGACTCAAAAACAGAGGGTTGTGGTGAAGGAGGAGGGTGTTGTTGAGTCGACTCAAAAACAGAGGGTTGTGGTGAAGGAGGAGGGTGTTGTTGAGTCGACTCAAAAACAGAGGGTTGTGGTGAAGGAGGAGGGTGTTGTTGAGTCGACTCAAAAACAGAGGGTTGTGGTGAAGGAGGAGGGTGTTGTTGAGTCGACTCAAAAACAGAGGGTTGTGGTGAAGGAGGAGGGTGTTGTTGAGTCGACTCAAAAACAGAGGGTTGTGGTGAAGGAGGAGGGTGTTGTTGAGTCGACTCAAAAACAGAGGGTTGTGGTGAAGGAGGAGGGTGTTGTTGAGTCGACTCAAAAACAGAGGGTTGTGGTGAAGGAGGAGGGTGTTGTTGAGTCGACTCAAAAACAGAGGGTTGTGGTGAAGGAGGAGGGTGTTGTTGAGTCGACTCAAAAACAGAGGGTTGTGGTGAAGGAGGAGGGTGTTGTTGAGTCGACTCAAAAACAGAGGGTTGTGGTGAAGGAGGAGGGTGTTTTTGAGTCGACTCAAAAACAGAGGGTTGTGGTGAAGGAGGAGGGTGTTTTTGAGTCGACTCAAAAACAGAGGGTTGTGGTGAAGGAGGAGGGTGTTGTTGAGTCGACTCAAAAACAGAGGGTTGTGGTGAAGGAGGAGGGTGTTGTTGAGTCGACTCAAAAACAGAGGGTTGTGGTGAAGGAGGAGGGTGTTGTTGAGTCGACTCAAAAACAGAGGGTTGTGGTGAAGGAGGAGGGTGTTTTTGAGTCGACTCAAAAACAGAGGGTTGTGGTGAAGGAGGAGGGTGTTGTTGAGTCGACTCAAAAACAGAGGGTTGTGGTGAAGGAGGAGGGTGTTGTTGAGTCGACTCAAAAACAGAGGGTTGTGGTGAAGGAGGAGGGTGTTGTTGAGTCGACTCAAAAACAGAGGGTTGTGGTGAAGGAGGAGGGTGTTGTTGAGTCGACTCAAAAACAGAGGGTTGTGGTGAAGGAGGAGGGTGTTGTTGAGTCGACTCAAAAACAGAGGGTTGTGGTGAAGGAGGAGGGTGTTGTTGAGTCGACTCAAAAACAGAGGGTTGTGGTGAAGGAGGAGGGTGTTGTTGAGTCGACTCAAAAACAGAGGGTTGTGGTGAAGGAGGAGGGTGTTGTTGAGTCGACTCAAAAACAGAGGGTTGTGGTGAAGGAGGAGGGTGTTGTTGAGTCGACTCAAAAACAGAGGGTTGTGGTGAAGGAGGAGGGTGTTTTTGAGTCGACTCAAAAACAGAGGGTTGTGGTGAAGGAGGAGGGTGTTTTTGAGTCGACTCAAAAACAGAGGGTTGTGGTGAAGGAGGAGGGTGTTTTTGAGTCGACTCAAAAACAGAGGGTTGTGGTGAAGGAGGAGGGTGTTTTTGAGTCGACTCAAAAACAGAGGGTTGTGGTGAAGGAGGAGGGTGTTGTTGAGTCGACTCAAAAACAGAGGGTTGTGGTGAAGGAGGAGGGTGTTGTTGAGTCGACTCAAAAACAGAGGGTTGTGGTGAAGGAGGAGGGTGTTGTTGAGTCGACTCAAAAACAGAGGGTTGTGGTGAAGGAGGAGGGTGTTGTTGAGTCGACTCAAAAACAGAGGGTTGTGGTGAAGGAGGAGGGTGTTGTTGAGTCGACTCAAAAACAGAGGGTTGTGGTGAAGGAGGAGGGTGTTGTTGAGTCGACTCAAAAACAGAGGGTTGTGGTGAAGGAGGAAGGTGTTTTTGAGTCGACTCAAAAACAGAGGGTTGTGGTGAAGGAGGAGGGTGTTTTTGAGTCGACTCAAAAACAGAGGGTTGTGGTGAAGGAGGAGGGTGTTGTTGAGTCGACTCAAAAACAGAGGGTTGTGGTGAAGGAGGAGGGTGTTGTTGAGTCGACTCAAAAACAGAGGGTTGTGGTGAAGGAGGAGGGTGTTGTTGAGTCGACTCAAAAACAGAGGGTTGTGGTGAAGGAGGAGGGTGTTTTTGAGTCGACTCAAAAACAGAGGGTTGTGGTGAAGGAGGAGGGTGTTGTTGAGTCGACTCAAAAACAGAGGGTTGTGGTGAAGGAGGAGGGTGTTGTTGAGTCGACTCAAAAACAGAGGGTTGTGGTGAAGGAGGAGGGTGTTGTTGAGTCGACTCAAAAACAGAGGGTTGTGGTGAAGGAGGAGGGTGTTGTTGAGTCGACTCAAAAACAGAGGGTTGTGGTGAAGGAGGAGGGTGTTGTTGAGTCGACTCAAAAACAGAGGGTTGTGGTGAAGGAGGAGGGTGTTGTTGAGTCGACTCAAAAACAGAGGGTTGTGGTGAAGGAGGAGGGTGTTGTTGAGTCGACTCAAAAACAGAGGGTTGTGGTGAAGGAGGAGGGTGTTGTTGAGTCGACTCAAAAACAGAGGGTTGTGGTGAAGGAGGAGGGTGTTGTTGAGTCGACTCAAAAACAGAGGGTTGTGGTGAAGGAGGAGGGTGTTGTTGAGTCGACTCAAAAACAGAGGGTTGTGGTGAAGGAGGAGGGTGTTTTTTGAGTCGACTCAAAAACAGAGGGTTGTGGTGAAGGAGGAGGGTGTTGTTGAGTCGACTCAAAAACAGAGGGTTGTGGTGAAGGAGGAGGGTGTTTTTGAGTCGACTCAAAAACAGAGGGTTGTGGTGAAGGAGGAGGGTGTTTTTGAGTCGACTCAAAAACAGAGGGTTGTGGTGAAGGAGGAGGGTGTTGTTGAGTCGACTCAAAAACAGAGGGTTGTGGTGAAGGAGGAGGGTGTTGTTGAGTCGACTCAAAAACAGAGGGTTGTGGTGAAGGAGGAGGGTGTTGTTGAGTCGACTCAAAAACAGAGGGTTGTGGTGAAGGAGGAGGGTGTTTTGAGTCGACTCAAAAACAGAGGGTTGTGGTGAAGGAGGAGGGTGTTGTTGAGTCGACTCAAAAACAGAGGGTTGTGGTGAAGGAGGAGGGTGTTGTTGAGTCGACTCAAAAACAGAGGGTTGTGGTGAAGGAGGAGGGTGTTGTTGAGTCGACTCAAAAACAGAGGGTTGTGGTGAAGGAGGAGGGTGTTGTTGAGTCGACTCAAAAACAGAGGGTTGTGGTGAAGGAGGAGGGTGTTTTTGAGTCGACTCAAAAACAGAGGGTTGTGGTGAAGGAGGAGGGTGTTGTTGAGTCGACTCAAAAACAGAGGGTTGTGGTGAAGGAGGAGGGTGTTGTTGAGTCGACTCAAAAACAGAGGGTTGTGGTGAAGGAGGAGGGTGTTGTTGAGTCGACTCAAAAACAGAGGGTTGTGGTGAAGGAGGAAGGTGTTTTTGAGTCGACTCAAAAACAGAGGGTTGTGGTGAAGGAGGAGGGTGTTTTTGAGTCGACTCAAAAACAGAGGGTTGTGGTGAAGGAGGAGGGTGTTGTTGAGTCGACTCAAAAACAGAGGGTTGTGGTGAAGGAGGAGGGTGTTGTTGAGTCGACTCAAAAACAGAGGGTTGTGGTGAAGGAGGAGGGTGTTGTTGAGTCGACTCAAAAACAGAGGGTTGTGGTGAAGGAGGAGGGTGTTTTTGAGTCGACTCAAAAACAGAGGGTTGTGGTGAAGGAGGAGGGTGTTGTTGAGTCGACTCAAAAACAGAGGGTTGTGGTGAAGGAGGAGGGTGTTGTTGAGTCGACTCAAAAACAGAGGGTTGTGGTGAAGGAGGAGGGTGTTGTTGAGTCGACTCAAAAACAGAGGGTTGTGGTGAAGGAGGAGGGTGTTGTTGAGTCGACTCAAAAACAGAGGGTTGTGGTGAAGGAGGAGGGTGTTGTTGAGTCGACTCAAAAACAGAGGGTTGTGGTGAAGGAGGAGGGTGTTTTTGAGTCGACTCAAAAACAGAGGGTTGTGGTGAAGGAGGAGGGTGTTGTTGAGTCGACTCAAAAACAGAGGGTTGTGGTGAAGGAGGAGGGTGTTGTTGAGTCGACTCAAAAACAGAGGGTTGTGGTGAAGGAGGAGGGTGTTGTTGAGTCGACTCAAAAACAGAGGGTTGTGGTGAAGGAGGAGGGTGTTGTTGAGTCGACTCAAAAACAGAGGGTTGTGGTGAAGGAGGAGGGTGTTGTTGAGTCGACTCAAAAACAGAGGGTTGTGGTGAAGGAGGAGGGTGTTTTTGAGTCGACTCAAAAACAGAGGGTTGTGGTGAAGGAGGAGGGTGTTTTGAGTCGACTCAAAAACAGAGGGTTGTGGTGAAGGAGGAGGGTGTTTTTGAGTCGACTCAAAAACAGAGGGTTGTGGTGAAGGAGGAGGGTGTTTTGAGTCGACTCAAAAACAGAGGGTTGTGGTGAAGGAGGAGGGTGTTGTTGAGTCGACTCAAAAACAGAGGGTTGTGGTGAAGGAGGAGGGTGTTGTTGAGTCGACTAAAAAACAGAGGGTTGTGGTGAAGAGTGTTGTTGAGTCGACTCAAAAACAGAGGGTTGTGGTGAAGGAGGAGGGTGTTGTTGAGTCGACTCAAAAACAGAGGGTTGTGGTGAAGGAGGAGGGTGTTGTTGAGTCGACTCAAAAACAGAGGGTTGTGGTGAAGGAGGAGGTGTTTTTGAGTCGACTCAAAAACAGAGGGTTGTGGTGAAGGAGGAGGGTGTTTTTGAGTCGACTCAAAAACAGAGGGTTGTGGTGAAGGAGGAGGGTGTTGTTGAGTCGACTCAAAAACAGAGGGTTGTGGTGAAGGAGGAGGGTGTTGTTGAGTCGACTCAAAAACAGAGGGTTGTGGTGAAGGAGGAGGGTGTTGTTGAGTCGACTCAAAAACAGAGGGTTGTGGTGAAGGAGGAGGGTGTTGTTGAGTCGACTCAAAAACAGAGGGTTGTGGTGAAGGAGGAGGGTGTTGTTGAGTCGACTCAAAAACAGAGGGTTGTGGTGAAGGAGGAAGGTGTTTTTGAGTCGACTCAAAAACAGAGGGTTGTGGTGAAGGAGGAGGGTGTTGTTGAGTCGACTCAAAAACAGAGGGTTGTGGTGAAGGAGGAGGGTGTTGTTGAGTCGACTCAAAAACAGAGGGTTGTGGTGAAGGAGGAGGGTGTTGTTGAGTCGACTCAAAAACAGAGGGTTGTGGTGAAGGAGGAGGGTGTTTTTGAGTCGACTCAAAAACAGAGGGTTGTGGTGAAGGAGGAGGGTGTTGTTGAGTCGACTCAAAAACAGAGGGTTGTGGTGAAGGAGGAGGGTGTTGTTGAGTCGACTCAAAAACAGAGGGTTGTGGTGAAGGAGGAGGGTGTTGTTGAGTCGACTCAAAAACAGAGGGTTGTGGTGAAGGAGGAGGGTGTTGTTGAGTCGACTCAAAAACAGAGGGTTGTGGTGAAGGAGGAGGGTGTTGTTGAGTCGACTCAAAAACAGAGGGTTGTGGTGAAGGAGGAGGGTGTTGTTGAGTCGACTCAAAAACAGAGGGTTGTGGTGAAGGAGGAGGGTGTTTTTGAGTCGACTCAAAAACAGAGGGTTGTGGTGAAGGAGGAGGGTGTTTTTGAGTCGACTCAAAAACAGAGGGTTGTGGTGAAGGAGGAGGGTGTTTTTGAGTCGACTCAAAAACAGAGGGTTGTGGTGAAGGAGGAGGGTGTTTTTGAGTCGACTCAAAAACAGAGGGTTGTGGTGAAGGAGGAGGGTGTTGTTGAGTCGACTCAAAAACAGAGGGTTGTGGTGAAGGAGGAGGGTGTTGTTGAGTCGACTCAAAAACAGAGGGTTGTGGTGAAGGAGGAGGGTGTTGTTGAGTCGACTCAAAAACAGAGGGTTGTGGTGAAGGAGGAGGGTGTTGTTGAGTCGACTCAAAAACAGAGGGTTGTGGTGAAGGAGGAGGGTGTTGTTGAGTCGACTCAAAAACAGAGGGTTGTGGTGAAGGAGGAGGGTGTTGTTGAGTCGACTCAAAAACAGAGGGTTGTGGTGAAGGAGGAGGGTGTTGTTGAGTCGACTCAAAAACAGAGGGTTGTGGTGAAGGAGGAGGGTGTTGTTGAGTCGACTCAAAAACAGAGGGTTGTGGTGAAGGAGGAGGGTGTTGTTGAGTCGACTCAAAAACAGAGGGTTGTGGTGAAGGAGGAGGGTGTTGTTGAGTCGACTCAAAAACAGAGGGTTGTGGTGAAGGAGGAGGGTGTTGTTGAGTCGACTCAAAAACAGAGGGTTGTGGTGAAGGAGGAGGGTGTTTTTGAGTCGACTCAAAAACAGAGGGTTGTGGTGAAGGAGGAGGGTGTTGTTGAGTCGACTCAAAAACAGAGGGTTGTGGTGAAGGAGGAGGGTGTTGTTGAGTCGACTCAAAAACAGAGGGTTGTGGTGAAGGAGGAGGGTGTTGTTGAGTCGACTCAAAAACAGAGGGTTGTGGTGAAGGAGGAGGGTGTTGTTGAGTCGACTCAAAAACAGAGGGTTGTGGTGAAGGAGGAGGGTGTTGTTGAGTCGACTCAAAAACAGAGGGTTGTGGTGAAGGAGGAGGGTGTTGTTGAGTCGACTCAAAAACAGAGGGTTGTGGTGAAGGAGGAGGGTGTTGTTGAGTCGACTCAAAAACAGAGGGTTGTGGTGAAGGAGGAGGGTGTTTTTGAGTCGACTCAAAAACAGAGGGTTGTGGTGAAGGAGGAGGGTGTTGTTGAGTCGACTCAAAAACAGAGGGTTGTGGTGAAGGAGGAGGGTGTTGTTGAGTCGACTCAAAAACAGAGGGTTGTGGTGAAGGAGGAGGGTGTTGTTGAGTCGACTCAAAAACAGAGGGTTGTGGTGAAGGAGGAGGGTGTTTTTGAGTCGACTCAAAAACAGAGGGTTGTGGTGAAGGAGGAGGGTGTTTTTGAGTCGACTCAAAAACAGAGGGTTGTGGTGAAGGAGGAGGGTGTGAAAGATGTGAATTGAACAAGTGATCTCATTAGAGAGCAAACCTAGCATACATAGTTTGGGAAGAGAAGCTTGGAAGGGAAGGAGGAACCCAACCTATGGTTGGGTTGGCCTCACTTTGGGAAGTGAGGTAACCATAGGTGGGGTGGGTTGGGTTGCCCACACTTCTAAGAAGTGTGGCAACCCTAGGCCCACTTGGCTTGTGGTGGCCTCAATTGTGAAGTGAGGTACCCAAAAGTCAAGAGGGTTGCAATTTGGGGGCTCCACCACAATTGGGTGGATTGGCACCCCAAAGTGCAAGGCTACACCCAATGTTGGGTGTAGTCCCAACCCAACTGTACACCACAATTGGTGTACAGTCACATGTGCTTAGCATGCTACAATGTATAATTCTAACACAACCCCTTAGCATGCTAACACAAGGAGGGAACAACCCCTGAATCAAGGGGCGCCCGGGCGAGCGAGGCCGATGAGGCGGAGGAAAGCGGAGTGCGCAGGGCGAAGGAGGGCCTTGGTGAAAATGTCGGCCAAGTTGGCCTCGGTCGCAATTTTGCGAACGGCAATGAGACCCTTCTGGACAAGCTCGCGAATGAAGAAATAGCGAAGTTCGATGTGCTTGGAGCGGGCATGATAGACAGGGTCCTCAGTGAGATGGATGGTGCTGGCATTGTCGCACCAGAGAGTGGGGCACGTCTGGGGAGCGCCAAGCTCGGCAAGGAGGAAGCAGAGCCAGCGGGACTCCTGAGCGGCCATGGTGCCGGCGTAGAGCTCGGCCTCGCAGGTGGAGAGAGAGATGGCGGAGGAGCGGGTAGAGCGCCAGCTGATGAGGCCGCTGCCAAGGGTGAAGCCGTAGCCCTGGGAGGAGCGGCGGTCCGGCTGCGTGTCGGCCCAGGAGGAGTCGCTGAAGCCCGAGAGAAGAGGAGGGGAAGAACCGCCAAGGGTGAGGGCAAGGTCCTTGGTCCCTCGAAAAAAGCGGAGGACCCGCTTGGCCGCCTTCCAGTGCTCCTCACTGTGGCGGCCGGTGCCGACGAAGCGAGCGAGCACGCTGATGGGATAGGCGAGGTCGGGGCGGGTACATATCATTGCGTACATCAGGGACCCAACGAGCTCGGCATAGGGGTGAGGGGAGGAGGTGGGAGAGGTGGGTGGGGCGAGTTGGTGGCCGAAGGGGAGGGGGGTGGAGATGGGCTTGGCCTGCGTCATGTTGAACTTCTCCAAGACCTGGCCGATGTAGTGGGACTGGGAGAGGGTGATGGTGCGAGCAGAGCGGTCACGAGTGATAGCCATGCCCAGGTAGTGGGTGAGGGCTCCAAGATCTTTGCACTTGAGACGCTGCTGCAGGGACTGCTTCATCTGCTCCATGTCGGCCTTCGTGTCAGAAAGCAGGACCATGTCGTCCACGTACACCAGGATGAAGAAACGGCGGGGGGAGGAGCGGATGAAGAGGCTGGCGTCGGAGTGGGAGGGAGAGAAGCCGAGTGACCCTAAGGTGGCAGCCAGCTTTGCATGCCACTCGCGCGGCGCCTGCTTCAAGCCGTAGACAGGGCGACGCAGCTGCCAGACAGTGTTCTCAGGGAAGGCTGCGTGGAACCCGGGTGGCCGGCGGAGGAAGATGCGATCATGCAGGTCGCCCTGCAGGAACGCATTGGAGACGTCCATGCAGTCGATCTCCATGTTATCACGCGCACCAACGTCGAGGGTTGCGCGAAGGGTGGGGGGTTTGGCGGTGGGGGCGTAAGTGAACCAGAAGTCCTCCCCATGTGTCTGTGTAAAGCCCTTGGCGCAGTAGCGGGCCTTGTAGACGGGTTCCTCGTCTGGCAGCTGCTTCACCCGAAAGACCCACTTGCCTTCGACAAGATTGGCATCGTCAGGGAGGGGGACGTCGACGAAGGAGTCGTTGCGGATAAACGCCTCGCACTCCTGGAAGATAGCTGCGATCCACTTGTCCGCGTCAGGGCATGTGATGGCCTTTTGGAAGGTGGAGGGAGTGAAGATGGTGGGGGTGGAGGTGGCGCCGAGGACGGGGAAGCCAAGGAAGTCAAGAAAGAGGGCGGCTATGAATGGAGTGTGCTGCTGGATGGTGAGGAACTCCTCGTGAGAGTCCTCAAGGAGTTGCAGGGAAGGAGGAGGAGGGGACCCAAGGATGGGATCCAGAGAACGGGTGTGCATGCGGGGAAGGAGAAAGGGGGAGGAGCGGGAGGTGGCGCGCTGACGCTGCGGATGATGGGGTTGCTGCCCCTGCTGAGGCCGCCGCCGCCGCCGCCGCCGCCGCCGCTGCTGCTGCTGCTGCTGCTGCTGCTGCTGCTGCTGCTGCTGCTGCTGCACCGGCTGCTGCTGCTGCCACCCCGGCTGCTGCTGCTGCTGCCATCCCGGCTGCTGCTGCTGCTGCCCCGGCTGCTGCTGCTGCTGGTCCGGCTGCTGCTGCTGCTGCGGAAGGGCGGGAGAGTGATGGGAGGAGGGAGGGGAGGGAGGGGGTGCAGCTGAGTGGGCGGGAGAGGCAGGTGCAGCGGGGTTGTAGACGTCGGCAGAGGAGGGAGGCGGGAGTGGAGCGGCGACAGGTGGGAGGAGGGGAGCGGGGGGGAGGAGAGGCGGGAGGACGGTATCGGTCCAGGCGAGAGGGCGAGTAGGAGGAGGGAGAGGGTCAGGGGGAGGAGTGGAGTAATAGGGGACGGACTCGTCGAAGACGACGTCGCTGCTGCGGATGAGGCGATTGTGGTTGTGCCCAAGGTAGACACATTCCAGGGCACGGGGAGCAAGTTTGCCAGCGGCGCGGGAGCGATCGGCGGGTGGAATGAGAACGTAGGCCTTGCAACCCCAGACTCGAAGGCCGGCAGCGTCAGGTTTGGTGTTGGACCAAAGCTCTGTGGGGGAGGAAGAAGGGTGCTGAGGGTGGGAGCGGAGATTAAGGAGAAGGGCGGCGTGGAGGAGGGCATAGCTCCAGAGGGAAGGCGGGGTGGAGGCATGAGCAATGAGACAGCGAGCTATCTTGGTGATCTCACGAATGCGGCTCTCGGCAATGCCGTTCTGCTGAGGGGAGTGGGGAAGAGTGGAGGTCTGTTGGATGCCGTAGGTTTTGCAATATGAGGCGAGAGTGTTATTGATGAACTCACCCCCACCGTCAGAGTGAAGGCGGCCAATGGGGCGTTTGAAGTGATTGCGGCACAGCTCGGCCCAGTTGATGACCACTGCCGGCACCTGGTCTTTCGTGTGAAGAAAGAAGGTGGTGGAGTACCGGCTGTGGTCGTCAACGAGGACGAGCATGTACCGGTGCCCCTGGCGGGAGCGGATGGGATAGGGGCCCCAGAGGTCCATGTGGACAAGGTCGATGGGGGCGGCGGCGAAGGTGGGATGACTGTGGTGGGGTGACTGCTTGAGCTTGCCGTGAATGCATGAAGGGCATGGGGGAGAGGGGAGGAGGGAAGTGGGGGTAAGACGGGAGGAAGGCTGCGGAGGAGGCGGGAGGTGACTGTGGTGCGAAGGGCGGTGAAGTTGGGATGGCCGAGTCTGTGGTGTAAGAGAACGGCAGGGTGCGAGAGGGTAGTGGAGGAGGAGGGAGATGGGGTGATGGAGGGGATGGGAGGGGAGGAGGAGGATGGCGGGGAGGGAGAGGATACCTGAGGGGAAGGGGAGGGGGGAAGTAAAGGAGGGAGGGGTGGACCGGTGGAAGTACCAGCACGGGTGGTGACGTGGCAGTAGGATGGGCGAGGTGTGCGGAGTGCGTAGAGGCGAGTGCGAGGGCAGAGTGGGATGCGGAGGAGGAAGCGGCCAGAGGTAGTTTGGTAGAGGTCACAGTAATTGGCATAACCAGGGTAGATGGCAGTGATACCAACACCTTGGAGCTCACGGTGGGAGATGAGGTTGTTGCGGAGAGTGGGGATGTGGAGGCCTGTGACTTTACCGGAGGGGAAGGCAGTGCAGGGGAGGGTGGAGAGATGAGTGCAAGGGATGGAAAAACTGGAATCAGCTCCATGAACCTGAGTGGGAAGTGGAAGGGGGGTGAGAGTACCTGCGTGGGGCTTCAGTGGCCCCACTATCGAGGACGAAGTCCAGGGTGGGGGAAGAAGGAGGAGGAGGTGACACGGGGTACTGGAAAGAAGTTTCATTGATAGCAGAGGGATACATGGAAGCGACGGATGGTGCAATACTGACATTACCAAGGAAACTGCCCGAAGTGTCGGGGACACTTGGGGGGGCAGAGGGGAGGGAACCCCAGGGAGGGGGGGGAGCAAGGGAGGCATGGGCGGCCGTAGCCGCCGTGCCGAAGGTCAGTGGCTGCTGCTGCCAGTACGGGGGAAGGAACTGCTGCTGCTGCTGCTGCGGCGGCGGTTGGAAGAAATGCGGCGGCGGCGGCTGATGCGGCTGGAGAAACTACGGCTGCTGCTGCTGCTGCTGCTGCTGCTGCTGCTGGAAGTACTGATGCTGCTGCTGCTGGTGCTGCTGAAATTGCTGCAGCTGGGAAGGCTGGGAGGGGCTAACCAGGCGGAGGTGAGCAGGAAGGAAAGATGGGAGGGTTTGAACATCCACCAGGGAGGGGCGAGGGGTGACAGTGTTCCAGCGAGGAGGGGTGCCAGTGTTACCTCGGTCAAACCAGGCGTCGTCGAGCGCCTTGAAGCACGTGCTGGGGGGATGGTTGGTTTGGCCGCAAGGGGTACCAGCATGGGGACCATGGCGGCGCACATACGTGCATGGGGGGAGAGTGCCAGGGCGAGCGCCTCGAGTCACAGCACCACTAGCACCGGACGGTCCTCCAGCAGAGGTACTGCTAGCACCACCACCACCTCCGCCACGGCCACCACGGCTACCGCCACCACCACCACTACCGCCACGACCTCCACCACCACCACCCGCTCCACGGCCTCCACCGCCGCCGCTGCGACCACCCTGGTTGCGCGGTTGCGTAGCATTGAGGGAGCTGGAGGAGGAGGGCTGAGGGGTGGTGAGGTTGACAACGGGGGTGCGGAGCTTGACCTCCGTGTCGATGATCCATTGGACCACGTCGTTGAGGCCGGCCATGGCGTTCGCTTCAGTGAAGGCATGGAGGCGGGACTCGTAGTCCGGGGTGAGGTTGTAGAGGAGGCGGTGGATTTGCAGTGGCTCGGGGAGGGCAGCTTGGCGTGCAGCAAGGCGGTCAGCGACCTCCTGCATGCGCCCCACGTAGTCAACTGCGCCGTCACAGGTAGCGAGGGTGATGGAGAAGTACTCCTGGAACAGGGCGCCGACAGAGCTGATGTCGCGGCGCTCGAACATTGCCTGGAGCTCGGCCCAGATGAGGGAGGCGCGCATCTCCCGAGCCTGGAAACGGCGCATGAGGGTATCAGGGAGTGCGCCGAGGAGGATGGTGCAGGCGCGGTTGTCAGCAGCGGCCCATGCAATGCTCTTGGGGAGGTAGTCTGCCATGGCCGTGTTGTATTCATCGAGGAGGGCCAGGCGGTTGGCGCGTTCCGCTACTGCGAAGTCGTGATGGTGGACTGCGACCTCGTGCTCTGCCTTGCGGATGAGGTACTCGCGGCGGTCATGGAGGAAGGTGGCATCGGCGGCACTCTGGAGCGCTGGGGTAGAGGCGATCTCCAAGGTGGGTTCAGAAGGAGGAGGGCCAGGAGGATCGGGGGGTGGAGGGGGTTCGCCGGGGTGACTGGGTGCCGTGGGCTGGAGAGCTTGCGGGCGGCGGAGGAGGACGTCGAGGACGCAGTAGGGTCCGACGAATGCGTCCTGAAGAACGCGGCGGATGCTCCCGACGAAGGAGTGCCAATTGATCGCCGAGCGGTCCGCGGCAAGTTGGAGCTTGTCGACGGAGGAGGCGTCAATGGGAGGGGGAAGAGGGGGAGGAGTGGTATCCATGAGGGGCGACGGCAGGTGGACCCGCGGCGGCCTCGAGGGGGACGACGGCGGGTGGACCCGCGGCGGTCAAGGAGGAGGGCGACGGCGGGTGGACCCGCGGCGGCCAACAGGGGGGGGGGGGGGGGGGGGGAGGTGCTGCTGCAGGAGGATGGAGCTCTGCTCCGGCTGCTGTTGCTGCTGCCTCTGGTGCCGCTGCTGCCGCTGCTGCTGTTGCTGCTGCTGCTGCCGCTGCTGCCGCTGCTGCCGCTGCTGTGGAGGGGAGGGGAGAAGGGGAAGGGGGAGGAAGTGGGCGCCGCGGCGGGAGGCGCAGGCGGCGACGGTGTGAGAGAGGCGACGACGAGGGGAGGAGGCGGCGGCGGCGGAAGCGGCCGCGGGGACGAGGGGAGGAGGCGGCGGCGGGGGGAGTGGCCACGGCGGCGGAAGTGGCCGCGGCGGCAAAGGGAGGGGGGGCGGCGGCGTCGGAATCGGCCGCGGCGGCGAGGGGAGGAGGCGGCGGCGGCGGAATCGGCCGCGGCAGCAACGGGAGGAGGCGGCGGCGGCGGAATCGGCCGCGGCGGCGAGGGGAGGAGGCGGCGGCGGCGGAAGTGGCCGCGGCGGCGAAGGGAGGAGGCGGCGGCGGCGGAAATGGCCGCGGCGGCGAGAGGAGGAGGCGGCGGCGGCGAAATGGCCACGGCGGCGAGGGGAGGAGACGGTGCGGCGGGATGGCCGCGACGGCTAGGGGAGGAGGCGGCGATGCGCTTGCTAGAGTATGCTAGGTCGAGCTAAATGTAGGAGGGAAATTGTGGCTGTGGGGTGGGCCCATAGGAAAAAAAAAACTTGAGGGAGGGAGAGTTAAGGTTTGAGGAACAACTAGCTCTATACCATGTGAAAGATGTGAATTGAACAAGTGATCTCATTAGAGAGCAAACCTAGCATACATAGTTTGGGAAGAGAAGCTTGGAAGGGAAGGAGGAACCCAACCTATGGTTGGGTTGGCCTCACTTTGGGAAGTGAGGTAACCATAGGTGGGGTGGGTTGGGTTGCCCACACTTCTAAGAAGTGTGGCAACCCTAGGCCCACTTGGCTTGTGGTGGCCTCAATTGTGAAGTGAGGTACCCAAAAGTCAAGAGGGTTGCAATTTGGGGGCTCCACCACAATTGGGTGGATTGGCACCCCAAAGTGCAAGGCTACACCCAATGTTGGGTGTAGTCCCAACCCAACTGTACACCACAATTGGTGTACAGTCACATGTGCTTAGCATGCTACAATGTATAATTCTAACAGAGGGTGTTGTTGAGTCGACTCAAAAACAGAGGGTTGTGGTGAAGGAGGAGGGTGTTGTTGAGTCGACTCAAAAACAGAGGGTTGTGGTGAAGGAGGAGGGTGTTTTTGAGTCGACTCAAAAACAGAGGGTTGTGGTGAAGGAGGAGGGTGTTTTTGAGTCGACTCAAAAACAGAGGGTTGTGGTGAAGGAGGAGGGTGTTTTTGAGTCGACTCAAAAACAGAGGGTTGTGGTGAAGGAGGAGGGTGTTTTTGAGTCGACTCAAAAACAGAGGGTTGTGGTGAAGGAGGAGGGTGTTTTTGAGTCGACTCAAAAACAGAGGGTTGTGGTGAAGGAGGAGGGTGTTGTTGAGTCGACTCAAAAACAGAGGGTTGTGGTGAAGGAGGAGGGTGTTTTTGAGTCGACTCAAAAACAGAGGGTTGTGGTGAAGGAGGAGGGTGTTGTTGAGTCGACTCAAAAACAGAGGGTTGTGGTGAAGGAGGAGGGTGTTGTTGAGTCGACTCAAAAACAGAGGGTTGTGGTGAAGGAGGAGGGTGTTGTTGAGTCGACTCAAAAACAGAGGGTTGTGGTGAAGGAGGAGGGTGTTTTTGAGTCGACTCAAAAACAGAGGGTTGTGGTGAAGGAGGAGGGTGTTTTTGAGTCGACTCAAAAACAGAGGGTTGTGGTGAAGGAGGAGGGTGTTTTTGAGTCGACTCAAAAACAGAGGGTTGTGGTGAAGGAGGAGGGTGTTGTTGAGTCGACTCAAAAACAGAGGGTTGTGGTGAAGGAGGAGGGTGTTGTTGAGTCGACTCAAAAACAGAGGGTCGTGGTGAAGGAGGAGGGTGTTTTTGAGTCGACTCAAAAACAGAGGGTTGTGGTGAAGGAGGAGGGTGTTTTTGAGTCGACTCAAAAACAGAGGGTTGTGGTGAAGGAGGAGGGTGTTTTTGAGTCGACTCAAAAACAGAGGGTTGTGGTGAAGGAGGAGGGTGTTTTTGAGTCGACTCAAAAACAGAGGGTTGTGGTGAAGGAGGAGGGTGTTGTTGAGTCGACTCAAAAACAGAGGGTTGTGGTGAAGGAGGAGGGTGTTGTTGAGTCGACTCAAAAACAGAGGGTTGTGGTGAAGGAGGAGGGTGTTTTTGAGTCGACTCAAAAACAGAGGGTTGTGGTGAAGGAGGAGGGTGTTTTTGAGTCGACTCAAAAACAGAGGGTTGTGGTGAAGGAGGAGGGTGTTTTTGAGTCGACTCAAAAACAGAGGGTTGTGGTGAAGGAGGAGGGTGTTTTTGAGTCGACTCAAAAACAGAGGGTTGTGGTGAAGGAGGAGGGTGTTGTTGAGTCGACTCAAAAACAGAGGGTTGTGGTGAAGGAGGAGGGTGTTGTTGAGTCGACTCAAAAACAGAGGGTTGTGGTGAAGGAGGAGGGTGTTGTTGAGTCGACTCAAAAACAGAGGGTTGTGGTGAAGGAGGAGGGTGTTGTTGAGTCGACTCAAAAACAGAGGGTTGTGGTGAAGGAGGAGGGTGTTTTTGAGTCGACTCAAAAACAGAGGGTTGTGGTGAAGGAGGAGGGTGTTTTTGAGTCGACTCAAAAACAGAGGGTTGTGGTGAAGGAGGAGGGTGTTTTTGAGTCGACTCAAAAACAGAGGGTTGTGGTGAAGGAGGAGGGTGTTTTTGAGTCGACTCAAAAAATGAGGGTTGTGGTGAAGGAGGAGGGTGTTGTTGAGTCGACTCAAAAACAGAGGGTTGTGGTGAAGGAGGAAGGTGTTTTTGAGTCGACTCAAAAACAGAGGGTTGTGGTGAAGGAGGAGGGTGTTTTTGAGTCGACTCAAAAACAGAGGGTTGTGGTGAAGGAGGAGGGTGTTTTTGAGTCGACTCAAAAACAGAGGGTTGTGGTGAAGGAGGAGGGTGTTTTTGAGTCGACTCAAAAACAGAGGGTTGATAACCCTTGGTACCTTCTCATGCACGATAAACTTCTGATGGTCACGTGCACACCTCCATGCAACGAATAATGCAACGAAGTGAGGCGATTCCTGAGGCGCCTAGAAAATCACCTTGATGGTGGCGAGGGCGCGCATGCAGTCGTCATGTGAGAGCGCATCCAGAGGCATGCGTCGCTTGCCTGCCACCAGTCGCCTTAGCTCCTCCAGGTTGATCAGCCCGCCATTGTCCGCCCTGGTTGCCATACACGTCTCTATCAGCTGCACTCCTGGGGGGGAGAGAGGGGGGGGGGAGGGAGGGGAAAAAGAAGGGGAAGCGAAAGGTGGGATGGCTTGTGAGTTGACTTGCCCGACACAAGGCGCCGCAGCTCCTCCAGGTTGATCAGCCCGCCGTTGTCCGCCCTCGTCACCATACACGTCTCTATCAGCTGCACTCCTGGTGGGGGGGAACGGGGAATGGGGAGTGGAAGGGGAACAAGGGATGGGGGCGTCATGGGACCATGACATGGCATGGCAGCAACCCTCCGTTGTCGGCTCTCGTTGCCATGCACGTCTCCATCAGCTGCTGCATGCTTGCCTGGTGGGAGAGCGGGGGCGGGAGGGATAGGGGAAGGGGAATGGGGAGGGGCACAGGAATGTGACATGGCATAGCATGGCATAACATGGCATGGCAAGATAAGGTATGGTATGTCATAGCATGGCATGGCATGGTATGGTAAGGCATGGCATAACATGGCATGGCATGGTAAGGCACGGTATGGCATGGCGTGGCATGGCATGGCGTGGCATGGCATGGCGTGGCATGGCATGGCGTGGCATGGCGTGGCATGGCATGGCGTGGCATGGCATGGCGTGGCGTGGCATGGCATGGCGTGGCATGGCGTGGCATGGCGTGGCATGGCGTGGCATGGCGTGGCATGGCGTGGCATGGCGTGGTTGTTTGATTGGACTCAACAAGCGCCTCACCAAGCTCGTAGTAGAAGTCACCGAAGCCCAGCAGCTCGTTCCAGAAGCCCTTGTTGGACGCCAGGGGGTCCACCCCGCACTGCGCACACATGGCGTGGAACTGCGCCCTGAATGCTGGGTTGCTGCGAATGTCGTTCTGCACGGGGGGAGGATGGGGGGCAGAGCGGAGCATGGGGAGAGGGGAGAGAGGAACATGGAGAGGGGGTCCACCCCGCACTGCGCACCCTGAAAGAGCCCGCCAAGGTTTCTTACCTTGTGCTTCTGAGCAAACTCCGTGAGGAAGCCGCGGAATGTTTCAAGCTGTTGCCGCAGCGACTCCTGGCGCTGCTTCGCCACATCCTCCCCCAGCGACCGGTACTGCCCCCTCACTGCTGCTGCCGTCTGCAGCCCTGCCACCCCCGGCCGCCGCCTCATGCCGCCCACACGCCTCTCCTTCCGCCCACACGCCTCCCCTACCGCCCACACGCCTCTCCCTCGTGCTGCCCACACGCCTATCGTACCGCCCACGTGCTCTCACCACTCAACACCTAACCTCTTCGGCACTCCTTCCTCCACTCCCGCCTGCTTTCACTTTCCCCAACACAGCGCGGATAGATTTCCGCGCCGTCCTGGCTTTTGAGTCCACCCAAAAGTCAACTCACTTTCCCCAACTCACTTTCCCCAACACATCGCGGATAGATTTCCGCACCGTCCTGGCTTCCCCTGCACAGCGGCAGAGGCGATTATTGAGTCGAGTCAGAAGCCACCTCGCCCCGGGTTCCCCTGCACTGTGGTAGATAGGGCGGGAGAGTGTTTTGAGACGTCTCTTGAGACGTCTCTTGAGACGTGATTTGAGACGTCTCAAAGAAGCCACCTCGCCCCGGGTTTCCCTGCACGGTGGTAGATAGGGCGGGAGAGTGGCACGGTAGCAGGGGAGTGGAAGCGTAAGAGATTGGAGGCAGGGTGACATGGAGACAGGGAGAGACGGAGGGTAAGTCGGGGTAGGATGAAGGAAGGTAGCGGGGGGAACGAGGGGGATAGCCAGGGGTTGGAGGGAGGGAGGTAAGTGGGGAAGTGTGTGGGGGATAAGTTGGGGGACGGAGGTGAATAAGGCGAGTCAGGGCGGTAATTCAAGGGCTGGAGGAACGTAAGTGGAGACGGCAGAGAACCGCGTGTATGGAAGCATGTGGCGTGTGAGGAAGTGCGCATGATCACTTCTGGAAATACACACCCGCGAGCGCCAAAAGTGTGCTGCGTGCGTGGTGCTAAATGGCAGTGACTGTGCGTGATGTAGGTTGACGGGCCGCAGCGAGAAGTAGCGAGACGCGAGCGCGCTGTGATGCGAGAAGAGAGCGCGATGCGATGCACGCAATCGCGTAAGTGGAGAAGAGTGCGCGATGCAGAGAAGACTAAGAATTTCGTTATGAATGCCTGGGTTGCACAACTGAAGTGAAATCAACTCATAATCTACACCGAGTGTCCTACAACTGTCTATAACGAGAGTAAATCTATTAGAGAGACTTACTATGGCGTCTTTAGTGTTATTAGGGTCAATTTAACAAAGCCACACGTGACAACCACAAAATTTTAACGCGCAAAAATTAAATGTGTTTGCATTTCCATTCGCATTTCCATTTCAATCATGCGCGAATGCAATATTTGTAATCCAATGCATCGAGCATCGAGCGTATACTGATCTTTCAAGCAAATTTGAAAAGCCACAGTTGTTACTGAGGCCCTTTTCCAGTTGCTTATTTTTCCATACGCTATTATTGCTTCCACAATTTCTATGGGCATGCTGAACTAACTGCTATAAATCGTCATGTACAGTACTCGTGAAAGGCATTATCTTATAGTATGAAAAGCAGGCTGTTGTCAGAAACGCCTGTCGTTTGTGCTGGGGCAATCTCGTCGTGCTCCGAATCTCTGATGCTCGCCCCACCCTTTTTGCATGTGTGCGACACCTCTGCGATTTCGTGTCTGTCTGCGTTTAGGTACAGGTCCTGTCGGCGACCACCATGCCAAATGTATAGTCGTCAACCTTCGCACACGGCTTTCGCCTTTCGCAATATCCCGACCGGGGGGTTACGTGGAGCTGTGAGGGCGCGGCTCGTGATGTCCCGCCTCTGTGCTCTCATCCACAAAATGCGCGGTTCGTTGAAATTGAAGTGGGAATCAAAGAACTGTCGGCTCTCTTGCGCATGATGGCTGCACATCACCAGACCTAACTCAAAATGGCTTCCCACTCTTTTCTTTATAATTCGTCTGATAACCTACTCAATCTCAAGTTCTCTGGATCATTCGTAGCTGGTCGACAGCTCTGTGCATACTCCACCATATTTGTCCAGCTTACTTCGCACATTAGCGACCGAAATAAATTTGTCGAAATCATCGAGTACCTGTGTCATTCGTTTTCGTTCCTCATCCGCCTCATCTCAGTTCTAATGGACCGTCGTATAGGTGCGTCTTCCTTTCCCTAGTCTCTCGATGCCTGGCTTCAGTGATCCTGCGAACAACACCGAGCCGAGATAGTTCCGACCTTGACGTACGAAACCATTCTCATTCCCCTCTTCCTCCCTGTTACATTTCCCTCCTCACTTCTTTCCACCCCTCTCGAGGCACAGGCTCGTTTGCGGTTCTACTACTCCTGTCAGCAACCGTCCCTCTATCGCAATCGTGGCTCGTTCGATGCCCTGCGATATTTAGCAACCCCGTCGTCAGTAAGTTCTGCGACAGTCTTACCCCGCAATGCTTTCCAAATATGGTGACATTTTGAGGTCCGATATAGATGACTTGCTAGTGCTAGCTATTGATGTCTTCTGTGTTTGTCTTTGTTTTTGTCAATGTTCTAGTTTTATGCGCGCCCGTTCTCTTATTGTTTGCGTGTTCTAACTGGTGGTTGTCGAACCTACTGGATTGCGCAGGCGTTATTCAGGCGACGATGCGAGGCGACAAGAAGAAGGCCGATACAACGCAAATGGCGGACGGTACATTGAAGATCACAGTATACTCGTAAGAGCCTGCTCTACACTACACGTTGCACTTTTCAACCTCTTTCATTTCCCTGCGATAATCGCGTTCTATCTTATATTTCCCTACCCCTCTTGTTAAACCTCGGGTAAAAACGAAACCAGACTTGCGGGAAAAAAACAAGCGGTATGGCACGCCGCACCCTATGCTGACACCCCTTCCTCTCTCTCCCTCTACCCCCCTTACAGGAGCACCAAGGGCACGGACATCAAATTCGAGCTCACCTCAAACGACCTCTACTTTCCGCTTTTCAAAACTCTCAACTACGGCCCCGGGGGAGCAACCGGCGACGCTATTCTGACCATTCCTGGCACGCCCACAATCGCACTGCGCGCCGATGGCATCACGTACAAATCGGTAGGGTGGATAAAGCAGGCGGATTCCGCCAAGGCGAGCAACGGGCAGACGGTTTCGACCGTTATGAAGCAGCTCGATTTAAACCCCGCCAACTATTACGTGCAAGTGTCGGCGTTCAAGTTTCTGGGCAGCATTCGCGGGCAGTTGCAACGAGGGATGTTCGTTCCGTGCATGTCGGTATGACCAAGGCCGCACGACAGACACGAGATGAGAGCTGTACAGAAGGCGGTCTGGTTAGAGCTCTGCTGGTTGTGATGGATGGGAGGGACACTGCCGATATATTCTTTACAGGCGAGGCGGCCCCAAGCTGAGAAGAGAATGCGTTCTGCTTCGTGCAAGCTGCCTCCAACGCATACAAATAACTAAATAAATGGAGCTAGATTATTAAGGGCATGTATCTTTTACATGCGGTCAACCCACACATCGGCGGGTTCTATAACTGATACTGTTATACAACATACAAACAAGATCGTTACTATATATTTCAATGACACTATATCAAGGATGTTGAAGGCCTCAGCATGTAGCCCTATCACTGAATCTCTTAGTCCATGCCCGTGCCATTCTCAATCTGACATCAAGAGCCATAGCGGGGGCTCTACCTCCATTTCCACCTGCGTTTATGCTCACGTTATCACGAGAAGTAATCAGACGCATAAAAGCCAACTAGTAAACCTATTTTTTGGCTAAGTATACTGTAAAAAGCGTGATATGTGGGTACCGAACCACTAGCGAGGTGACCTCTCCGTGGTTCAACCAAAGGGCCAAGTGGGGCTCCGTTGCCACCTGCCGTCGTGTCGTTTTGTTGAGAGGCTCGTTTCATTGATGAGTTCATTTGTTTCCTTCTTTGAGTAGGGTGATTGGCCACTCCCACCCACACCACAAAAGCAAGTACACCGAATCGTATCGTACACCGACCGACCGACCAGCCCAACCGAAGCATAGCGTGGCTGCAGCACCACACATTACAACGTTCTTACAACGTTCTGTACACACCTACAACGTTCTTTGACCGAGTCAGCGTAACGAAAACAAGAGACGTAGTTGTGCGAAAGTGAGAGTTGACGCGGGTCAAAATCACACCGAGACGAGCCAATAGCGTGGTAGTATTTTGCTGCTCCTGGTTTCCGAAAAGAAGCTTCCTGCCTCGGTACTGTTCTGTGCCTTTCCGTGCGTGACCCGCGCCGCGAGTAAGCTGGTTTGACGGGCGGACTGAGTGCGCGAATGGCATCACCATGCGCCTTGAATTTGTCAACTATGAGCTGTCATCCACGCTTCGGTGATCGTCGATTGGTTCAAGCAGAACGTGTAGCAGCAGTCGTCTCCACTGCTTCGCCATGCCACCGACCAGAAGCATCATGCTCTCCTCTCCCCGCGTTCACAATTTCCCCAAGCCAGCTTTCATTTCAACATCTGGCGGAAAGCGCGCTGTTGACCAAGCACAAGGGGGAGACAGGAAACGCGTTTCAACAGCTGCGCCACGCCGTGGTTTCTCCCCCATCCCTCCCCCTCCACCCCCTCCCGTTTCCCCCTGCCCACCGACGTTTCTCCCTCCAGTCGCCGGTTTTTGAACCAGATTTGCCTGAACGACTGCGCCTGGTGTTTCCCCGGGCTGCTTCCCGAGGCGCTGAGCTCAGGGTCTCGCCTCGCAGGGGTGCGCTGCGCTATTTTCAAACACACCCAGCCGCTACATTCCAAATCGTGCAATCGGGCTTGGCTAGGTGGGTGACCCCCCTCCTCCTCACCCACCCCACTCCCCTACCCAACCCCAATGCCATACCCACCCTGCTCTCGCACCGCCCAGCAGCACCGTTACTACGAATAGACAGATGCAATGCTTCCGTTTCCCATCAATCCACCCGACCTCATTATTGTTTGGTTGTTTAGCTCGATAGCTTGCGGCACCGAGAAACGTCTATCAACGCGACTTGTTTGGCAAAATAGCTGCATCGTTTTCAGACAGCTGAAGCTGATCGAGCCCTTACCTTTGACTTCTCTCGCGCGACAATCCACCAGAATTAGCATACCCTCCACGTACAAAAACTCGCACACCTCCGCGACACACCGGCCACGCCTACCATCCCTCCATACGCGCACGCACACACTCGCACAGGCAATCGCCATGGATCGCGAAACTCTCGAAGTGCTCCCCGCGAGCGAGCTGTCCGCGCGGTACGAGCTGATCGACATGCTGGGCGAGGGGCAGTACGGCACCGTGTGGCGCTGCGAGGAGCGCGACACGGGACGCCTCTTCGCGTGCAAGCACATCAGCCTCGCCGGCCTCGGCGAAAAGGGGGTTAAAGCCGCCGTTCGCGAAATCGAAGTCATGGCGACGCTCTCGGGTAACCGCAACGTGGTTTCGCTACAAGGGATCTACGAGGACGAGGAGAGCGTTTATGTTATTATGGAGTATTGCAATGGCGGGGATTTGTTGAACCTGATCCAGAAGAAAGGTCTCTTGCCTGAAATGGAAGCCCAGAGGCTGTTTCTCGAAGTGACACGTGGCGTGAAGCAGTGCCACGACAACGGCGTCATCCATCGCGACATCAAGCCCGAAAATATCCTCCTCGTTCCCGGAACCGCCGCCGCATCCGCCGCCGATACACGCACTGCGAGCCCCACCGCCGCGCCCAAGCACCCCTTTACCTCGCTCCAGCTCAACCCGCTCCGCGCGCGATCGCGCTCCGTCTCCCCCCCCGCTTCTCCCTCCGCCTTCTCCGCTTCCGCCTCCATGCCCTCCGCGAAGCTCGCGGACTTTGGCCTCTCTCTCACGCTGCGACCGGGACAGCGCGTGGTTGGCTACGCGGGGAGCTTCCCGTACGAGGCGCCCGAGGTGCTGGCTAATAAAGCGTACGACCAATCAGCGGACATCTTCAGCCTCGGCGTGACGCTCTACGCGATGCTGTCCGGCACGTGGCCCGCTTTCCACCGCTCGCGATGCCTCGACGACGCGGTCGACTGGGAGTTACCATGCTGGCGAAAGGTTTCGGAGGTGGCGAAGGATTTGATTCGCTGGATGGTGTCGCCGCTCCCGCACATGCGCCCGACCGCGGACGAGGTGCTGGCGCACCCTTGGTTCGCGCCCCTCCTAGGCTTCCCCGCGCAACCCGCGAGTCCCCGCAGCGTTGTCCGCACCTTCCGCACCTGGCGGCGCGAGCGGTCGCTGAGGCAGGAGGAGGAGAGGCAGGCGGCTCAAAAGGAGGCTTCGCAGAAGGTTCGTCCGGTAGACGAAGTTGCGCGCGGCGCGCATGACGCTGGCGCTTGTCGCGGCGACCATCGCGGCGACGCGTCCAAGACCGGGCGCGTGGACATTATTGGTTATCAGCGTCCCGTGCTGTCCGTGCGATAAGAAACCTACAGTGTTACAGCGTTACCCTCGCGACAACAAAGGCCTGGCGACAGCTTTTCTCTGCTAACGATCGTTGGCGAGGCGAGGCGAGGACTCTTCGAGACTGTTTAGGGCGAGCTTGAGTCGCCTCAGGCGTCGGAAAGGAGAAGAATTCTATTCTACCCGACTCTGAGGCGCATCAAGCCCGCTGCTTCTCTCACCCACCTTATTTTTTTCCGATCCATCTTGCAAGCTTGTATGTATCTAGGCGGAAATCTGACTGGTATGTGATAGAATCTCTATCTAGCCTATTGAGTCACTCTGTAACCAGTGCAATAGTAGTGACTTTCATCAAATTTTGAGAAATCTCTCCGATTATAACGAGCACAACTACAAGAGCGAGGCTCTTCTTCACTCTGAATACATACGTTTATTTACATCAGCAGAAAGCAAAGAGATATATTCCAAAAGGCAAGGACAGCCAGCCCTGTAGCAGCAAATGAATGGGTTCGACTTGTGCGGAGCGAGGACAACATTTCGCACGGCTGTAGAAAACGATTGTGTAGCAAGCTGCATACAGTGGGGGGCCAATGGGCAGATGTGGTCTATGGGTGCAGTTGCAGGTGCATCAGCAGTCACACCAGTGCCCCGGCAGTTACGGCAGGTGTGGGGCAGCTGAACAGGTGCAAGAGCAGTTACGGCAGGCGCACGGGCAACTAGGGTAGATGCATGGGCAGCTAGGGCAGGCGCACGGGCAGCCAGGGCAGGCGCACGGGCAGCTAGGGCAGGCGCACGGGCAGCTAGGGCAGGCGCATGGGCAGTTTGCCGACAGCAGCTGAGATCTGATCCTCTGTGAGCGATGAGAACTCCTCATACAGGTCCAAGAGCGCTGTTGACACTGCCCTCACCTGATGAGAGGGTGATGGGGGGAGAGGGTAACAGGTGAGCGGTTGACGTGACAAGGGAAAGGGGCGACGAGGACTCCTCATACAGGTCCAAGAGCACTGTTGACACTGCCCTCACCTGCATTGTGGGTGATGATGGGTGTTGGGGTAATGTGGGGAGGGAGTGATGTGCCAAAGCCCCTCAACGACCCTACCCGGTGCATGTCAACACGTAGCCCCTCGAGCCAGGGCAGGAGGGGCGGGTGGCGCATGAGAGCCCTCCCATGCACACCACCAGTGATACCACTGCACCCATGCACACCTCCAGTGATACCACTGCACCCATGCACACCACCAGTGATACCACTGCACCCATGCACACCACCAGTGATACCACTGCACCCATGCACACCACCAGTGATACCACTGCACCCATGCACACCACCAGTGATACCACTGCACCCATGCATGACCAGAAGCCTGAACCACCACGCCCCTAAGACCCACCTCCCTAACCCCCATCACTGTACCTACCCGGTGCATGTCAACACGTAGCCCCTCGAGCCAGGGCAGGAGGGGCAGGTGGCGCATGAGAGCAACGAGGTGGATGCATGCAAGGGCGATGATGAAGGGCGGGTGGCACAGCGATAGGTCCGTCTTGAATGAATCATTCAGCATTGACCTAAGGGCCGGAGGATAGGGAGGGGCACATGGGTGCATGAGGGCATGGCAGGTTGCGCATGAGGGCAACGAGGTGGATGCATGCAAGGGCGATGATGAAGGGCGGGTGGCACAGCGATAGGTCCGTCTTGAGCGAGTCATTTACCATTGACCTGCGAGCAGGGGAAGGAAGTGGGTGCATGGGTGCATGCGGGCATGGCAGGTTGCGCATGAGGGCAACGAGGTGGATGCATGCAAGGACGATGATAAATGGTGGGTGGCATAGCGATAGGTCCGTCTTGAAATGAATCGTTCACCATTGACCTAAGGGCGACGGGAGAAGGGGGGTTAGGTTTGAGAGTTGCGGGCAGGATGAGGTGCATGTGGGCAGGGCGGGTGGCACAGTGATAGATCCATCTCGAATGAGTCGTTCACCATTGACCTAGGGGTAGGGGTAGAGTGGGGAGGGGAGGAGCGGGGGATGGGGAGGTGGAGGGGGGGGAAGGGGAGGGAGAGGAGGGATTGAGAGGCGTGCTGACAGAAATGAGGTGGAAGCAAGAGAGCGCGAGAGAATGAGGCGCGTGGCAAGGGGCAGGGACACAAGCCGGTGGTGAGGCATTTGCACGGACTTCACAGAGCCGGTGTGGGCCACTCACACGCGGACGGCTGTGGCACCCACCAGGCCATCTGAGCAAAGTCCTCCTTCACATTAGCAGAGAGGTTGAGCGCCCTGCTGACATCTTCCAAGTACCTGCCACAAAATCAACACCCGTGCCCCATGTCAATCACAAGGGAGCGGAGGAATAGAGGCGACAAGAGGACGAGAAGTGACGGGAAAGGGTGCGGCGCCAGCAGACGGAAGGCAGAGAGAGAAAGAACAGGAGAAAACGAGAGATTGAGAGGGCAGCAGAGAGCAGAGCGTGGGAGCAGATCACTTTCGAGACTTGTCAAAGGTGGAGGGATATGCGTGGTGAGCGGGTGGTAGGGGTGGAGCTATACACACGTGGTGAGGGGACGGTAGGGGTGGAAGACGATGAGGTTGAAGGAGAGCGCCTGCAGCAGTCGCATCTCCATGGCTAGTATGTCCTTCACCTCATAGCCCATGGCGCCATGGCCGCACATGCCTGCAGTGGATGCACATACACATGCACAGAGAGGGCGCACACACATACCACATTGGTTAACATCAAAATCAAAAGGCGCATCTACATGGCCAGTATGTCCTTCACCTCGTAGCCCATTGCACCATGGCCGCACATGCCTGCACACACACACATGCACACACGCACGCATGCACACACAGGGCAGGGATCGCACGGTATTTATCATCAACGGCAGATGAGCAGTCGCATCTCCATGGCTAGTATGTCCTTCACCTCGTAGCCCATGGCGCCATGCCCGCACATGCCTGCGCACGCACACTTGTATGCACATGCACACATGCGGATTCTTCAACAGGCATAACAATTTCAAGAACCCTAATTGCAAAGAACGTGACATGCACAGCACAAGCGTGCAGCCCTATCCCACATGCCCTCTCTGTCTTCCACACACACGTGCCTTTCCTCTCCTCTCATCTCACAAGCGTGGCTCTTCATCCGATGCACCAGCTTCACAGCCTGCACGGTGCACTCCTCCGCCTTGGCTGCAACGTACAGCGCTGCCAACCGCGGATGCCCCAGTCCCCTCTCTCGTCTTACAAGCACAGCCTCACAGGCGTGGCTCTTCATGCGGTGCACCAGCTTCACAGCCTGCACAGTGCACTCCTATGCACTCCTCTTCACTCCTCTCTACTCCCCTTGTCTCTCTGTCTCACAAGCATGGCTCTTCATCCGATGCACCAGCTTCACTGCCTGCACGGTACACTCCTCCGCCTTGGCCGCCACGTACAGCGCTGCCGGCGCTGCCAACCGTGGATCCACCTCCGCGAATGACTTCCTGCTCACAGGGGGGGAGAGAGGGGGTAAAAAAGAGGGGGATGCGCAGCAGAAGGGATGGGGCAGGGGAAGACTTGAGTGCTGCCAGGCGTGGATCCACCTCGGCAAACGACTTCCTGCTCACAGGGGAGAGGCAAGGGGGAGTGGAAAGGGGGGGATGCGCAGCAGGGAAGGATGGGGCAGGGGGAGTCATGAGCGCTGTTGGTGCTGCCAGCCGCCGGGTCCACCTCGGCAAACAGCCTCCTTGCTCACACGAGTGGGGTTAAGCCAAGGAACAGGGGGCGGGGGGAAGTGGGGTGGGTGCGCAGTAGGGAGGATGGGGCAGGGGGGTTCTTGGGTGCTGCTGGTGCGGCCAGCCGCGGGTCCACGCCGACGAATGAATTCCTCCTCACCAGGGGGGGGGGGGGGGGGGGGGGGGGGTTGCTCTGCTCCACACATGGTCCCCTTGTCTCACCCCATCATCTCATCACTCAGCGCGCTCTGCTCACGGCTGAGAGATGAGAGAATTCTCAAAAATCACCACTCACTTGACATAGACGCGGCGGAAGTAGGCGATGGCTGTCGCCACGACCCTGCCACATATGGTCCCCTTGTCTCATCACACCATCAGCATCCCATCACCCCATCACCCCATCGCCCCATCACCTCATCACCCCATCATACAGCGTGCACTGCCCATTCCTCACTTGACATAGACGCGGCGGAAGTAGGCAATGGCTGTCGCCACAACCCTGATAGGCAACAAGAGAAGGCAGGGCGTGAAGGGGGCAGGGATTGAAGGGGGCAGGGTGAGATGTGGAGGGGGCGTGAGGTGGGGATGGACGATTGAGGGAGGGCAAGAGGTGTGAGGGAGGGCTATGGTTGATGGTGACACCATGTGACAGTGGCACTCGGTCACTCACCTTCCCCCCCATAGACTGGCACAAGGCAGGAAATGAAACTGTCAGGGAAACGCTGCGATACGGTGCAAGGCGGTGTGATACAGTGCGAGGCGGTGGGAGGTGGTGTGCTTGCCTCTGGCGGAGGTTGAGGCGGTGAGCCAAGACTGCTAGGTCTGTCAACGGGGAAACGGGATGGAGAGATGCAGAGACGAACGGGGAAACGGGACGTGGGGGGAAAGAGAGGGGAGAGGACGCAACGAAGAAACGAGGGAATGGAGGAGCACAGGTGGCATGGGGTGAATGAACGCAGAAATCACAAACTCACGAGAAGAAGTATACAAGTACTAGGCGACTACAGACGTACGGTCACACATGTGCAGCTTGACCAGGCGCACATCCGAGGGCGAGAGGCCCATGCGGTCGTCTTCCGCGTGTAGCAAGCGCGCCACTGCGCCTGGGTCTAGTAGCTGCTTGCTGGGGGGAGGGAAGAAGAGGGGGAAGTGGGAGAGGGGTAATGCGAACCAGCAGCCGCGTTATTGCTCCCGGGTGTAGTAGCTGCTTGCTTCCTTAGGGTAAGGGGAAGGGGAAGCAGGGAAGACATGGCAAAAAAGTATACATGTCAGAGGCGCACGTCTGAGGCGCACGTCTGAGGCGCACGTCTGAGGCGCACGTCTGAGGGCGAGAGGCCCATGCGGTCGTCCTCTACATCCAGCAAGCGCGCCACTGCGCCCGGGTCCAATAGCTGCTTGCTGGTCATGCGATGTCGCACGGACGTCGCACCTGTGGGAGGACTGCCAGAAGTTGGCCGCCATGAGAAGAGAAGCACCGCCGGCGGCGACTGTTTGCGACTGCTGGCGACACTGACGAATTTTGGCGACTGTGACGATAATTGGCGAGTCCCAAGCTACATCCGTCGGGTGCCGAATCACAGAGGTAATGTCTAATCGGCTCGTCTCCGTGGAGTTCTATTCGAACAGCTAACCCACCATAATAACTACGTCTCCGACAGTGCATTGCCTAGCATTTTAGAATTTCCAAGACCTGCGGTTGATGTCAGAAAGACGGAGCCCTTTTTTTCCTGGGTCCGACTGTAGCCGTTTCGCTCACCATGCTCCGTTTCAAGTTCGCAAATGCGACCAGCTGTTTCGCAGCACACAGGTTACCAATTTTGAGGTTCGGAAACTCAGATGTCACCAGCAACCTGGTTCGGAAAATTGCTGGCGTGTTCGGCTTGAGTCCCAGCCGAACCCCCTCGTCACAGAGCAAAACCCCCACCACGAAACTTTTAAGCGATGTGAGCGAGAAAGCTGGTAACTCTGAGTTTGTGTGCTGCGTTTGAGCGCGAAACATCCCCGCTGTTCTCCCCACCCTCATAGCTCGCCCAGTTTTCTTTGTGACTCTTCTGTTGGAGATTAAATTTCCTCCATAGACCGAGCACTGGCAGTACTGGCGCCGTTACATCTCCATCTTTCTGAAGCTTTTCGGAAGTAGACTGAACACCATTCCCAGCAACCTTCCGGGTTCAACACGGTTCAACACGGTTCAATCCGAACGGGCCCGCTCCGAGCGCTGGTATTCTCTTCCGACGCTTGCAACCTTCCCACCTCCCCTCTCCGCGCAAGCTTTCACTGTCGCTAGATCCTCTCGCCACCCTTCTCCACCACCCGGGACTTCTCCCCCGCGCTGCCCCTTGCGCGCACTAGCGGAGCGATGCCGGGGAAGGACGTCGACGAGTCCGCGGCGGAGCCGATGGAAACGAGCGGCGCGGGCGCGGGGAGCCGCGGGCAGGAGGCGCGGAAGGGGAAGAAGAAGAAGAAGGCGCAGCAGCAGGGGGAAGGGGGGAACGGAAGCCTTCCGCCGCACCTGGAGGAGCTCCGCTCGCGCGTGATCTGCGACATGGATGCGCCGAAGCAGGTGCGCGGCGGGTGGGGGAAAGGGGGAGGGACGTGGGTGACGAGGGAAAGATTCGCGTGGAAGGCGCAGTAGTGGCGCGAAAGCGGAATAGAAGCGCGCCTGAAGGGGAACAACTCTTGAAAGTGCATTGACGAAAAACGGGGAAAGTGCTTCTGCGGAGGGTTTAGACGATCGAGGAAGGCGCACAAATTTTCGGGATTCCTTGGGAAGGTCGATGGCAACAGAGCAGATCCAAGGGTTCCGGGTTTTGCCCTGGGTCAGGGTTTCCGGGTTTCTGGTTTCCTGTCAGGGTTTAGGGTCTTGACACTGTGGCGCAGCGGGCAGGCAAGATGGCGCAGAGGGACGCGCTGGAAGTGAGCATTGAGCACTGCGCACTGATTACTGAGCACTGCTTGCATACAGTCTCACGCAGTGACGCAGCAGCAGGTGCGCTTTGCTTGCTGGGAGTGAGGCGAGCCGCGTGCTTGCGCATCGCTGCAGTGCAGTGCAGTGCAGTGCAGTGCAGTGCAGTGCAGTGTGGGGTTTGTGAGTTTGCTTTGACTTCTCTCAAGAGCTCTAGGTGGGAGTGGAGGGCTGTGGGCATTACAGTGAGCAGTGGGGGGTGGTCAGCGCAGTGCACCCCCTTTCCGCCTCCCCCTTCCGCCTCCCACTTCCGCCTCCCCCTTCCGCCTCCCACTTCCGCCTCCCCCTTCCGCCTCCGTCCTCATCCTCCCCCTTCCCCCTCTCCACCACCTCTTCCCCCGTTCCAATCATCCGTCAACTCTCTCCCCTTCTCCCTCGTCCCTCTCCCAGTGCAAATGCGCTCGTCAAACCACTAAGGTGCGTTGCTGCGTTGGTGATGGCAACAGCTGAGCGCCTGCAGGCTGGAGCGGTTTAGATGGGTACAGAGCCGAGCGATCACCACCCATTCCCCACCACTTTCTCCTCCCCTTCGCCGCCCTGGGAGTGAACAGCAGCATGACCCTGGAGCACCTCAGATGGGAGCAGCACCACCTTCCCTTTCCATCTTCCCCCCCCCCCATCCTCCCCTCCAACACAGACCCACGCGCTGCAGTATTCAGGGGCCTACGCTGCACTGGGAGTGGACAACAGCATGACCCTGGAGGCAGAAGCGATGCAAAGTGGGGTGTTTCACCCCATGTCCCCCCCATTCTCTACCACTACCTCGTCCCCTTCGCCCCCTCTTTTACGACAGACGCACTCACTGCAGTATTCAGGCGCGTTCGCCGCACTGGGAGTGGACAACAGCATGACTCTGGAGCGCTTCAGACGGGAATTGAAGGTCGAGATCGTGTCGCAGTCAGCGGACGGCCACGATCTCGTGTTTGACCTCATCGGCATTGACGCTGCTCTCGCCAACGCCTTCCGCCGAATACTCATTGCCGAGGTCAGCACACTCGTTGTTGAGGTCAGCACGCTCGTTTCTGGGTTTAGCGTGCTGCTAAGATCAGCGTTTTCCCTGTGTGCCGGTTGTCCCACACCCTCTCTACTGTCCTCCCTGTCCCCCCCACAGGTACCCACAATGGCGATAGAGAAGGTGTTCATGGCCAACAACACCTCGCTAGTGCAGGACGAGGTGCTCTCCCATCGCCTTGGCCTCGTGCCGTTAGCCGTCGACCCGCGCCTCTTCGACTTCCCCTCAGGTGACTCCCAGGTGGACGCTCAGGTGATTCCTACAGGTGGATTTCCTGGTTTGTCTTAGGTGGTTTTAGGTGCTTCTCTCAGCTACACTCTTCAACCAAAATTCTGGTGGGGAGCCCTGGGCTGGTTCCATTCTTTCGGATTCTCAGGATTCTCAAAAAGTGATGCTACTGCTCCCGGTTGACCATGCTGGGTGGGTGCTTTTTGAGTCGACTCAAAAGTCACCTTGGGTGCAAGCTATTGCTTGCACCCATTTCTTCTCGTCGAAGTTTCATCGCCACATCCCGTCCCCTCACCTCCCCTGTCATTGCCTCACACGTCTCACTTCGCATGGCATCGCATCGCATCACATCACATCACATCACATCACATCGCATCGCATCCCATCACATCCCATCCCACCCCATCCCATCCCATCCCATCCCATCCCATCCCATCCCATCCCATCCCATCCCATCCCATCCCATCCCATCCCATCCCATCACATCCCATCCCACCCCATCCCATCCCATCCCACCCCATCCCATCCCATCCCATCCCATCCCATCCCATCCCATCCCATCCCATCCCATCCCATCCCATCCCATCCCATCCCATCACATCCCATCCCACCCCATCCCATCCCATCCCACCCCATCCCATCCCATCCCATCCCATCCCATCCCATCCCATCCCATCCCATCCCATCCCATCCCATCCCATCCCATCCCATCCCATCCCATCCCATCCCATCCCATCCCATCCCATCCCATCCCATCCCATCCCATCACGTCACGTCACATCACATCACGTCACATCACATCACATCATCACATCACACGGTGCCATGGCATGGCATGGCATGTGGTGGCAGAGGACGGCATGGCGAGTGAGAGCAACACCATCGTCTTCAAGCTCGACTACAAGTGCACGCGCAACCCGCCCACTGATGGCTCCAGACACGGTACGGCTGTTACGTCACGCTGCTGCGGCACACTGTCATGGCACGCATTCAATGGGGAGTGTGTGTGGCACAACACTTTACCATCTTCCAAGGTGCTTCTTTGCCTGGCTCCCTTTCCACTCTCCCTGTAGGTCCTCCTTGTTGGATGGAAACACACCCTCCCTTTTGAAACACATCCTTCTTGCAGCTTCCTATTCTACCAATTTTGAGCTCCGTCCGATGCACACCACCTATTTCGATGTACTCTGCCTCCTCTCCCTTAGTTCCTCGCTCCTTTGCACCCTGCTCCTTTACAATTCCCTTTTTACTCCTCCCACCCCCCCTGCACCAATCTGCCAGAGCGCGCCACCAAGTTCACTGAGATATTGGCGCCACCAAGTTTTCGCTGCGGAATGCTGAGATGCTTGCCCAATGGCCCTTTGTTCCCTTATCCCCTTCCCCTCCTCCGCTCCATCTCACCCCCAGGCACGGTGCAGTCGAAGCACCTGGTGTGGCAACCCAACGGCAGCACGTACCCCCCTGATCGCAGCACCAAGTTCACGTCCTTTGGTCGCCCGCAGATTGAATTGCATGACTTCGCCACTCGCCCGCCCGCCCCCACCTACCCTGATATCACGCTTGCTAGGCTGCGACCGGGACAGGTGTGTGTGATGTAGTGCAGTGCAGTGTGGTGAGGTGCAGTGCAGTGTGGTGCAGTGCAGTGCATGCTGTGTGTGTGACACGCCCCCCCCGCCCCCACCTACCCTGACATCACGCTTGCTAGGCTGCAACCCAGGCAGGTGCGTGATATAGTGCAGTTCCTACGTTGAACCACTTTTGAGTGCACTGCAGTGCATGCCATGCCATGTGTTTGACATGCGTGGCCCCACCCCCACCTACACTGACATCACCGTCGCCAGGCTGCAACCCGACCAGGTGCGTGGGACGGTGCAGTGCAGTGCAGTGTAGTATAGTGCAGTGCAGTTCACTGTACATTGTTTCTGCTAGATACCTTCGTTATGGATTTTTTCAAAAGTGAATGCAGCACTCTTGTTTCTGACGTACGGCATGTGTTTTTTGTGCCCACCCACCAGGCCATCGAGCTGGAAGCACATGCAGTGAAGGGCATGGGAGGAGGCAGATTTAGGCAGGGCAACGCAGATGAAGCCTTGTTGTTCCTCACGTGTGACTTCTGGTGTGTGTGTGTGCGTGTGTGTGCGTGTGTGTGCGTGTGTGTGCGTGTGTGTGCGTGTGTGTGTGCCCATCCACCAGGCCATAGAGTTGGAGGCGCATGCAGTGAAGGGCATCGGCCGCACGCACGCCAAGTGGTCACCTGTTGCTACTGCCTCCTATCGCATGCTACCAGAGGTGAGTTCTCATGGGGCGGGAGCCTTGAGCGTGGCTTTTGAGTCCACTCAAAAGTCACGCACGCCAAGTGGTCGCCTGTTGCTACTGCCTCCTACCGCATGCTTCCAGAGGTGAGTCGACTCAATAGTCACACGTGCGCGCGTGGTTCCTCTGCAGGATGTTTTTGAGAATTCTCAAAAGCACCATGCTGCCAGAGGTGAGTCCTTATGCCTGTTTCGAGTCGACTCAATAGTCACATGCGCGCGCTTGGCTCCTCTCATCGCACACACGTTTTTCAGCAGGCCAAAGGAAGGGCTGATGGCCGGGCCAAGGATACCCTCCTGCCTCTCCCTCGAACGGTCCTTTCATTGATATAGGCTGCAGTTTGCATACATGCAGGGTATAGGTATAGGATAACCTCCTGCCTCTCCCTCTCCCTTCCCGTCTGTGCATCTGTCCTTCCCCCGCCCCTTCCCCCGTCCCCCTCTCCATCCGCCCATGGTAGGTGGTGTTCCGCAAGGCAGTGGAGGGGGAGACACCACTAGTCTCCTGCTTGCATTCTCTCACTGTCCCCTCCCCCTCCCCCTCCCCCTCCCCCTCCCCCTCCCCCTCCCCCTCCCCCTCCCCCTCCCCCTCCCCCTCCCCCTCCCCCTTCCCCCTGGCAGGTGGTGTTCCGCAAGGCAGTGGAGGGCGAGATGGCGGAGCAGCTGGTGGCAAAGTGCCCCATGAACGTGTTTGACATTGAGGACTTGGGGAATGGTGAGGATGGGTGGTGGGTGGTGGGTGGTGGGTGATGGGTGGTGGTTGGTGGTGGTGGATAAATGCACTGTGTTGCAATGACCACAGTGCCCCATGAACGTGTTTGACATTGAGGACTTGGGCAACGGTGTGATGCAGGTTTCGTGTATGCATGATGTGATGTGGCACTGTATTCATGTAAACATGGGTGCATGAGCACTGTATTCATGTAAACATGGGTGCATGGACACATTGCCCCAGGAATGTGTTTGCTGACATCGAAAACATGTGGGTTGTTAGCATGAATGCAGCATGAAATCCCCTAAAATAATGAAGATGGTGTATGCACGATGCATATTGCAATAAGTGTATTCGAACAGCACGGTTTATGGTTAACAGTATATGTGCCACTCAATGCAAGGCAATCAGTCTAGATATGTCTCGCGCCCCCTCCCCATACTTCTTTCTTACTCCCACTCTCCCCCTATCCGCTCTCCCCCTTGCCCTGCACCATTGCCATGCGTGCAGGTATTCAGATGACTTTTGAGTCGACTCAAAAGTCACTCTCCCCCTATCCGCTCTCCCCCTTGCCCTGCACCATTGCCATGCGTGCAGGTATTCAGATGACTTTTGAGTCGACTCAAAAGTCACTCTCCCCCTATCCGCTCTCCCCCTTGCCCTGCACCATTGCCATGCGTGCAGGTATTCAGATGACTTTTGAGTCGACTCAAAAGTCACTCTCCCCCTATCCGCTCTCCCCCTTGCCCCGCACCATTGCCATGCGTGCAGGTATTCAGATGACTTTTGAGTCGACTCAAAAGTCACTCTCCCCCTATCCGCTCTCCCCCTTGCCCTGCACCATTGCCATGCGTGCAGGTATTCAGATGACTTTTGAGTCGACTCAAAAGTCACTCTCCCCCTATCCGCTCTCCCCCTTGCCCTGCACCATTGCCATGCGTGCAGGTATTCAGATGACTTTTGAGTCGACTCAAAAGTCACTCTCCCCCTATCCGCTCTCCCCTTGCCCCGCACCATTGCCATGCGTGCAGGTATTCAGATGACTTTTGAGTCGACTCAAAAGTCACTCTCCCCCTATCCGCTCTCCCCCTTGCCCCGCACCATTGCCATGCGTGCAGGTATTCAGATGACTTTTGAGTCGACTCAAAAGTCACTCTCCCCCTATCCGCTCTCCCCCTTGCCCCGCACCATTGCCATGCGTGCAGGTATTCAGATGACTTTTGAGTCGACTCAAAAGTCACTCTCCCCCTATCCGCTCTCCCCCTTGCCCCGCCCCATTGCCATGCGTGCAGGTATTCAGATGACTTTTGAGTCGACTCAAAAGTCACTCTCCCCCTATCCGCTCTCCCCCTTGCCCCGCACCATTGCCATGCGTGCAGGTATTCAGATGACTTTTGAGTCGACTCAAAAGTCACTCTCCCCCTATCCGCTCTCCCCCTTGCCCCGCACCATTGCCATGCGTGCAGGTATTCAGATGACTTTTGAGTCGACTCAAAAGTCACTCTCCCCCTATCCGCTCTCCCCCTTGCCCTGCACCATTGCCATGCGTGCAGGTATTCAGATGACTTTTGAGTCGACTCAAAAGTCACTCTCCCCCTATCCGCTCTCCCCCTTGCCCTGCACCATTGCCATGCGTGCAGGTATTCAGATGACTTTTGAGTCGACTCAAAAGTCACTCTCCCCCTATCCGCTCTCCCCCTTGCCCCGCACCATTGCCATGCGTGCAGGTATTCAGATGACTTTTGAGTCGACTCAAAAGTCACTCTCCCCCTATCCGCTCTCCCCCTTGCCCTGCACCATTGCCATGCGTGCAGGTATTCAGATGACTTTTGAGTCGACTCAAAAGTCACTCTCCCCCTATCCGCTCTCCCCCTTGCCCTGCACCATTGCCATGCGTGCAGGTATTCAGATGACTTTTGAGTCGACTCAAAAGTCACTCTCCCCCTATCCGCTCTCCCCCTTGCCCCGCACCATTGCCATGCGTGCAGGTATTCAGATGACTTTTGAGTCGACTCAAAAGTCACTCTCCCCCTATCCGCTCTCCCCCTTGCCCCGCACCATTGCCATGCGTGCAGGTATTCAGATGACTTTTGAGTCGACTCAAAAGTCACTCTCCCCCTATCCGCTCTCCCCCTTGCCCCGCACCATTGCCATGCGTGCAGGTATTCAGATGACTTTTGAGTCGACTCAAAAGTCACTCTCCCCCTATCCGCTCTCCCCCTTGCCCCGCCCCATTGCCATGCGTGCAGGTATTCAGATGACTTTTGAGTCGACTCAAAAGTCACTCTCCCCCTATCCGCTCTCCCCCTTGCCCCGCACCATTGCCATGCGTGCAGGTATTCAGATGACTTTTGAGTCGACTCAAAAGTCACTCTCCCCCTATCCGCTCTCCCCCTTGCCCCGCACCATTGCCATGCGTGCAGGTATTCAGATGACTTTTGAGTCGACTCAAAAGTCACTCTCCCCCTATCCGCTCTCCCCCTTGCCCCGCACCATTGCCATGCGTGCAGGTATTCAGATGACTTTTGAGTCGACTCAAAAGTCACTCTCCCCCTATCCGCTCTCCCCCTTGCCCCGCCCCATTGCCATGCGTGCAGGTATTCAGATGACTTTTGAGTCGACTCAAAAGTCACTCTCCCCCTATCCGCTCTCCCCCTTGCCCCGCCCCATTGCCATGCGTGCAGGTATTCAGATGACTTTTGAGTCGACTCAAAAGTCACTCTCCCCCTATCCGCTCTCCCCCTTGCCCCGCCCCATTGCCATGCGTGCAGGTATTCAGATGACTTTTGAGTCGACTCAAAAGTCACTCTCCCCCTATCCGCTCTCCCCCTTGCCCCGCCCCATTGCCATGCGTGCAGGCATTCAGAAGGCCACAGCCCCACGTGCGCGCAACTGCACGGTGTGTCGGGAGTGCATTAGGGAGGAGGGATGGGGCGACTACATTCAGCTCAGAAGGAAACGGGACCACTTCATCTGTAAGACCACCAATGCTCCTCCCATGCGCTGTTTCTCTCAATATTGTCAACTTCTTTAAGCCTTTTTCTTCCATTCAACTGACACTGTTTCTTCTCAACTTTTGTCTCTGACATGGCGTATCTCTGTCCGTACTGCCAACAGATACAGTCAAGAAACATTACGCAATCATATGCCGCCGCACGCCAAACTCGGCTATTTTGTTCAGCCCTTGGCGCCTATCCTATCATCTCTCCATGTTTGAATATGCATCACCATATCTCACCATGCCTTACCATGTCAACCAACCCTTATCCTTATGGTCCGCACTTTCAGTTTGATGACTCGAGCACTACCGTTGCTCATTCGCCTTTCTCCTCTCCCTCTTGACCCTCCTCTCCCTCCTGACCCTCCTCTCCCTCCTCTCCTCTCTCTCTCCCACCCCCCCTCCCTCCCACTGCCACCCCACAGTCTCAGTGGAGAGCACAGGTGCACTGCCGCCCAACGTGCTATTCACAGAGGCCATCAAGCTTGAAGAAGGCATCTCACACCACTCCCTCCCTTCGCTCCTGTCCCCCCCTTCCTCTACACCCCACAGTCTCAGTGGAGAGCACAGGTGCACTGCCTCCCAACGTGCTATTCACCGAGGCAGTGAAACTTGAAGAAAGCATCTCACACCACTCCCTCCCTTTGCTCCTGTCCCCCCCTTCCTCTACACCCCACAGTCTCAGTGGAGAGCACGGGAGCACTGCCCCCCAACGTGCTATTCACCGAGGCAGTGAAACTTGAAGAAAGCATCTCACACCACTCCCTCCCTTTGCTCCTGTCCCCCCCTTCCTCTACACCCCACAGTCTCAGTGGAGAGCACGGGAGCACTGCCCCCCAACGTGCTATTCACCGAGGCAGTGAAACTTGAAGAAAGCATCTCACACCACTCCCTCCCTTCGCTCCTGTCCCCCCCTTCCTCTACACCCCACAGTCTCAGTGGAGAGCACGGGAGCACTGCCCCCCAACGTGCTATTCACCGAGGCAGTGAAACTTGAAGAAAGCATCTCACACCACTCCCTCCCTTCGCTCCTGTCCCCCCCTTCCTCTACACCCCACAGTCTCAGTGGAGAGCACGGGAGCACTGCCCCCCAACGTGCTATTCACAGAGGCAGTGAAACTACTGGAGAGCAAGGCAAGGCGCCTTGCCACTGAGACCGACCGCCTCTGACTGCCACCAAGACCGGCCGCCTCTGACTCATCTCAACTCCTAAATTGTTGCCTTTGAGGCGCCGCGAAAGTCTTCACAGAGGCAGTGAAACTACTGGAGAGCAAGGCCAGGCGCCTTGCCACTGAGACCGACCGCCTCTGACCTCACACCGCCTGGATTGCTGCTGCTGCTGCTGCTTGTTTGACAGGGCTGCTGCTACATTCGATGTGACTGCAACCGCTGTGCTGCATAAGCCGATTTGATTAGATTGCTGTCTGTGGCATCTGATTCGATGGGATACGAGGATTAAATTTGAGCTACGGTATTAGAACTGGACTGCTGCAGTGTGAATGGGGTTGCCTGGATGCTTTTTTCAGTAACAGAACCAGGTGTAAGAAGTTGTCACATGGTAACGGCGACTCTTTTATGCGTATCCTGCGTCGTGCAGCTTTTGATGTAAATGGCACTCCGCAAGAACAGCTGTTCAAGCTTGCATATCTTATCCTAGTTATTAAAAGCCTCTACCTTCTTTTCACAACTGAGCATTGTTACCGTACAAACAAAAGCTCTGAATGTAGGCACGGGCACTAATTTTCTCACCACGGCTGAAGATGCTTTCACAGTGGCAATTTTGAGATGTCTCAGAAAAAATAAAAGTTTCATTGAAAAGATGAAAGTGGAAGGCAACAAAGCCCGCACAATCACCTCTCCCAACTACTGAAACAGAGAAAGGAAAGGGGGCTTATTGCACCTACGGTACTTATCACCAGCACCACATCCATCGCATCGCATCGCATCACATCACCATGCAGCCTCATGATACCCATCCGTCTGCACCTGAAATGGCCGGGCTTTTATTCACTGCCTTGCACACCACCATATGCCATGGTAGCTGCATTATTAGCAAACACTCTCGTGCGTCACACCACCTCTTAACAGCGCATCCCGTTTACAAGCAGCGCCTTCGTCCCGTTACTAGCAGCGCCGTCGCGATTATTCGCAGCGTCACAACGTCTAGAAGTTCTTGTTGGTCTTGTAGGTCTCCTCGCGGCCGCTCCAGTTGCTCGGAATCACCCTGTCCAGCACAACCTGCCGGCCGCCGTCCGCCGCCGTCACGCGCACGCTCACCGCGCGTCCCGATTCCACGACGCCTGTGGCGGGCCTCATCACCCACGCGCCGCCTTCAATGAACATGCTACTCCACTTCTTCCCGTCACTCGAAAGCTCCACCTTGTCCACGCCGCCTTTCTTCGCCGTTCCGAGGATCTGAAGGGCAAAATAGTCCCGACTGGCTTGGCCCAAGAGTCTCACCGCCATTCCGCCGCTGCTATCGCAATCCACGGGATCGTACGTGACCTCCACTTGCCCGCCCTGCCCGCCCACGAGTTGGTTCCACACGGGAGCATCGAGATTAAAGGCCTCCCATCCACTATTCCCGATCGCTCGCACTTTCACGGAGCCGCCCTTGCATGCGCGGCCCGAGCAGGAAACCTCGTAGCACGTTCCGCAGCCCTTGTTGCTGTTAAACTTGCTGACAGGCACCTGCGCAACCTTGCCGAAATAAGGACTGTTGCGGAAGCGACCTTGGAAGTCGCGGTAGCACGTGCCGTCGCTGTTCAGGTCGGAGGAGGTAGCCGGGATGGCGTCGGCAGGAGTGAGGGCGAGCGCGAGCAGGACTATTCCGACGCACAGCAGGCTGGCGACCTTGGAAACGCGAGCCATCGGGAAAAGGAGCAGCGCGAAAACCAAGGTTTAAAACCGACTTCGGAAAAGCGCGCTTGAATATCAGACAGTGGATGCTTGGAAGGTGGTCGATTTGAATGATGATGTGGTGGAGAAGCAGGAAACTGATATAGTTGCGTGAGTGGGGAGAGATTCAGGAGTTGCGGTCTGGGGGGCCTAGCGCAAAGTGCGGCTTCGAGTCGCATGTCGATTTCCTCCCGTTACTAGTAAATTGGCCATGTGCATGGGATGGCAATAATTTCAAAACCTTCGCGAGCTGACAGTGGCGACGGTAACGTACGCTGTGGGTCAGACAGTGATGGCGAAGGGCTCAACGATACTTTTCGAGAAGTGTCGTTGTTTCGTCAATTTATTGGTGGGCAATAATTATCCAGGATAGGGCCGTGGTAACCGTGGTTCCCGTCGGTTGCGGGGAAGCCTTCCAGTGAGCGTCGCAACTGTCGAGTCCGGCTGTGAGGCGGCTTAGGGCGTGTTACATTTTCAAATATTTCCAAACGGACCGGACCATCAGAACGGTTCAGAGTGGTTTTGTTGTAAAACGCTTTGTTCAATTGGGTTTCAAAACGTTTCGAAACGTTTGAAGTGGTGATTGTCCTAATGCTTCCACTGCCTGCTGCTACGGTTCAAGTGGTGCTGTCCGAACCGTCCGAAAAAATCGAAAATGTAACACGCCCTTACTAGGGAGATGTCATTGTTCAACCCATACGAAGTTCGAATTCTGGTAACTCCGCACGTTTGACGATCCACATCCACGGTGGTAACACAAAAATGGCCTTGCCGAAGAGCAATTCGCCGTTCCACTCCCATGCAAACACCGTTGGGCCCCTCGCCAACCCACCCTCCGTCTTCGTAACCGTCGCCACGAGGTCAGTTCGCGAAGGGCTCAAAATTATTGGCATTCCGCGGCACCAGCCCAGGTAGGAAATTGACGACTCGAAGCCGCACTCTGCGCGGAATTCCACCAAGTCCCTACACTCCCAAATCTCTCCCAGCCACGCAACTCTAAACCCAAAAACAGCAAAAACAGCAAAAACAGCAAAAACAGCAAAAACAGCAAAAACAGCAAAAACAGCAAAAACAGCAAAAACAGCAAAAACAGCAAAAACAGCAAAAACAGCAAAAACAGCAAAAACAGCAAAAACAGCAAAAACAGCAAAAACAGCAAAAACAGCAAAAACAGCAAAAACAGCAAAAACAGCAAAAAACAGCTGAAACAGCAAAAACAGCAAAAACAGCAAAAACAGCTGAAACAGCAAAAACAGCAAAAACAGCTGTTCAAGCTTGCATCTCTTAGCCTAGTTACTCTAAGCCTCTACCTTCTTTTCACAACTGAGCATTGTTTACCGTACGATTCAAAAGCTCTGAATGTAGACATGGGCACTAATTTTCTCACCACGGCTGAAGATGCTTTCAGGGTACCAGTTTTGAGATGTCTCAGAAAATAAAAGTTTTATTGAAAAGATGACAGTGGAAGGCAACAAAGCACGCACAATCACCTTTCCCAACTACTGAAACAGAGAAAAGAAAGGGGGCATATCGCCAGCACCTACCGTACTTATCACCAGCCCGTACTTAAACCAGCACCACATCCATCGCATCGCATCACATCACCATGCAGCCTCATGATACCCATCCGCCTGCACCTGAAATGGCCGGGCTTTTATTCACTGCCTTGCACACCACCATATGCCATGGTAGCAGCATTATTAGCAAACACTCTCGTGCGTCACACCACCTCCTAACAGCGCATCCCGTTACAAGCAGCGCCTTCGTCCCGTTACTAGCAGCGCCGTCGCGATTATTCGCAGCGTCACAACGTCTAGAAGTTCTTGTTGGTCTTGTAGGTCTCCTCGCGGCCGCTCCAGTTGCTCGGAATCACCCTGTCCAGCACAACCTGCCGGCCGCCGTCCGCCGCCGTCACGCGCACGCTCACCGCGCGTCCCGATTCCACGACGCCTGTGGCGGGCCTCATCACCCACGCGCCGCCTTCAATGAACATGCTACTCCACTTCTTCCCGTCACTCGAAAGCTCCACCTTGTCCACGCCGCCTTTCTTCGCCGTTCCGAGGATCTGAAGGGCAAAATAGTCCCGACTGGCTTGGCCCAAGAGTCTCACCGCCATTCCGCCGCTGCTATCGCAATCCACGGGATCGTACGTGACCTCCACTTGCCCGCCCTGCCCGCCCACGAGTTGGTTCCACACGGGAGCATCGAGATTAAAGGCCTCCCATCCACTATTCCCGATCGCTCGCACTTTCACGGAGCCGCCCTTGCATGCGCGGCCCGAGCAGGAAACCTCGTAGCACGTTCCGCAGCCCTTGTTGCTGTTAAACTTGCTGACAGGCACCTGCGCAACCTTGCCGAAATAAGGACTGTTGCGGAAGCGACCTTGGAAGTCGCGGTAGCACGTGCCGTCGCTGTTCAGGTCGGAGGAGGTAGCCGGAATGGCGTCGGCAGGAGTGAGGGCGAGCGCGAGCAGGACTATTCCGACGCACAGCAGGCTGGCGACCTTGGAAACGCGAGCCATCGGGAAAAGGAGCAGCGCGAAAACCAAGGTTTAAAACCGACTTCGGAAAAGCGCGCTTGAATATCAGACAGTGGATGCTTGGAAGGTGGTCGATTTGAATGATGATGTGGTGGAGAAGCAGGAAACTGATATAGTTGCGTGAGTGGGGAGAGATTCAGGAGTTGCGGTCTGGGGGGCCTAGCGCAAAGTGCGGCTTCGAGTCGCATGTCGATTTCCTCCCGTTACTAGTAAATTGGCCATGTGCATGGGATGGCAATAATTTCAAAACCTTCGCGAGCTGACAGTGGCGACGGTAACGTACGCTGTGGGTCAGACAGTGATGGCGAAGGGCTCAACGATACTTTTCGAGAAGTGTCGTTGTTTCGTCAATTTATTGGTGGGCAATAATTATCCAGGATAGGGCCGTGGTAACCGTGGTTCCCGTCGGTTGCGGGGAAGCCTTCCAGTGAGCGTCGCAACTGTCGAGTCCGGCTGTGAGGCGGCTTAGGGCGTGTTACATTTTCAAATATTTCCAAACGGACCGGACCATCAGAACGGTTCAGAGTGGTTTTGTTGTAAAACGCTTTGTTCAATTGGGTTTCAAAACGTTTCGAAACGTTTGAAGTGGTGATTGTCCTAATGCTTCCACTGCCTGCTGCTACGGTTTCAAGTGGTGCTGTCCGAACCGTCCGAAAAAATCGAAAATGTAACACGCCCTTACTAGGGAGATGTCATTGTTCAACCCATACGAAGTTCGAATTCTGGTAACTCCGCACGTTTGACGATCCACATCCACGGTGGTAACACAAAAATGGCCTTGCCGAAGAGCAATTCGCCGTTCCACTCCCATGCAAACACCGTTGGGCCCCTCGCCAACCCACCCTCCGTCTTCGTAACCGTCGCCACGAGGTCAGTTCGCGAAGGGCTCAAAATTATTGGCATTCCGCGGCACCAGCCCAGGTAGGAAATTGACGACTCGAAGCCGCACTCTGCGCGGAATTCCACCAAGTCCCTACACTCCCAAATCTCTCCCAGCCACGCAACTCTAAACCCAAAAACAGCAAAAACAGCAAAAACAGCAAAAACAGCAAAAACAGCAAAAACAGCAAAAACAGCAAAAACAGCAAAAACAGCAAAAACAGCAAAAACAGCAAAAACAGCAAAAAACAGCTGAAACAGCAAAAACAGCAAAAACAGCAAAAACAGCTGAAACAGCAAAAACAGCAAAAACAGCTGTTCAAGCTTGCATCTCTTAGCCTAGTTACTCTAAGCCTCTACCTTCTTTTCACAACTGAGCATTGTTTACCGTACGATTCAAAAGCTCTGAATGTAGACATGGGCACTAATTTTCTCACCACGGCTGAAGATGCTTTCAGGGTACCAGTTTTGAGATGTCTCAGAAAATAAAAGTTTTATTGAAAAGATGACAGTGGAAGGCAACAAAGCACGCACAATCACCTTTCCCAACTACTGAAACAGAGAAAAGAAAGGGGGCATATCGCCAGCACCTACCGTACTTATCACCAGCCCGTACTTAAACCAGCACCACATCCATCGCATCGCATCACATCACCATGCAGCCTCATGATACCCATCCGCCTGCACCTGAAATGGCCGGGCTTTTATTCACTGCCTTGCACACCACCATATGCCATGGTAGCAGCATTATTAGCAAACACTCTCGTGCGTCACACCACCTCCTAACAGCGCATCCCGTTACAAGCAGCGCCTTCGTCCCGTTACTAGCAGCGCCGTCGCGATTATTCGCAGCGTCACAACGTCTAGAAGTTCTTGTTGGTCTTGTAGGTCTCCTCGCGGCCGCTCCAGTTGCTCGGAATCACCCTGTCCAGCACAACCTGCCGGCCGCCGTCCGCCGCCGTCACGCGCACGCTCACCGCGCGTCCCGATTCCACGACGCCTGTGGCGGGCCTCATCACCCACGCGCCGCCTTCAATGAACATGCTACTCCACTTCTTCCCGTCACTCGAAAGCTCCACCTTGTCCACGCCGCCTTTCTTCGCCGTTCCGAGGATCTGAAGGGCAAAATAGTCCCGACTGGCTTGGCCCAAGAGTCTCACCGCCATTCCGCCGCTGCTATCGCAATCCACGGGATCGTACGTGACCTCCACTTGCCCGCCCTGCCCGCCCACGAGTTGGTTCCACACGGGAGCATCGAGATTAAAGGCCTCCCATCCACTATTCCCGATCGCTCGCACTTTCACGGAGCCGCCCTTGCATGCGCGGCCCGAGCAGGAAACCTCGTAGCACGTTCCGCAGCCCTTGTTGCTGTTAAACTTGCTGACAGGCACCTGCGCAACCTTGCCGAAATAAGGACTGTTGCGGAAGCGACCTTGGAAGTCGCGGTAGCACGTGCCGTCGCTGTTCAGGTCGGAGGAGGTAGCCGGAATGGCGTCGGCAGGAGTGAGGGCGAGCGCGAGCAGGACTATTCCGACGCACAGCAGGCTGGCGACCTTGGAAACGCGAGCCATCGGGAAAAGGAGCAGCGCGAAAACCAAGGTTTAAAACCGACTTCGGAAAAGCGCGCTTGAATATCAGACAGTGGATGCTTGGAAGGTGGTCGATTTGAATGATGATGTGGTGGAGAAGCAGGAAACTGATATAGTTGCGTGAGTGGGGAGAGATTCAGGAGTTGCGGTCTGGGGGGCCTAGCGCAAAGTGCGGCTTCGAGTCGCATGTCGATTTCCTCCCGTTACTAGTAAATTGGCCATGTGCATGGGATGGCAATAATTTCAAAACCTTCGCGAGCTGACAGTGGCGACGGTAACGTACGCTGTGGGTCAGACAGTGATGGCGAAGGGCTCAACGATACTTTTCGAGAAGTGTCGTTGTTTCGTCAATTTATTGGTGGGCAATAATTATCCAGGATAGGGCCGTGGTAACCGTGGTTCCCGTCGGTTGCGGGGAAGCCTTCCAGTGAGCGTCGCAACTGTCGAGTCCGGCTGTGAGGCGGCTTAGGGCGTGTTACATTTTCAAATATTTCCAAACGGACCGGACCATCAGAACGGTTCAGAGTGGTTTTGTTGTAAAACGCTTTGTTCAATTGGGTTTCAAAACGTTTCGAAACGTTTGAAGTGGTGATTGTCCTAATGCTTCCACTGCCTGCTGCTACGGTTTCAAGTGGTGCTGTCCGAACCGTCCGAAAAAATCGAAAATGTAACACGCCCTTACTAGGGAGATGTCATTGTTCAACCCATACGAAGTTCGAATTCTGGTAACTCCGCACGTTTGACGATCCACATCCACGGTGGTAACACAAAAATGGCCTTGCCGAAGAGCAATTCGCCGTTCCACTCCCATGCAAACACCGTTGGGCCCCTCGCCAACCCACCCTCCGTCTTCGTAACCGTCGCCACGAGGTCAGTTCGCGAAGGGCTCAAAATTATTGGCATTCCGCGGCACCAGCCCAGGTAGGAAATTGACGACTCGAAGCCGCACTCTGCGCGGAATTCCACCAAGTCCCTACACTCCCAAATCTCTCCCAGCCACGCAACTCTAAACCCAAAAACAGCAAAAACAGCAAAAACAGCAAAAACAGCAAAAACAGCAAAAACAGCAAAAACAGCAAAAACAGCAAAAACAGCAAAAACAGCAAAAACAGCAAAAACAGCAAAAAACAGCTGAAACAGCAAAAACAGCAAAAACAGCAAAAACAGCTGAAACAGCAAAAACAGCAAAAACAGCTGTTCAAGCTTGCATCTCTTAGCCTAGTTACTCTAAGCCTCTACCTTCTTTTCACAACTGAGCATTGTTTACCGTACGATTCAAAAGCTCTGAATGTAGACATGGGCACTAATTTTCTCACCACGGCTGAAGATGCTTTCAGGGTACCAGTTTTGAGATGTCTCAGAAAATAAAAGTTTTATTGAAAAGATGACAGTGGAAGGCAACAAAGCACGCACAATCACCTTTCCCAACTACTGAAACAGAGAAAAGAAAGGGGGCATATCGCCAGCACCTACCGTACTTATCACCAGCCCGTACTTAAACCAGCACCACATCCATCGCATCGCATCACATCACCATGCAGCCTCATGATACCCATCCGCCTGCACCTGAAATGGCCGGGCTTTTATTCACTGCCTTGCACACCACCATATGCCATGGTAGCAGCATTATTAGCAAACACTCTCGTGCGTCACACCACCTCCTAACAGCGCATCCCGTTACAAGCAGCGCCTTCGTCCCGTTACTAGCAGCGCCGTCGCGATTATTCGCAGCGTCACAACGTCTAGAAGTTCTTGTTGGTCTTGTAGGTCTCCTCGCGGCCGCTCCAGTTGCTCGGAATCACCCTGTCCAGCACAACCTGCCGGCCGCCGTCCGCCGCCGTCACGCGCACGCTCACCGCGCGTCCCGATTCCACGACGCCTGTGGCGGGCCTCATCACCCACGCGCCGCCTTCAATGAACATGCTACTCCACTTCTTCCCGTCACTCGAAAGCTCCACCTTGTCCACGCCGCCTTTCTTCGCCGTTCCGAGGATCTGAAGGGCAAAATAGTCCCGACTGGCTTGGCCCAAGAGTCTCACCGCCATTCCGCCGCTGCTATCGCAATCCACGGGATCGTACGTGACCTCCACTTGCCCGCCCTGCCCGCCCACGAGTTGGTTCCACACGGGAGCATCGAGATTAAAGGCCTCCCATCCACTATTCCCGATCGCTCGCACTTTCACGGAGCCGCCCTTGCATGCGCGGCCCGAGCAGGAAACCTCGTAGCACGTTCCGCAGCCCTTGTTGCTGTTAAACTTGCTGACAGGCACCTGCGCAACCTTGCCGAAATAAGGACTGTTGCGGAAGCGACCTTGGAAGTCGCGGTAGCACGTGCCGTCGCTGTTCAGGTCGGAGGAGGTAGCCGGAATGGCGTCGGCAGGAGTGAGGGCGAGCGCGAGCAGGACTATTCCGACGCACAGCAGGCTGGCGACCTTGGAAACGCGAGCCATCGGGAAAAGGAGCAGCGCGAAAACCAAGGTTTAAAACCGACTTCGGAAAAGCGCGCTTGAATATCAGACAGTGGATGCTTGGAAGGTGGTCGATTTGAATGATGATGTGGTGGAGAAGCAGGAAACTGATATAGTTGCGTGAGTGGGGAGAGATTCAGGAGTTGCGGTCTGGGGGGCCTAGCGCAAAGTGCGGCTTCGAGTCGCATGTCGATTTCCTCCCGTTACTAGTAAATTGGCCATGTGCATGGGATGGCAATAATTTCAAAACCTTCGCGAGCTGACAGTGGCGACGGTAACGTACGCTGTGGGTCAGACAGTGATGGCGAAGGGCTCAACGATACTTTTCGAGAAGTGTCGTTGTTTCGTCAATTTATTGGTGGGCAATAATTATCCAGGATAGGGCCGTGGTAACCGTGGTTCCCGTCGGTTGCGGGGAAGCCTTCCAGTGACCGTCGCAACTGTCGAGTCCGGCTGTGAGGCGGCTTAGGGCGTGTTACATTTTCAAATATTTCCAAACGGACCGGACCATCAGAACGGTTCAGAGTGGTTTTGTTGTAAAACGCTTTGTTCAATTGGGTTTCAAAACGTTTCGAAACGTTTGAAGTGGTGATTGTCCTAATGCTTCCACTGCCTGCTGCTACGGTTTCAAGTGGTGCTGTCCGAACCGTCCGAAAAAATCGAAAATGTAACACGCCCTTACTAGGGAGATGTCATTGTTCAACCCATACGAAGTTCGAATTCTGGTAACTCCGCACGTTTGACGATCCACATCCACGGTGGTAACACAAAAATGGCCTTGCCGAAGAGCAATTCGCCGTTCCACTCCCATGCAAACACCGTTGGGCCCCTCGCCAACCCACCCTCCGTCTTCGTAACCGTCGCCACGAGGTCAGTTCGCGAAGGGCTCAAAATTATTGGCATTCCGCGGCACCAGCCCAGGTAGGAAATTGACGACTCGAAGCCGCACTCTGCGCGGAATTCCACCAAGTCCCTACACTCCCAAATCTCTCCCAGCCACGCAACTCTAAACCCAAAAACAGCAAAAACAGCAAAAACAGCAAAAACAGCAAAAACAGCAAAAACAGCAAAAACAGCAAAAACAGCAAAAACAGCAAAAACAGCAAAAACAGCAAAAACAGCAAAAACAGCAAAAAACAGCTGAAACAGCAAAAACAGCAAAAACAGCAAAAACAGCTGAAACAGCAAAAACAGCAAAAACAGCTGTTCAAGCTTGCATCTCTTAGCCTAGTTACTCTAAGCCTCTACCTTCTTTTCACAACTGAGCATTGTTTACCGTACGATTCAAAAGCTCTGAATGTAGACATGGGCACTAATTTTCTCACCACGGCTGAAGATGCTTTCAGGGTACCAGTTTTGAGATGTCTCAGAAAATAAAAGTTTTATTGAAAAGATGACAGTGGAAGGCAACAAAGCACGCACAATCACCTTTCCCAACTACTGAAACAGAGAAAAGAAAGGGGGCATATCGCCAGCACCTACCGTACTTATCACCAGCCCGTACTTAAACCAGCACCACATCCATCGCATCGCATCACATCACCATGCAGCCTCATGATACCCATCCGCCTGCACCTGAAATGGCCGGGCTTTTATTCACTGCCTTGCACACCACCATATGCCATGGTAGCAGCATTATTAGCAAACACTCTCGTGCGTCACACCACCTCCTAACAGCGCATCCCGTTACAAGCAGCGCCTTCGTCCCGTTACTAGCAGCGCCGTCGCGATTATTCGCAGCGTCACAACGTCTAGAAGTTCTTGTTGGTCTTGTAGGTCTCCTCGCGGCCGCTCCAGTTGCTCGGAATCACCCTGTCCAGCACAACCTGCCGGCCGCCGTCCGCCGCCGTCACGCGCACGCTCACCGCGCGTCCCGATTCCACGACGCCTGTGGCGGGCCTCATCACCCACGCGCCGCCTTCAATGAACATGCTACTCCACTTCTTCCCGTCACTCGAAAGCTCCACCTTGTCCACGCCGCCTTTCTTCGCCGTTCCGAGGATCTGAAGGGCAAAATAGTCCCGACTGGCTTGGCCCAAGAGTCTCACCGCCATTCCGCCGCTGCTATCGCAATCCACGGGATCGTACGTGACCTCCACTTGCCCGCCCTGCCCGCCCACGAGTTGGTTCCACACGGGAGCATCGAGATTAAAGGCCTCCCATCCACTATTCCCGATCGCTCGCACTTTCACGGAGCCGCCCTTGCATGCGCGGCCCGAGCAGGAAACCTCGTAGCACGTTCCGCAGCCCTTGTTGCTGTTAAACTTGCTGACAGGCACCTGCGCAACCTTGCCGAAATAAGGACTGTTGCGGAAGCGACCTTGGAAGTCGCGGTAGCACGTGCCGTCGCTGTTCAGGTCGGAGGAGGTAGCCGGAATGGCGTCGGCAGGAGTGAGGGCGAGCGCGAGCAGGACTATTCCGACGCACAGCAGGCTGGCGACCTTGGAAACGCGAGCCATCGGGAAAAGGAGCAGCGCGAAAACCAAGGTTTAAAACCGACTTCGGAAAAGCGCGCTTGAATATCAGACAGTGGATGCTTGGAAGGTGGTCGATTTGAATGATGATGTGGTGGAGAAGCAGGAAACTGATATAGTTGCGTGAGTGGGGAGAGATTCAGGAGTTGCGGTCTGGGGGGCCTAGCGCAAAGTGCGGCTTCGAGTCGCATGTCGATTTCCTCCCGTTACTAGTAAATTGGCCATGTGCATGGGATGGCAATAATTTCAAAACCTTCGCGAGCTGACAGTGGCGACGGTAACGTACGCTGTGGGTCAGACAGTGATGGCGAAGGGCTCAACGATACTTTTCGAGAAGTGTCGTTGTTTCGTCAATTTATTGGTGGGCAATAATTATCCAGGATAGGGCCGTGGTAACCGTGGTTCCCGTCGGTTGCGGGGAAGCCTTCCAGTGAGCGTCGCAACTGTCGAGTCCGGCTGTGAGGCGGCTTAGGGCGTGTTACATTTTCAAATATTTCCAAACGGACCGGACCATCAGAACGGTTCAGAGTGGTTTTGTTGTAAAACGCTTTGTTCAATTGGGTTTCAAAACGTTTCGAAACGTTTGAAGTGGTGACTGTCCTAATGCTTCCACTGCCTGCTGCTACGGTTTCAAGTGGTGCTGTCCGAACCGTCCGAAAAAATCGAAAATGTAACACGCCCTTACTAGGGAGATGTCATTGTTCAACCCATACGAAGTTCGAATTCTGGTAACTCCGCACGTTTGACGATCCACATCCACGGTGGTAACACAAAAATGGCCTTGCCGAAGAGCAATTCGCCGTTCCACTCCCATGCAAACACCGTTGGGCCCCTCGCCAACCCACCCTCCGTCTTCGTAACCGTCGCCACGAGGTCAGTTCGCGAAGGGCTCAAAATTATTGGCATTCCGCGGCACCAGCCCAGGTAGGAAATTGACGACTCGAAGCCGCACTCTGCGCGGAATTCCACCAAGTCCCTACACTCCCAAATCTCTCCCAGCCACGCAACTCTAAACCCAAAAACAGCAAAAACAGCAAAAACAGCAAAAACAGCAAAAACAGCAAAAACAGCAAAAACAGCAAAAACAGCAAAAACAGCAAAAACAGCAAAAACAGCAAAAACAGCAAAAACAGCAAAAAACAGCTGAAACAGCAAAAACAGCAAAAACAGCAAAAACAGCTGAAACAGCAAAAACAGCAAAAACAGCTGTTCAAGCTTGCATCTCTTAGCCTAGTTACTCTAAGCCTCTACCTTCTTTTCACAACTGAGCATTGTTTACCGTACGATTCAAAAGCTCTGAATGTAGACATGGGCACTAATTTTCTCACCACGGCTGAAGATGCTTTCAGGGTACCAGTTTTGAGATGTCTCAGAAAATAAATGTTTTATTGAAAAGATGACAGTGGAAGGCAACAAAGCACGCACAATCACCTTTCCCAACTACTGAAACAGAGAAAAGAAAGGGGGCATATCGCCAGCACCTACCGTACTTATCACCAGCCCGTACTTAAACCAGCACCACATCCATCGCATCGCATCACATCACCATGCAGCCTCATGATACCCATCCGCCTGCACCTGAAATGGCCGGGCTTTTATTCACTGCCTTGCACACCACCATATGCCATGGTAGCAGCATTATTAGCAAACACTCTCGTGCGTCACACCACCTCCTAACAGCGCATCCCGTTACAAGCAGCGCCTTCGTCCCGTTACTAGCAGCGCCGTCGCGATTATTCGCAGCGTCACAACGTCTAGAAGTTCTTGTTGGTCTTGTAGGTCTCCTCGCGGCCGCTCCAGTTGCTCGGAATCACCCTGTCCAGCACAACCTGCCGGCCGCCGTCCGCCGCCGTCACGCGCACGCTCACCGCGCGTCCCGATTCCACGACGCCTGTGGCGGGCCTCATCACCCACGCGCCGCCTTCAATGAACATGCTACTCCACTTCTTCCCGTCACTCGAAAGCTCCACCTTGTCCACGCCGCCTTTCTTCGCCGTTCCGAGGATCTGAAGGGCAAAATAGTCCCGACTGGCTTGGCCCAAGAGTCTCACCGCCATTCCGCCGCTGCTATCGCAATCCACGGGATCGTACGTGACCTCCACTTGCCCGCCCTGCCCGCCCACGAGTTGGTTCCACACGGGAGCATCGAGATTAAAGGCCTCCCATCCACTATTCCCGATCGCTCGCACTTTCACGGAGCCGCCCTTGCATGCGCGGCCCGAGCAGGAAACCTCGTAGCACGTTCCGCAGCCCTTGTTGCTGTTAAACTTGCTGACAGGCACCTGCGCAACCTTGCCGAAATAAGGACTGTTGCGGAAGCGACCTTGGAAGTCGCGGTAGCACGTGCCGTCGCTGTTCAGGTCGGAGGAGGTAGCCGGAATGGCGTCGGCAGGAGTGAGGGCGAGCGCGAGCAGGACTATTCCGACGCACAGCAGGCTGGCGACCTTGGAAACGCGAGCCATCGGGAAAAGGAGCAGCGCGAAAATCAGAGTTGGAAAAAGCGAGCTTGAATATGAGACAGTGGATGCTTGGAGGGCAGTGGTCGATTTCGATGATGATTGTGTGAAGAAGCAGGAGATTAATATAGCTGTGTTACTAGTGGTAGGGATTAGGCAGTTCGTTGAGTGAGACTGGGGCGTTCAGCGCGAAGTGCGGCTTCGAGTCGCCCTGTCGATTTTCTTGGGCTGGTGACGGAATGGCAATAATTGTAAGCTCTTTGCGAAATGAGCTCGTGGCGACGGTAACGGAGATGGGTGTAACGAAAGATGCTGGTCAAGGGGTGGTTTGGCGAGTGGCTTAACGATTGGTTTCGAGAAAGGAAGCTGTTTCGTTGGTTGCTGTTTGTTGGGAGGGTATCGTCGTTCCGTCAGTTACGGCTAAGAGGTTCAACGATTGTTGGAGTTTCGCAACTTTCGTCATTGGCTGTGAGGCGGATGAATCGGATATCCATGCCAGAATTCAGATTGCACGGATTTCAAATTCTGGTAACTCTGCATATTTGACGAGCTTCAACCACAGCCGAGTTTCGCAAATGGTAACACAAGCATTGCAAATGCCTTCAGCAAATTCGTTACATTCGTCACGCGATCAGCTCGTGGGGAGTTCGAAATTATTGCCACTCCGCGGTAGTGGCCCAATTTACTTGAAAGGGGAGGAAATCGACGTGGCGACCCGAAGCCGTACTTCGCGCTGAACCCCCCAAGTCGCAAATGCCCCCACAGTCCAACTCCCAATTTCGTTAGCATCGTCACGCGGTCAGCTCGTGGGGAGTTCGAAATTATTGCCATTCCGCGGTGGCCCAATTTACTTGAAAGGGGAGGAAAACGACATGGCGACTCGATGCCGCACTTCGCGCTGAGGCCCCCAAGTCACAACTCCTGAATCTCTCGCACTCGTACAATGCAACTACATAAACTGCCTGCGTCTTCACACTATCATCATCGAAATCGACCACTGCCCTCCAAGCATCCACTGCCTCCTCAACAAAGAATGAGGGCCCCCAAAAACACCGAAAGGGCCACCATGCGCAGGTATTCACAAAATAACACAAGTCTGCGAAAGGCTGGATGAATGGTTTGGAGAGATCGGAAACACTACGAGATACTGCGAGCACTGCACATGTATGTGAACCCTACCGCAGACGCGTGCTGATTGGCCGCGCAACATTGAGACAAGCGCGTGCTGATTGGCTGCGCTACAGCTGATGCTCACCCCATGCACGCGAATTTGCCTTGCGCCGGATGGATACGCTGCACCCGAGGTTGTTTCCCCAGCTTCATGCACCTACATTACAAGCGCGTCGCGTGGTTATCAACCAGTAGTACATCACCAAAAAGTGTCGGTCCGAAATGCAGCCGGCCAGCTAGGTGGTCCACATTGTGTCATTTGACCCCCCAAAAGTGTCCAAAAAGAGTCTTCACCCAAAATTGAAGGGTCTAAAAATGTCCGAAAATTAGCCAAAACGCGAAGTATCCGGAATCTGTCCAAGAAGTCTCCGATTCATGTTACTATGCAGAAGGTCGGGGATCGATGCTTGCCTGGTGCACTATACCGAACACAAAATTGTTAGATTAGGAAAGAAAACGAACACTCCCAATTATAAGTTGCTTTTTACTAGCTAGAATCGATCTCGCGATCTCCCAATCGCACGCGCGATTCGTAACCACTACGCTAACTCGGTTGTAAACCAAGCAAGTTGGTTCAATTAAACTCAAAATCCAATCAAAAACTCCTTCGCAACATGTTGACACCTGTTGCCAGGGTTGCCACCTGTCACACCACCTGCCACACAAACGCCTTCCTGTGCAGGTTAGGCTCGGAAAACATTAGCCACAGCTACCTACACACCTTACCAAACTCATCCCCCAACCACTCTCGACTTGTCCATCCCTTTCAGATCTAGATGCTCCATTTTTTAAACTGAGCTTTTCACTCGAGCATTTCTTGCCCAACATTTGTTCGCACGATCTGTTTTGGTTAGCCTAGCACTACGACTTTTGTAGAACCAATCTAGCTTTGCGGATGTTATACATTTAGGTTTATAAATCCAGTTTCTGCTTTTCTATGCAACAATGTCATGGTGTTCATCGCTTGCTGAGATGTGCGCGGTCCTACGTTTTTTATTCATTCATACAACCAGAATAACGCATTCCATGACGTCGTTTACTTATACCGCTCCTATTTCCAATATCTATCTATCCCCAGTGCAGCATTTGACGGTCTTCTTTTTACGTAACAAGTTATTCAACTTCGGGCGCTGCTAAGGAGCGCTACGGGCACTGCTAAGGAGCGCGATGGGCGCTGCTAAGGAGCGAGACTGACGCTGCTACGGCGGGTGCTGCTAAGAGACGAGATGGGTGCAACTAAGTGCTCGACGGGCGCTGCTAATGCGGCTGCTGCTTAGAGGCGCGATGAAGAGCGGTAATTATCAGAATCACTAGGCAAGAATGGATGAACTAGCAGAAGTTTGGGTACAAATATGAAACCCTAGTTGGGGTTGTACCCCATATTGGCTACCCCACTACAGCCTACAAGCATAATACAGTTTAACACACCCCCATAGGCAAAGTGGGGGAGAACAAAGGGTCACAAGACCAGTCCAGCAAAGCAAAACAAAGCCCAGGGTGGATCACAACGTCACCACACTCCGAGCACAAGTAAAGGCCACAAGGCCAGTTCACATGCAGTGCTAGATATAGTACAAGACAAGCAACACAGTGATCAAAACCTAGCAAGTAAGCAACAAGATATATATAAAGTACAGTACAAAGAATGTCAAGCAGTGAGCAAGTGAGGAAACGTGGACACAAGGCCTAAAGAAGTACAGTGCCGCTGATGATCACTAGGCGGGAGCGCCTTGGTGAAGATATCAGCAGTGTTGGCCTTCGAGTCCACGTACACAAGCCGAAGCTGACCGCGCTGCTGAAGCTCTCGAGCAAGAAAGTAGCGAAGAGCAATGTGCTTCGTCCTGTGCTCCAGTCTGTGCTCCTGACACAAGGCAAGAGCCGCCTTGTTGTCACCGTACAGAACTGGAGGAGAACTAGGCCGCTCTCCCAAGTCAGTCAGCAGGTAGGTGAGCTAGCGTAACTCCTGTGCAGCCATGGCTGTGGCGTAGATCTCAGCCTCACAACTAGAGCCGAGAACAGAGGAAGAGCGGGTGGACCGCCACGAGACAGAACCAGAGCCAAGGCTGAAGGTGTAACCCTGTGACGACCGCTGCGTAGCCAGGTCGTCCACCCAAGAAGCGTCCGAGTGACCAGTGAGGACAACTCTGTCGCGTCCTCCAAGCACCAGCCCCATGCCTGACGTACTGCACAAGTAACGCAGCACCCTCTTAGCAGCCTCCCAGTGCTCTCGCCTGTGTCTCCCAGGCGCAACGTAACGAGCAAGGATGCTAAGAGGGTACGCGAGGTCAGGTCGCGTGCAGGTCATCAGGTACATGAGGCAGCCTACAAGCTCTGGGTACGGGCCACTCGGCTCTACGGACTCGTCCGAAGGTGGAGCTGAGAGCGAGTGGCTGGTAGCCAGAGGTGTGGCCTGTGGTGAGGAGAACTGGAAGCCGAAGCGCTGAAGGACCTGCTGCACCATGTGTGACTGAGTCAGGGTGATGGTGCGGCGAGCTCTGTCCCGGGTGATCTGCAAGCCAAGGTAGCTACGCAGTTCACCCAGGTCAGTGCAGGTGTGTCTCTTCTGCAGCTCCGACTTCACACGAGCGAGTGCCTCAGTGTCAGCAGTAGCAAAGACCAAGTCGTCGACGTACACGAGAATGTAGAACGGCGGCAGCGACGTGTCTGTGCGCAGAAACAGCGACGGGTCAGCAGTAGACGGCGCGAACCCAAGAGCCGCAAGTGTAGTCCTCAGTGTGTCGTGCCACTCACGTGGCGCCTGGCGGAGACCGTAGACTGGCCGGCGGAGACTCCACTGGGTACCAGGGGGAAACGACCCAGTAAAGCCAGGTGGGCGGCGCAGCCAGATCTCCTCATGCAGGCTGCCCTGCAGGAACGCTGTGCTGAAGTCAAGAGAGTGAAGCTCGTAGTCACGCTGAGCAGCAACATGCAGCAGAACCCGAAGAGTGGTCATCTTCGGGGTGGGGGAGAAGGTCTGGAAGAAGTCGACCCCCTGACGCTGACTGAAGCCTCTAGCAACGTAACGAGCCTTGAAGACAGGCGGAGAACCTGGCGGCCGCTTCACCCTGAAAATCCACATGCCATCGACGATGTTCGCCCCAGGAGGGGGAACCTCGTCGACGTAGGTGCCTGTGGACTTCCAGGATGCCATCTCTGCGTCCATGGCTGTCTGCCACTGAGAGGAGTAGGGACCCGAGATCGCCTCTGCGTAAGTGCGCGGAGTGGGGATGTCTAGTGCATCCGGGTCTCCCTCAGGGGCAAGCAACCAGGCCACGAGATGAGGTACAGCAGCCGCAAGAGAGTCAAAGTCCTCCTGCCTGTCCTCAAGGACGTCCGTGCCAAGAGCACACTCACCCCCGACGGACGGAGGACAGACAGACGCAGACTCTGACGCAGCAACAAGGCTAGCAGCGTAGTCTAGACGACAGGCAGCAGCAAAGTCAACCAACTCAGCGACCAGAGCAGACGCAGCCGAGGACTCAAAGGTAGGGTCAGTGACAACAGTAGCTAGGAGACGCGTGACTGTAGGGTGCTCAGCGCGATACCGGTCAGACTCAGGGTCCGGAACGGCAGGCAAAGAGGACTCAGGAGGAGACGGTAGAGGGACACGTCGAGGAGCAGTAGAGGGACGCAGAGTCATGTAGTGAGTGCCTGGGACAGGAGGAGGACGCTCACGACGGACACGACTACCAGTGCGAGCAGGACGAACAGGCGACGCAGGACGAGACTCAGGCTCACGACGCTCGGTAAGACCTCCTGTGGGACCAGTGTAAGGAGAGGGAGCAGGGAGAGGCGAGGCAGGCGGTAACTGTGACTGCGGCTGGACAGGCGGAGGAAACTCTACGGAGGGAGGAGGACAAGGAGGAGGAGCCTGCCCAAGAACCTGCTGAAGGAGCGGTACGAAGTACGGTCGCGGCCGCGCAGCGTCTCCAGAAGCAGAAGAGACTCCAGCGGCCGGGTCCTCAGGACCAGCAGGAGCTCCAACGTCCGGGTCCCCAGTACCAGCAGCAGCGCCACCGCTCGGGTCCTCAGCTCCAGCAGCAGCTCCACCAGGCGGGTCCGCAGCACTAGCAGCAGCGCCACCCCCAGAGTCGGCAGCTCCAACTCCGCTAGCACCGCCAGCGCCAGAGTCCCCAGCTCCAGCAGCTCCAGTCGCAGTGCTCCCAGAACAACCAGTCCCGGCAGCTCCAGTACCCCCAGTACGAGCACCCCCAGGACGAGCAGCCCCAGCACCCCCAACTCCAGCCGAGCCACTAGGACGGCGAAAGCGCCGGACGTACCAGTCACGAAGCTGCTGCGGTGTGAGAGACTGCTCAGCACCCCGAACCGGAGCACCCCCAGACGCAGTAACCCGAGGCTCCGTAGGCTCAGTAGCAACACCCCCAGGCTCAGTACCCGCAGGCTCAGCACCCCCAGTCGCAGCACCCCCAGGCTCAGCACCCCCAGGCGGCAAACTCTCAGGCACAGTACCCTCAGCTCCAGCACCCGCAGTCCCAGCACTCCCAGGCCCCGCACCCGCAGGCTCAGCACCCCCAGGCTCAGCACCCCCAGGCTCCGTACTCTCAGGCACCGTACCCTCAGCTCCAGCACCCTCAGTCCCAGCACCCGCAGCCCCACCCCCCCCAGGCCCAGCACCCCCAGGCTCAGCACCCCCAGGCTCAGCACTCCCAGCAGCACCTGAGTCACCTGTGACCTCGACAGGCTCAGCGACGGGAGGAGGGTCTACCTGAGAGACACCTGAAGGAGCAGGACCCTGAGGGGGAAGGGGGTCTACCGGAGGGGGACCAGGAGCAAGGAAAAGCGGCGGGGGAGGGAGGGGGGCAGTGCGGTAGGGGAAGAGACGGTAAAAAGGGACCGACTCGTCAAAGGTGACATCCTGAGAGGCGAAGACCCGGCGCGAGGTGGGGTGGTAAAACTGCCAGCCAGGCGCGTCAGGGACAAAGCCAAGGAAGACACAGGGAAGCGTGCGGGAGGAGAGCTTGTCCGCGGACGTATCGCGGACAAGGGCACGAGCACCCCACACCCGGAAGCGCGACGCATCGCCAACCTCCCCCGTCCAACGCAGTGTGGGCGAGGTCTCCGGTAAGGAGACACGGGGCCAGAGGTTGAGCTGATGCGCGGCGTACCGGACAGCAAACGGCCACAGAAAATGGGGAGCCGCCGCGTGGACCAAGGAGGTACGAGCGACCTCCATGACCAGGCCAATGCAGCGCTCAGCAACCCCATTCTGCTGTGGGGAGTCCGGAAGCGTGAAGGTCTGCTCGATGCCCTCCGCCTGACAGAAGGTCCTCAAGAGATCGGAGGAAAACTCACCACCTCTGTCAGAGTGCAGACGCAGGACAGGAAGATCCGTCCGGAAACGGCGGCGGAGCTGGAGACGAACGGTGCGGATCCAAGGGATCAGAACAGCAGGGACCTCACCCTTGGTGCGCAAGGGGAAGACCGTGGTGTAACGCGAGTAGTCGTCGACAACCAGCAAAAAGTACCGCTCACCGCCCTGACCACGAACGCGGGCTGGGCCCCACACGTCCAGGTGGAGGGTCTGCAGAGGAGCCTCTGTCGGGGGGAACGAGGAGGAGTGAGGAGCGGCGCGCTGCCGCCCCTCGACGCAAGGAAGGCAAGGCGGCGCAGGCGAGGCAGGGAGGGGAGGGAGGGACCTGGGAAGACCAGACACAAGGTGGCGACGGTGCATGCCACGAAGGCGTGGCAAGGAGGGGTGACCCAGGCGGTGGTGCCAGAGAAGAGTCTGGTGCGACAGGGAACGACACTCACAGGCGTGGGCTACCAGACCTGACGCAGACACCTGACCGACAGCAGCGACCTGAGGAGACGCAGTGGTCAGTGTGTAGAGACTCGACCCCGGCCGACGGGTAAACGTAGCCAGGTGACGGCCGGTCCTGGAGCACGTGCAGATCGCCACACGCTGTCCTCCAGGGGTAAAGGTGTCAACCCACTGATCCTGGAGGACAGCGTTGCTCACCAGGTTCGTCGAGAACGAGGGGAGGTGGAAACCCGACAACGAGCCAGACGGAACCGCCGGACAAGGGAGGACAGTGGTGGACTGGGCAAGGACTGGGCCCCCAGAGGGGTCAGCCAAGGAGACTGGGACCGGTGCAGGAAGCGGTGTGAGCTCAGTACTGTCACGAAAGAAGCAACGGGAAGCACCTGAGTCAAGGGTGAAGGTGTGACAGGCCTCAGCCGGTGGGGTACCTGAGAGAGCAGTCTCTGTGGGTGCTGTACCTGAGAGAGCAGACTCGAAACCAGCCGGGACAGCACTGGAGGGAGCAAGTACAGGGGGCACCATACCAGAGAGAGCAGACTCACTAGTACCCAGGGCAGCGGGCTCTATACCTGGGTCAGGCGGCACACACAAGTAACAGTCTCCCTCGGCACTAACAGTCAATGCATACATGGCAGCAATAATAGCATCATAGTCAAGAGCAAAGACATCGACACCAGCCCTCATGAGCTCAGCCCAGCGGGGGCGCTCAACATCCGCACCCATCTCCTCACGCCAAGCGTCGTCAAGGCGGGAGAAGCAGCGGTACGGGGTGTGGAACCTCCCACACGTCTGTCCCTTGCGGTCACCTGTGCGAATGACATAAGAACAGCGGCCACTGCCCCCCGACGTCCCACGCTGAGCAAGCCACTCACGAAGCTGCTGGGTCGTCTGGGGACGCTGCTGCTGCTGGGAGCTCTGGCCCGAGCCAGTGCCTCCACTCCGACCTCCGCCGCCACCACTACCACCGCTCCGACCGCCACCGCCGCCACCGCCACCACCGCCACCGCCGCCACCGCCGCCGCCGCCACCGCCGCCGCCGCCGCCACCGCCGCCGCCGCCACTACTGCCACTGCTTCCTCCGCCGCCCCCGCCTCCACCACCGACCCCACTCCCACCAGCGCTCCCGCCACCGCTCCCTCCAGCACCGCCTCCCCCCCCACCTCCCCCACCTCCTCCCCCCCCAGCGCCACCACCACCACCCTTGCCCCCCTTGCCCTTGCCGGTGCGGCGCCTCCCACCAGGAGCAGAAGCAGCGCCAACAGACTCAGCACCAAGGAAGTCAACAGCAGCAGCAGCAGTGTAGGAGGGAGCGAGGGGAGAGGGAGAACACCCCTCAAAGATGGGGGTGCGAGGAGCGCCACGAGCAGCACCGACAGCTACAATGCTCTTTTCGGCCGCGAGCAGCTGCTCCTCTAGGAGGGCGACTGTGAGCTCAGTGGGACAGCGAGCAAGGAAGTGGTCTCGAACTGAGCGGAGGGTGTCAGGGAGACGGGTGACTATGAAGTGTAGTGTCCAGTACAGTGGAGGGGGGTTCTTAGCGCAGAACTCGGTGGGAAGGGCGGCACGCAGGCGAGCATCACTAGTGCGAAGGTGGGTGATAAGATCGGCGACTGTAGTAAAGGTGGACAGATCGGGGAACAGGTACGGCAGCATGAGGCGGCTAAGCTCGGCTGTGGCAGGCGAGGAGTAGCGAGCAACGACAGCATCGTACAGGGCCTTAGCGGATTTGCAGTCGCCAAAATGCTCGAGCTCAGCTAGCGGCAGGTGACTGCGAATGGCTAGGCGAGCAGCTGCGTCACGAGTCTGCCAGTGGGAACGAACACTAAGCTCGGCTGTGGCAGCAGGAGCAGCGGCAGCACCAGACGCGTAGTCATAGAGGGAGATGTGGTCCGTGCTATTGCTCATAAGATACAACTGCAGGTCGTCGAGCCAGGAAGTGAACTGCACGGGACGGCCCTCAGCATCGAAGGAAAGAACGCGAATAGAGGCCATAGCTCAGGCGTGAGGGCACAGCAGAGCAGCGGCAGCAGCAGAGGGGACGCGCTAGAGCGAAGATAGCAGCCACAGCAGGAGCAAGCGGCGGTGCACAGGCAGGTAGCAGCAGGCGAGAAGCGCGGCGGGCGACGCAGCAAGCGGGCAGTGAGGCGGGCGGGCCGCGAAGCGGGCAGCGAGCGGGCGGGCGGGCTGCGAAGCGGGCGGGCCGCGAAGCGGGCAGCGAGCGAGCGGGCTGCGAAGCGGGCGGGCCGCGAAGCGGGCAGCGAGCGGGCGGGCGGGCTGCGAAGCGGGCAGCGGGGCGAGCGGGCTGCGAAGCGGGCGGGCCGCGAAGCGGGCAGCGAGCGGGCGGGCGGGCTGCGAAGCGGGCGGGCCGCGAAGCGGGCAGCGAGCGGGCGGGCGGGCTGCGAAGCGGGCGGGCCGCGAAGCGGGCAGCGAGCGGGCGGGCGGGCTGCGAAGCGGGCGGGCCGCGAAGCGGGCAGCGAGCGGGCGGGCGGGCTGCGAAGCGGGCGGGCCGCGAAGCGGGCAGCGAGCGAGCGGGCGGGCTGCGAAGCGGGCAGCGGGGCGAGCGGGCTGCGAAGCGGGCGGGCCGCGAAGCGAGCAGCGAGCGGGCGGGCGGGCTGCGAAGCGGGCAGCGGGACGAGCGGGCTGCGAGCGGGCGGCTCGGCGGGCGGGCGACGCTGCACAGACGGGTGACCTAGGCGGTGGTGCCAGAGGACAGTCTCATGTGCCAGAGAGCGACACGAGCAGGGGGCGGACAGCTGACCTGACGCAGACGCAGACGCAGACGCAGCTACCTGAGGGGACTCAGTGGTCAGTGTGTACAGGTCCGACCCGGGCTGCCGAGTGAAGGTAGCCAGGTGACGGCCCGTCCGAGCACACGTGCAGTGTGTCACGCGCTCGTAAGCAGGGGTGAACTAGTGAACACCCCCGTCCTGGAGCGCACTACCTGCCACCAAGTTCGTAGAGAACGAGGGGAGGTAGAGACCTGACAGTGTGCCTGTAGGGGCGCGCGAGGGCGCTAGTGAAGGGGCGCGCGAGGGCGCTAGTAAGGGGCGCGTGAGGGCGCTGACGAGGGGCGCGCGAGGGCGCTAACGAGGGTGCGCGCGAGGGCGCTAACGAGGGGCGCGCGAGGGCGCTAACGAGGGCGCACGAGGGCGCTACGAGGCTAGGGCACGGGGTAGCGTGGTAACCGCATGCGAGCGGTGGTGGGCCCTTAAAAAAAAAACGGTCGGCAGGTCCTAGGGACCTCCTGCTCTGATACCATCTCAGAAGAACTAGGCAAGAATGAATGAACTAGCAGAAGTTTGGGTACAAATATGTAACCCTAGTTGGGGTTGTACCCCATGTTGGCTACCCCACTACAGCCTACAAGCATAATACAGTTTAACACGTGATGTACACATATTGCCTTCGCTTTTCGTATTGTCCAAATGGACTCTTCGCGGACTCTTTGGTCGGACCTAAAACAGACTCCGGAATGTAGCAGGCCTTGGTCCAAAAAGTCTCTTTTTCTGCACGTCCGGAATCCGTCCAGAAAGAGTCCGTTCGGACTCTTGGGGACAACTTTGGGACGCTGGAAAAATGGAGAAGTAACGAACAGACCGACGTCAAACTAGGTACAGACCGAAGTCAAGCAGAGGAGACTGAAGTCAAACTAGGTTACAGATCTTGTTTATAAGCACATGCGAATCATTTTTAGCTAGCTGCGAATTGCCGAAACTTATGCGAAATGCTCGTGACAGCTTATACGCCCCCTTCGTAAGGCAACCGGGAGGGGCTCAAACAGGCATCAGGTGTACTCTGAGATAAGCGTGTGCTGATTGGCCTTGCACTCTGTGACAAGCGCGTGTTGATTGGCCGCGCTGGTTGTTTGACGTGTGGTGGTATTATCCTTGTTACAAGTTTCACTCGATACTATAAATATGGATTCTTTTTTCACTTCATACAAGTTCCACTCGATCTACAGAGATGAGATGAGAGGTCCTTGTGGATTAAGATAAGGTGTGACACGTCAGTACGAGCCCATCCCCCATGACGCGAAGGTTTTTTACAGCACACACCCAGCACGTGTTTTGCAACCCCGCGATTAGCAATTACGAGCAGCAGTAACCACATCGCCTCTCAACTCGTCCATTCGCGAGCCTCTGTTTTAGCCCCAACCGCGCATCGTTGGCACAGCTGGCAAGCTTATCGGCTTGTGAGCCGAAATGAGAGCGTTGAAGTGGCCCACTTTCAAGCACCAGAGACATTTCTGTGCGTTGAAGGTGCCCGCTCATACCTTCGTCTCCCAACCTCTCCATTTCCCAAGCTAGTAGCTTGCTCTCCTAGTGTTCCTGCTCAAACTGATCTCACAGCGAGCCGCTGTGTACCTGTCTGCCCCACTCTTTCCACTGTTGTTTAACGAATCTTGCTTACTAACTCTCCGCCCCTCCCGTTTCTCTTATTTTACCATTCCGCCCCCTGTCTCTAACAGATTACTATGTGAGCAGCATCGTGTGTGGCTTCAAGCGACACGGCGTTCCCCAGTGACGGGCGCGACAACGACGGCGATCGACGGGCGCGACAACTACGCCGAGCGACGGGCGCGACAACGATGACTAGAAGCGACGGGCGGCACGCGACGAGCGCGACAACGACGACGAGCCACCATCCCAGCGCCAGCGCGGTGCCCAGCAAGTGCGCACGCTGCCGCGCCATCTCTGCCGTCGGTACATTCGACTCCTTGTGCTCCTGATCGAGCTAAGGCCACTCCGATCAATGTACTATCTCTACGCCGCGCCTCTTTCTCATCTATTTTTAAGGAATACGTGTGACTATTGTGCAGAGTCCTTGACTATCCACTAGTTTTTTTTTTGTCTGTTTATCCTAAGTTCGCAGTTATGGCGCTCTATATTGTACAAACGCTCGACCTATCAGTCAAGTCATCACGCCCGGTGTGGACAATGAAGACTTAATAATTTTAATGTCGACTGGCGTATGCGTGGGTATTGTTGAAACGCTTCGTATTTTTTGTTTTTTTCCTCTATGCTGAAAGGTAGCTTTTCACCCTCAACCAGGTGCATCGTTTGTGTTTTGGTTGTGTGCGAGCAATGCGCAGCTTGTGGTCTTCCTACTAAGTCGGAAGTACATCATTGGCTTTCAGGGGTAGCTCGTTATGCTACCATGTTTGTTTGAAGCACATGTCAATATGATGCTATGAACTCTAAGGTCATAGGTTCTGTAGTTTTTAAACTGAGTTGTAATTTTAGCGTAAGTACAATTAGTAGGCCGTCACAAACAATTATTTTTGGAACAGGGAACAGTAATCGGAAAAAAAAAATTAAGCTATAAGCGTTAAATGTTTTGTAGGTGTAGTTTCTGTTAAATACTGTACACTATATTGGTTTATGACGTCTAATTTTCGTTTAGTCACATCCGGTTTAAGCACAAATGTTTTTATGAAAATGTAGTTGTAAAGTGTTTCCTCAACTCAGTGTATTATACGCAATGTTGCTATACCTCTATCGGTGTACTCTGTATCAAGTTCTTACAATCCTCCTCCAATGAACGTGGAAACCACAAAGAATCCTTTCGCAAGTATTCCCAGAGTAACTTTGAACTTACTCTGGGAATACATGTGCAATGCGCATAGTAAACCTAAAAGTGTGTTCCCACGAGGTACTTAGAACATTGTTCGCGCTTAGTACATGCATTGTTTTTGGCCCAAATTCTTTGTAGAGAAGGCGACGGGGCGACACATGAGAAGGTGACGGGACACATGAGAAGGCGACGGGGCGACACATGAGAAGGTGACGGGACACATGAGAAGGCGACGGGGCGACACATGAGAAGGCGACGGGGCGACACATGAGAAGGCGACGGTGCGACACATGAGAAGGCGACGGTGCGACATGACAGGGAAAGGCGGCTGGGCGATGTGACATGTCTGGGCGAGAGGGACGGCCCGCGATGAGGCGACATGGCAGCGTGCGTCACGCGCGCGGTAGGAGCGATGGGCTCACCAGCGACGACGAGGGCGAGACACCTAACGTCGAGTGACGAGGCGACTTCTGAGTCAACTCAAAAGTCACATATGTCAGGGCGCGGTGTACGTGCGGTAGGCTTACCAGCGACGACGACGGCGAGGCGCTTAACGTCGAGCGACGGCGAGCGAGAGAGTGACATCATCCGGGCCATGGCTGGATTGAGCCGCCTCGGGGTTGCAATTTGAGGCGATCCCAGGAACTGTGAAATGGGCTGGATTATAAATGAGTGTCAGCTCGAGCCCAAGTCCATAAAGACAAACAGACATGCTGATGCACTTTTAGGGTGTGTAAGATCCGTTTTCGTTTCAAACCAATGGGCCGGATTTCACGAAAATTACAGATTGGTGAAGCTCGCGATTAATTTCGTTCACTTCGTCAAATCCGGCCACTTTTTACAAATTTGGTGGCCGGTTTCAAAAAGCGATAGCCATCCGACGGGCAGTCGACTCCAGGGTCGACCATGTTGTCGACCACCTGGTGCTACAGTCACCATGCGACTCCGCATTATCGCACATGCGACGTTACGTGACACTGCACACGAGACATGCGCCGCATTCAAACCCCCGAACAGAGTTCTGGTTTGGGTCGTGACACTCTAGAGTGCAGTGCGACTCCGTCGCTCATCCGGCCACCAAACACCCTGAAAATCTGACACCTTCGTTACATTTGGCCGAAATGGGGTTGAAGTCTGGTCGAATGCATAGTTGACCACTTGGTCGGAGTTCGCGAAGGATTTAGTCGACCAAATGGTCGTCCAAAAAGCAGCCAAATCAGCTGTTAGCGGATCTTACACACCCTTACGAAATCGAAGGCTCGAGAGGGTTGGATTCGCGATGTTCAGGTGCTCGTGGTCAATTGTTCGCGAAAGGAAATCCAGAAAGTCATTGGGTAATTTCATCCGGCGCAGCCTGTTGCTTGCTGCTGTGTAGAAGCCACGCGACGGAACACAAATCAACAGCGTTACAGCGCACAATCCCTGCACTCCGTTAGCGACGGCGAAATGTATGGCAGTGCCTGCCTGCGAACCGCATCCATAAAACCTGCTGGGCACCTGGCGCTTTGATGCGATCAGGTACCCGTGAGTCGCGCTGTGACTGTACGATGACTTGTCGCCTGTTGTCATGCGGGTCACTAGCGCAGAACGCGGAGGGCGCTGGAAATTTGTTTCACACTTCACATTCTCAAAACGAAATTCGTTCATAATATTGAGTTACTTCAAAACATGAGAGCAGTTTCACGTTAGTGCGGACCTGTGTAACGAGTAAATCATCCATCTGTTTCGAAGTCCCCAACACTGAGCCTCGAAACTATCCGTAGGATAAGCTGCCTTGAAACCAGGTCTTGTAACTTGATTGTACCGCCAATCTCGCAAAATAGTCCACATTTTCCTAGATTTGTTTCGCACCTGCCGTAGAACGGTGGCGCAGAGCATCATAGATCTTGTCGCGGCAGAAACGAATTCACGAAGGGCAACGGAATGTACAATTCTCACGCCGAGCTCTTGTCCTCCTCAACCCCTACCCTCTCCGTGCAATCCGTTCACCGGGCAAGCAGATCGTGAATCACGTTCGTGGGCAACGAAGAAATCGCAAGTTTCATTTGCGAGCACTTAGCGGGTGTTCTGTCATCTAACACCGTGAGTTCGCCCTGCTAAGAGTTTTACTTGGAAAGGATTCTCAGGGTCCACGTTTTAGTCCGGGCAGCATGCTGCACGGGTTTCGGTTAGTCGGATCCGCTCATGGGAGGCGAGAGTTTCACGGGGTTTGCCCTGCGCGTCTCCTTCCGGCACTCAACCCCCCCTGCCTCCTCTTTGCCTCTCTGTCTCCTCTGCGCGTAACCTACCATTCCAAGCTCCCAGCATTCCAGTCTCAGAGTCCCCGAAACTGCTTCCAGATTTTGCCACAGGCTCCAGTCTTCCTCTGCGATAGGAACTTTCCATCGTCCGTGCTTCGTTCGAGCTTCGACCGCACCACCTGTGGATGGATGGCAGCAATCCTCGGGAGCAACACCGCATCTGCGGAGTACTATCCCTCGTTCGCTGACGCGCTGAGGTTCTGGAAAACCTGAGCTGCGGTGAGGCGGACGCCAGTTCACCAGCGCTGACCTGCTCAGCTCTGTCTGCACCCGCAGGGGACGAGCTCCCGCAGAGCGAGCGTGCGCAGATTAGCAGCTCTCAGCAACGACACCGACGCTCCCTGCTTGGACAGCAATGCTCTGATCGCTTCCAGTACCTCGATTGGCGGATTGAGCGGCGACGGTTGGGTCAGCAGCGTTGTCAACAGCTTCATCTGCAGCTATGGGCTCTTTCATTTCGCCACGACGAGCAGTGCCATCAGTTGTGAGAGCTCCTACGAGACCAGCCGCGTCAGTGCTGGTACCACCACCGATTGCAGCATCAGCAACTCGGCACCTTCCTGGAAACTGAGTGCTGATTTGACATGCAGCCTGGGCTGCGTAAGCGTCGCCAGCAGCACCTGCAGCAGCAGCAGCGATTCGAATGATGACTTGAGTGAGATGCAGCAGTGGTACTACCAACAGGGACAGCACCATGGGCGTTGCCAGCAGCAACTGCAGTAGCAGCGATTCAACTGATGACTTGAGCTGCAGCAGTGGCAGCTCTAATAGGGATAGCGCCATGGGCGTTGCCAGCAGCAACTGCAGCAGCGCTTATCGAATCCCATCATTCGTGCCTGCTGTGGAGGTTGCAACTGTAATGCAATACGTGTCAGTGACAAACCCTAAGGTGGTAACCCGAGTGCCAACTGCGGCTCGAAGACTGCTTACGTCGCTCATTCCCGAGCCAAGAGCTTCAGTGAAGGCTGATGCAGCAGTGAAGGCTGCTGTTGCAGTGGAGAAGACGAGGCGTGGAGATGTGTCTGTGGCTGTCCTACATCAGCAGGAAGGCGTCAGGAGAAGCGCAAGGCAGCAGCAGGACAGGGAGGGTGGTGTGAGTTGGCCTTCTAGACAGATGGCCAGGACGACCTAGATTGCAGTGGCAAGACCTCCGTGGAGGCCGTGAGGGTGCACAGCGAGGAGAAAGGCGCAAAGCAGCAGAGCAGGGAACTGGCAGGCAGCTGCATGATTGAGAGGGTGGGAGTCAGTGGTGTGTGCTGGTGGATTTCCTTTTATGCATCCCGCATGTCAGGGCGTTGGTGTGGGATGGCTGGCGGTGATGGCATCAGCATTAGACTGCTCCGTTGCTACAGCTTTCTGTGCCTTCTGGTGGAAGGGTGCTGAAGGAAGGAACGTTAGGTGCTTCAGTTTCGTTGTGCATGATTTCCATTTTCTATAATCTACTATATGTATGTAGTTCATGTCAGAGGTCCACTGGGGATCCCCGATGATCCTAGGGAAGGGTTACAGGCACGTCGGCCTGGGGGGTTATGGGCGCACTCACCCGCTATATAAACAAGCCCTTTTATCCCAGTGGTTAGTGACTGGGATTCTGACATGGTATCAGAGCGAAGGTCTCGGGTTCGATTCCCGGTGTGTGCACCTCGGGCATCCCAGTGCGGGGGGGGTGTCAGAGGTCCACTGGGGATCCCCGATGATCCTAGGGAAGGGTTACAGGCACGTCGGCCTGGGGGGTTATGGGCGCACTCACCCGCTATATAAACAAGCCTTTTTATCCCAGTGGTTAGTGACTGGGATTCTGACAGTTCAGTATGGTGCAGCAGCACAATGATGAAACTTATTGTGGCATGTAACTTGGGGCGTGCACGGCGAGTGTCCCAGCCTCCGGCGTACCTGCGCGCGGCATTATAGCTTGCAACTTCTCGTGGGCGCATGGCAAGGGGGACTCGGGGAACTGCTTTGCCTAAGCGTTTGACGTTTACCAGAGCGGGAGGTGGCGGAAAATCTGCTGGTGATGGTAATCACGGGTTTGTTGCGCATGTTGCTCGAATTGTTCCAAAGAACTGAGGCGTTTACAGTCTCTAATGCTTTTGAATCCGTTGGCATTCCCCTTCCTTCCGCAATGGAGCTTTTAAACCCTCGAACTTACATTCTCGTCCGTCTACATTCCCACCACTTCAGAGACTACGGGGGGGGAGACATCTGACGCTTCTCCCGGCAGAGTAGGCAAGCAAGCGGCGGAGAGTGACTCGCCAGATTCGCGTTCCAAGAGCGACGTTGATCCGCGTCTGGCTCTCCGGAATCGAGGCGAGGACGTTGACGGGGGCGACCAGGCACGCATCGAGAGCGACGTCAACGCTTTCGAAGAGGAGGATGACGAGGATGTGGGCGACGCGATGCGCGCGATGTTCGAAACCAACACGAACCGCGAGAACGCTGATGTCCCAACCAATGGAGAGGAGATGCGCGTTTCCGCGGGAGTATTCAGGAGTTTGCTTAAGTCGCAAGACGAGAGCGCGAAGAAGGTTGCCCGCTTGGAAACCTTGCTTTTGGAGGCACTGGCGAAGTCCGATGGGGGATCTCGTCGCCGCAAAGCAGAGCGGCAGAGGGAGCCGGGACAGGGATGCATGAACCCAAAGCGTCAGCGTTGTGGCGAGGCTGTGGCTGAGGTTGAGGACGATGACGATGAGGTGGACGACGACGACGACTTCGAGGACGTGGCACAGATTCGCACGCGGCGCAAACATATGCGGTCTGCGAAGTCGCCTGTTCTGCAACGCGCACTTGATCTGCTGCCAGCAGACAAGGCTTGGAAGGTGGGTTGTGCTAGCAGACGGGAAAAATTACTGTATGGGCGGGTGCAGTCTGCAGGGGGATGCCCTTTGGTGGAGCACTGTTCTCATTCAGTGTTTGCGGTGGTTCCTGACTTGTGTGCAGCGACTATGCGAGTTGGTCCGCGTGCAGCTGTTCCTGAAGAAGCCGGCCGCAACCATGACTTTCTATCCGAGCTCTGACGACAAGACTTATGGCGTCTGCGCAGTGCTTGACCGCCTGCCGCATAGCTTCGCGTGTCTCGCGCTGGCAGCGGACAAGTCCCGACGGGCGGACCTTAACAAGACGCTGAGCGAGTGGAAGACAAGGGCTGCAGCACGGGTCCGGGACATTGCGCTCCCGAAGCTTGGATTCTTCCGGGACGAGCGCGACGAGGCAAGCCCGTGGGCAAGGGACAACGCACGGACGCTGGAGCAGATTCGCGAGCGCATTGGGCTCGGAGCGGATGAGAGCGGTAAGCGGTGTTCAGGCGCTTCTACACATTGGTGACGGTTGCGTGCTTGGGTGTAGTCTTTTTACTCGTCCGAGCTGTCGGCAATGTGCAGATGATCTGGTGTTGAGCAACTGGGCTAACGACCGCGACGGGATGCCCTTTGGTTCTGCGGCGTTTGCGGCGTGCGTTAAGGCTGCCTTCATTCCGAAGAAGGCTGCACTGCCGCTCACTTTGAAGGTGTACCACCTTGCGTGGCTAGAGCACGTGGTGAGTGACAATGTTTAAATTTGGTGGTTACTCCTCGCCTGGGCTGTAGGCTTACAATGTGTGCGCGGTGTGAATCTCCTGTCAGGTGTCCGACAGCATCATGTACTGGGAGCAGAGGATGGGCCGTCTCTCTAACTCGGCGGGGGGGAACGGCCACGTGGTGAACGGGCTCAAGGTGCTTGTGAAGGGCTCCGTTTCACAGGCCATCCGTCACTTCAATCCAGAGTACGACGAGGAGAAAGAGGAGTGGATATGGGGACGCCATGGCCTCCGCCTTTCTGCATGTGGGCTTGAGAGCATGAAGCCCAATGCAGGCGCTAGCGGAGGAGACGCCGCCGGGAACGATGTGCAGTCGGTGTCTGTCGGGGGTGTGTAGAGCGGCGGGGAGGGGGAGGACGGGCTGTTGGTGGGCATAGACCTTGCCGTGGTGGGAGGTGATGTTGCTTTTGCGTGCGCTATTGAGATACGTGCGGCTGGTTTGGGGTTTGTAGGTGACTAGATTTCTGTTGCAGTTTACGGTGTTTGTTGCGCGGTAGACGGTTTTGGTAATTGTTCTTGTATGCTTGTTTTGAGTGTGTGTAATGGACATGACGGGGTCAATATCCATCCAGACAGACATCGGCGGGCAATGCTGGTTGGCTAGGACCAATTGATCAAATTTTCCGGGGCGCGCGTCATGTGCACCGCAAATGTCGCCGCGTTTGACGGAGTGCTCACGAGAGGGGCAATGGTTTGGGATCCGCCTACTTTGACAGCAACACGTGGATTGCCGTGGTTGGTTCGAACAGTTGACGAGGCCCCATTTGTCGGCACGGTGTTTGTGTGCTTGGCATGGTGGCGTTTGTGGAATGTGTGAAAGTGACGCGTGGCGGTGGAGGGGTGGATCGTTCCCGTCCTCCGTGGACGGCTGGTGTTTGGTGATGCGTGTTGTGCGACACTGGAAGTGTGGTGCAGGCGACCATGTTACGAGCGGTGCGAAACCTCAACGTGGCCCAACTGCCACGCTGGTGGTCGCGGGTGTCGTGCACCAACCCTGTGAGGTCTGAAGGTGGTGATGCGACGCGTAGGGGCTGTGCGAATTGCTGCCGCACGCATTTGCGATCGCCGGTGCGATCTCCCTAAACAGTGGCTGATACGTGGCAGCCTATGAGTTGTTGATGCTACGTAGGGTGTAGAACATGGTCGCGTGCAAGTGGTTGGGCTACGCATGCGAGGTAGCTGCGAGAAGGGGTAACACATAGTACGATGGCGGGTGTTGAGGACACGTGGGACAAGCAGGTGGTGAGATGGCGCGTGGTAGTTCTGTATCAATGGACGTTGTGAGTTGCACGTGGCAGGGGGGTAGTGGTGCGAGGCATACAATGCATGGAGAATGGACGGGCTGGATGTGGTATGCACTACCCTAATCTATGGTACTCGTTTGGCTGGAGGTATTGTAACAGTATTGGCGACTCGCGGAGCTGTTTACACGTGAACGGTGCATAGTTGGTGTGGTGGTGCGTAATCGTGCGGCTGTGGTAGGTTCGGCATGTAGTGGGTGTGTACGCTTACGTGGCAGGTATGGTTGAAATTCAGGTACACGTGGGCACGTGTACGTCGCGACATGTTTTGGTTACTGGGAGGTATGTGAGGTGGGTGGTTGCGGTGCAACGTTATGGTGACCATCCGAGTAACGTGTGTGGTTACTGTATTCCAGTTGTGAAGTTGCCTGTACACTTGCGTGGCGGATGCGGGAATCTGCACACGTTGTTGCCAGAAAGTGACGGGAAGGTGACGGTTGTAGTTACTGACGCTACCACTGTTGCTGAGTCAAACTTTTTTCTTGCGCGGAGAATGCAACTGCAAAGTTATGAAAGCGCCACTTTTAAGTTTTTTTTGGCACTTGCCTTTTCCGCGATGTTACCAACCTGTCAGCCCACTCAAGCAGTTGGTTGACGCTGGGGTGTTCACAAATCCCTCGCTATTCTATGTTGGGGTTAGAGATAACAGTGTAGGCAAGGTGAGGAGGACGATCGGAGCAAGTGTAACAGCCTTTTGATGGAGCGGCGTTTCTCTGCCATTCGTATCGCAAGCGTCGGGTGGAATGAACTTCCAATGGTTTGTTTTGATACGTTTCCTGCTAAAACAGCCTTCAGAAAGGCTTGTTGGGTGGCTAGACATGCTCGGCCATGTCTTGGTTTGTCATTTTGTTAGAAGCTACGGTAGTGATCAAACGGATGCCAACCAGCGGCGTCTGGCAAACATCTATACTCTAGACAGGTGGTCATCTCATCTTTCCCAAAGGACTAGATTGACCATTATTCACATTGTGAAACATGACGTGCTGGTCTGCATGTGTTGCCAATTTTTGAATAAGGCCGTTTTACATTTTGAATTTGTTCTACACTTCAGATACTGCAGCCGCCACTTCCCACTTCGCAACAGTTATACACGATATAGTATGTTGCTCATTCCAATCTCTTCCCAATATTGCTGGCTCGTCTTTTTATCACACGGCACTCTCGAAGTTCCGAGAATCCGTTGCCCAACCAACGCGGAGAGTTTTGTCCATGCGCTGCGGCCGTTTATGTCAGGCGATTCATAGCCGTGCGCGAAATGCTTGTGCGTGGGCGCCGCTAGTCTCCTCTCACGCTGAAACCAACGGCAATGGAGCGCCGGAAAGGCATTATTCGACTAGTTCGCAGCGCGGCGGACCGTCTGGTCGAGCTCCATCTTGATTGGCCGCGAGTCACGCCGCTCCCGTACTTGCCCTCTCGTTCCCCGCCCGGTGCCGTCCTTTCGTCCACCTTTACTCCCGCCGTGGCCGATCCTCCCGCGTCTTGTGCTTCCGATAACGTTCTCGTTCGCGATTCGAGTAAATTAATTCATGCGAGTCTTACGAGTGCTGAGAGTAAATCTGCTCATTCCTCCTCGCACCGAATTTTGCGACGATCCGTTGTCGAAAGTCGCGAGATTTTCACGAGTCGGACGACGATCCCATTCGCCAAGGCGCGGGATGGTGGGCTTAGTCCCGTGGGGGCGGTAGCAGTTGCGCGGCTGACGCGACTCGAATGCGAGAGAGCAGTTGACGTCAGAGGCGGCAGAAGGCTATACGGGACGAGGCGAGCCACGTCAGCGACAGGCGACGACCCAATCGCGGGTCGCGATCCGTCGCATGACGCAGATGCGACGACGTCGCTTGACCCGCAACCGTCGCCCAGGAGGGTCGTCTCGATCGACAAAGTCCCCGCCGACCTTCTAGAACTCTTCCGCGGGTGGGGGATGGACGACCGCGAAGTGCGCCGCGTGTTGCGCTCTCGCCCGGGGCTGGCGCGGAGCGGAATGGCGGAGAAGGTCCTTCCGGGCGTGCGCGTGCTGCTGGCATGCGGGGTACCTCCGCGCGACTTGGCGCTCGGCGCGCTGTACGATTCCGTGTGGCTCGGGCAGTCCGCGGAAAAAATAACGGAGATTGTGCGTTACCTGAACGGGCTCGGGCTGACCGACGGAGAGAGCATTGGAATGGTTCTGAGGAGATTTCCGCGCGCTTTCGCGTTCGATCTGACCACTCAGCTGCAGCCACGTGTCCAGAAGCTGTTAAACATGGGAATCAAGGACACGTCATACATCATCAAAGCCTGTCCACGTCTGCTGCAACTTTCATCCGAACGAGTTCAGGAAAGATTAGATTTCCTCGCACAGGTGGCAGGCGAGGGCCACGTCAGCACCATCGTCCAACGCCAGCTGTACATCCTCACCCAGCCAATCCCAGAACTCCAATCCAAGCTCGACGCCTTCCAAACAATCCTAGGGTCAGAAACGCTCGCACGGAAAGTCTTCCGGGAGATCCGACGGCTGCCAGCGCACTCAGCGAGCACGATGATCTCCACCTTCCACACCCTGTGCGAGATCGTCGGCGGGCAGGAAAACGCCCGAAAAGTGGTCGAGAAACGCTCCAGTATCCTCGCAACCAACTCCACCACTATGCTCTCAAACTTCAACCACTGGCGAGCGTTGCTCCCGCAGCTCTCCCCCCAAGAACTCTCCCACCTGTTTGTGCGGTACCCTGCTCTGCTGCATTTGAGCTGGAAGAGCAACATCGCTCCCAAGGCGGAGTTTTTTCGGCGCGAGCTGGGGCTGTCGGAGGCGGCTGTGGTGGCCGTGCCGCTGGTGGCGTGTTACAGTTTGGAGCAGCGGATTAGACCGAGGATAAAGCGCGTGAGGGATGCGGGGATTAGGGTGGTGGAGCGAGGTGGCGGGATTGTGTGCCTGCCCCGGTGTGTGGTTGATGGGGAGAGAGGGAGTGGTGGAGATGGTGGCAGTGACGGTGATATTGGCAGTGGTACTTCACAGAGAGAGTGCAATGGTTATGGGGATAGAGGAGATGATGTGAGGAAGGGCAAGGTTGGCCCTAGTGCTGGCCGTTTTGGCAGCAAGAATGATAATGTTTTGTCAGGTGTGAGGGAGAAGGACAGGGATGGGCCTGGTGGTGAGTCGAGCGGTGCAGAAATTAGTCTAAGCACGTTAATTCAAGTGAGTGACAGCAAGTTCGAGCAATTGTTAGAGAGACTGGTCAATGCCCCACTTTCTTACTTCGAGACGCAAAGCAAGTCCACTCCACGCTAGGAGGGGTGAATTCTGATGGGTCCGGGTGATGTAGTGTTCGTGATGGTGTATGAAACTGTGGCACTACAACTGTGAACTGTCACAACAACCTGTCACAGCTGATCCCGATACGGTACTGTTGTACAGTATTGCATTGTCAGCCAAGATCATGCAAGCCCCAATGCAATTCAAATATTGGCAAGCAGGGCCTCAGAAGTCAGGAATTTTATGCTGGTTTTAGGGTACATTCCTGTGTAGACACAAATGTCTCAATGCACTATTTTCCGAGTCGCGTCTACACAGTTTTTCAATGTCGCGTCTCAAACGTTGGATGTATCGCGACAAAAGGCGATCAGGCGAAAAAAACAGTTGTGCGCATCTGATTGGTTTTCCGAAATGACTGTACACCAGTCTCGTCAAATGATTGGCTGGGGTGTGGTTGTGACGCGCGGATTCTTTTCCCGCGCGGAATTGTCATTGTCGAGGGGTCCAAATACATTGACATTTCGGACCGCGAACGACTTTCCGAAATTGACGGGTCAATTTACAACTCGTCCGCGACGTTAGCGCGTTTCACGCTGACCAATTAAAAATACAGTACATGTCGCAGAAACACGACTCGCAATTGTGACACAATACAGTATAGGCTGTTTTTGGGTGTCACAAAGTGATTGAGACATTTGTGTCTACACAGGAATGCACCCTTAGGTTTGAACGCTGAATTTCAGGGATTTTTTAAGACTCAAGGATGATCAAAAAGTGTAAATTTTTATCCCTGCTCTGATGTTAAGCTTGTTCTTATGTATTTAGGCTGAAATTTCAGCCAACTTTTACCTGTGGGATCTAATTCGAATCTAACTGTACCAACTCCAACCTAGAAAATGCCTAGATTCAAGTCACGAGAACCTCTCTAACGAGTTCAGATTCAATACTACCACCCAATTCATTCGCAGGGGAGCTGCCTGCAAGTCCCGATAATCTCCGATCAGGCACCACCGCTGAATTCACGGAGCAAATGGTCGATGCTGTTCCACGGAGTTGTCGGGCCATAGATAATTCCTATTGTATCGTTCTCAAGCGGGCAGTTTAAAGTTACCGATTTGCCTGTTTCCCAAGAATCCGTGGTTCGACATTCTGCCCACTCATGAAAAAAATGCATCCCTGGGAGCGCGTACTGGCAACGAGCCGCCTGGCTCGGAATGCATACCGAGGCAGAAGCTCCGATCTCAGAGAGGGCAGCGAAACGCAAAATTCCGCGTCGCAGCCATGTTCGAATCTTACGTGAGAGTCAACCCGTTTGTTTCCTTTGCTGCCCCCTTTAGAATCTTTCGATCCAGGCCTACAGTCCAAAGCAATGCTCAGAAAGTCCCGGAGCATGGCAAACCTACAGCGGCTCATGGGTCTAGCCTTTCCGAACCTGACCCCTCTGCTCCTCCTCCCTCTGACCCAGAGCCCTCCTAGAAAGCCGCAGCTTCAGATCCAGTCATTTTCAAAGTTTCTCTCCACAGTCTCACTGTGTATCCTCCCAGTTCTCTCGAGCTATTCTCGGTTTTCTACCTCAGCTCTTATCTCGAGACCTTATCTATCATTTCATGGCTTATGCCAACGACTACCCAACTTTCGCTGAAGCCCTCGCATTCTTTAGAAACCGTGAAGCACTTTTACAGATGCCGATTCAACCTGTTATAACCTTTTTACCTTCCTATTCGGCTGCAGAGGAGGAGGGGGTGTGGAATGAGGCCGAATGGTACGCCTATTATGGTGCAGAGGAATCATCCGAGGCTACTGAGGGCTGTTTCGTGGCACCAGAAACGTCTGATGATGCTGCAATGTTCTCCTCCGAGGCTTCAGTGGATCATTCCGGTCCTACAGAGGACCTCGCTGATGCTGAAGGGGATTCTATTGACACTGCAGGTGACTCTTCTTATAGGTCTTCACGGACTGAGAGCAGCCTTAGCAGCAGCTTCAGCACCAGTGCTGTTGAGGGGAGTGTTGTTTATCACAGGCTCTACAGTACTGGAGAACACGTCGACTACAGCAACCAGTTCAGCTTTGGCTTGACTTGGGCAAACGTTACGAGAGACGTGCTCACAGGAACTTGAAGAAGGGCGGAAATGGTTGCTCAGGAAAGGCAGCAACGGTGTCTACAGGAGCGGCTGTTGACGTGGGTGTTCCGGTGGATGCTGGCATGGGTGCTGCAGAGGATGCTGGCATGGTTGCTGCAGAGGATGCTGGCATGGTTGCTGCAGAGGATGCTGACGTGGCTGTTGCGGTTGATGCTGACGTGGGTGTTGCTGTGGAAGCTGATGTGGGTGCTGCACTGGATGCTGACGTGGGTGGTGCGGTGGTGCGGTTGATGCTAACGTGGGTGCTGCAATGAATGCTGATGTGGGTGGTGCGGTTCATGCTGACGTGGGTGTTGCTGCTGATGCTGACGTGGTTGCTGAGATGAATGCTGATGTGGGTGCTGCTGTGGACCCTGGCATGGGAGCGGCAATGGGTCCTACTGCAGGCACGGCTCTGTCGCTTGCCGGCGCAGCGCTGTTGTTTGCAGGCTCAGCAATGTTGCTTGCAGGCCCAGCTCTGTTGCTTGCTTGCACAATTCTTCTGCTTGCTGGCGCAGCAATGTTGCTTGCAGACAAGAATTCAGCCTCGAGAAAAGCAGCAGCCGGTTCCAAGTCAAACAGTGCAGGAGCTCATGTGGTGAAGGCTGTTGCTGCGGAAGGGAGAAACGTCCTGGCTGCGTCTGTGTGTTCTGATTTGAGGCAACAGGAGAGAGTTAGCAGTGTACAACCTGAGGGGAAAATGGGCAATGTGAGGGCAAGGGTGGGTGCAATGAGACTTCCATGGCGGCTGTGAAGACTGACATGTGGCAATGGGAGTGGTCTGAGAGCAATGCGTGCAACTTAATGCTACTGGTGTGTCTGGCAGCATTGTTTAGGTTGGTCTTGTATAGTATCTACTTCATTTGTTTAGGTTTAGTATCATCCCTAGAATGCTAAGCATGTTTAGGGAATGTACATAGTAATTTGGAAAATACTGGTACCGGTTAGTGGGGTCAAGTCACAATGTTTACCACCACATACCAAACATTGCATATCTAAGTCAAACAGCCTCTCCCATGACTGGCACTGCTACCGTAATTGTTCGAACAGATGACACAGGAGAACCAAGCCAGCAAATATAACTGAAGGCAGCACCAATGTGCCTACCTGCTTCAGCAGGCTGTTGTGATCTATAGAGCGTTACTTACACAACCCACCATCTCCTAAAAAGTAAAATGTATCAAAACAACAATTCCAAAAACCTTGTTCACTGATCTCTAAACTCCGGCTAGCTGAAATATGCTGTTCAGCCCGTTTGCTTTGCTAGCAGCACGCGTACACAATGCAAGGAACGTGGAAGTCAGAGAAAGCACAGCAGGATGGAGTCAGCAGGAAGCAGAGCCAAAGCTTCGCTTTCCCTTTCTCATGATGCCTCAAGAACCAAGATAAAGGCAAGGGAAATAGAATCTTTATGGCGGCGCGTCAAAGGAAGTAGGAGAGCTTTTCCTTCTTGCGCCAGCCTCCCTCCCCATAGAGGTCGTTCCACTGCCTGAGCTCCGCCATGCTGCTGCTGTCCCCCGCCGTGCCTTATGAGTCCACTCAAGGATCACCTTCGTGCAGCACCTCACAGGAAGTAGGAGAGTTTCTCCTTCTTGCGCGAGCCGCCCTCCCCATGGAGGTCGTTCCACTGCCTCAGCTCCGCCATGCTGCTGCTGTCCCCCGCCGTGACTTATGAGTCCACTCAAGAGTCACCTTCTTGCAGCACCTCAGAGGAAGTAGGAGAGTTTCTCCTTCTTGCGTGAGCCGCCCTCCCCATAGAGGTCGTTCCACTGCCTCAGCTCCGCCATGCTGCTGCTGTCCCCCGCCGTGACTTATGAGTCCACTCAAGAGTCACCTTCTTGCAGCACCTCAGAGGAAGTAGGAGAGTTTCTCCTTCTTGCGTGAGCCGCCCTCCCCATAGAGGTCGTTCCACTGCCTCAGCTCCGCCATGCTGCTGCTGTCCCCCGCCGTGACTTATGAGTCCACTCAAGAGTCACCTTCTTGCAGCACCTCAGAGGAAGTAGGAGAGTTTCTCCTTCTTGCGTGAGCCGCCCTCCCCATAGAGGTCGTTCCACTGCCTCAGCTCCGCCATGCTGCTGCTGTCCCCCGCCGTGACTTATGAGTCCACTCAAGAGTCACCTTCTTGCAGCACCTCAGAGGAAGTAGGAGAGTTTCTCCTTCTTGCGTGAGCCGCCCTCCCCATAGAGGTCGTTCCACTGCCTCAGCTCCGCCATGCTGCTGCTGTCCCCCGCCGTGACTTATGAGTCCACTCAAGAGTAACCTTCTTGCAGCACCTCACAGGAAGTAGGAGAGTTTCTCCTTCTTGCGTGAGCCGCCCTCCCCATAGAGGTCGTTCCACTGCCTCAGCTCCGCCATGCTGCTGCTGTCCCCCGCCGTGACTTATGAGTCCACTCAAGAGTCACCTTCTTGCAGCACCTCAGAGGAAGTAGGAGAGTTTCTCCTTCTTGCGTGAGCCGCCCTCCCCATAGAGGTCGTTCCACTGCCTCAGCTCCGCCATGCTGCTGCTGTCCCCCGCCGTGACTTATGAGTCCACTCAAGAGTCACCTTCTTGCAGCACCTCAGAGGAAGTAGGAGAGTTTCTCCTTCTTGCGTGAGCCGCCCTCCCCATAGAGGTCGTTCCACTGCCTCAGCTCCGCCATGCTGCTGCTGTCCCCCGCCGTGACTTATGAGTCCACTCAAGAGTCACCTTCTTGCAGCACCTCAGAGGAAGTAGGAGAGTTTCTCCTTCTTGCGTGAGCCGCCCTCCCCATAGAGGTCGTTCCACTGCCTCAGCTCCGCCATGCTGCTGCTGTCCCCCGCCGTGACTTATGAGTCCACTCAAGAGTCACCTTCTTGCAGCACCTCAGAGGAAGTAGGAGAGTTTCTCCTTCTTGCGTGAGCCGCCCTCCCCATAGAGGTCGTTCCACTGCCTCAGCTCCGCCATGCTGCTGCTGTCCCCCGCCGTGACTTATGAGTCCACTCAAGAGTCACCTTCTTGCAGCACCTCAGAGGAAGTAGGAGAGTTTCTCCTTCTTGCGTGAGCCGCCCTCCCCATAGAGGTCGTTCCACTGCCTCAGCTCCGCCATGCTGCTGCTGTCCCCCGCCGTGACTTATGAGTCCACTCAAGAGTCACCTTCTTGCAGCACCTCAGAGGAAGTAGGAGAGTTTCTCCTTCTTGCGTGAGCCGCCCTCCCCATAGAGGTCGTTCCACTGCCTCAGCTCCGCCATGCTGCTGCTGTCCCCCGCCGTGACTTATGAGTCCACTCAAGAGTCACCTTCTTGCAGCACCTCAGAGGAAGTAGGAGAGTTTCTCCTTCTTGCGTGAGCCGCCCTCCCCATAGAGGTCGTTCCACTGCCTCAGCTCCGCCATGCTGCTGCTGTCCCCCGCCGTGACTTATGAGTCCACTCAAGAGTCACCTTCTTGCAGCACCTCAGAGGAAGTAGGAGAGTTTCTCCTTCTTGAGTGAGCCGCCCTCCCCATAGAGGTCGTTCCACTGCCTCAGCTCCGCCATGCTGCTGCTGTCCCCCGCCGTGACTTATGAGTCCACTCAAGAGTCACCTTCTTGCAGCACCTCAGAGGAAGTAGGAGAGTTTCTCCTTCTTGCGTGAGCCGCCCTCCCCATAGAGGTCGTTCCACTGCCTCAGCTCCGCCATGCTGCTGCTGTCCCCCGCCGTGACTTATGAGTCCACTCAAGAGTCACCTTCTTGCAGCACCTCAGAGGAAGTAGGAGAGTTTCTCCTTCTTGCGTGAGCCGCCCTCCCCATAGAGGTCGTTCCACTGCCTCAGCTCCGCCATGCTGCTGCTGTCCCCCGCCGTGACTTATGAGTCCACTCAAGAGTCACCTTCTTGCAGCACCTCAGAGGAAGTAGGAGAGTTTCTCCTTCTTGCGTGAGCCGCCCTCCCCATAGAGGTCGTTCCACTGCCTCAGCTCCGCCATGCTGCTGCTGTCCCCCGCCGTGACTTATGAGTCCACTCAAGAGTCACCTTCTTGCAGCACCTCAGAGGAAGTAGGAGAGTTTCTCCTTCTTGCGTGAGCCGCCCTCCCCATAGAGGTCGTTCCACTGCCTCAGCTCCGCCATGCTGCTGCTGTCCCCCGCCGTGACTTATGAGTCCACTCAAGAGTCACCTTCTTGCAGCACCTCAGAGGAAGTAGGAGAGTTTCTCCTTCTTGCGTGAGCCGCCCTCCCCATAGAGGTCGTTCCACTGCCTCAGCTCCGCCATGCTGCTGCTGTCCCCCGCCGTGACTTATGAGTCCACTCAAGAGTCACCTTCTTGCAGCACCTCAGAGGAAGTAGGAGAGTTTCTCCTTCTTGCGTGAGCCGCCCTCCCCATAGAGGTCGTTCCACTGCCTCAGCTCCGCCATGCTGCTGCTGTCCCCCGCCGTGACTTATGAGTCCACTCAAGAGTCACCTTCTTGCAGCACCTCAGAGGAAGTAGGAGAGTTTCTCCTTCTTGCGTGAGCCGCCCTCCCCATAGAGGTCGTTCCACTGCCTCAGCTCCGCCATGCTGCTGCTGTCCCCCGCCGTGACTTATGAGTCCACTCAAGAGTCACCTTCTTGCAGCACCTCAGAGGAAGTAGGAGAGTTTCTCCTTCTTGCGTGAGCCGCCCTCCCCATAGAGGTCGTTCCACTGCCTCAGCTCCGCCATGCTGCTGCTGTCCCCCGCCGTGACTTATGAGTCCACTCAAGAGTCACCTTCTTGCAGCACCTCAGAGGAAGTAGGAGAGTTTCTCCTTCTTGCGTGAGCCGCCCTCCCCATAGAGGTCGTTCCACTGCCTCAGCTCCGCCATGCTGCTGCTGTCCCCCGCCGTGACTTATGAGTCCACTCAAGAGTCACCTTCTTGCAGCACCTCAGAGGAAGTAGGAGAGTTTCTCCTTCTTGCGTGAGCCGCCCTCCCCATAGAGGTCGTTCCACTGCCTCAGCTCCGCCATGCTGCTGCTGTCCCCCGCCGTGACTTATGAGTCCACTCAAGAGTCACCTTCTTGCAGCACCTCAGAGGAAGTAGGAGAGTTTCTCCTTCTTGCGTGAGCCGCCCTCCCCATAGAGGTCGTTCCACTGCCTCAGCTCCGCCATGCTGCTGCTGTCCCCCGCCGTGACTTATGAGTCCACTCAAGAGTCACCTTCTTGCAGCACCTCAGAGGAAGTAGGAGAGTTTCTCCTTCTTGCGTGAGCCGCCCTCCCCATAGAGGTCGTTCCACTGCCTCAGCTCCGCCATGCTGCTGCTGTCCCCCGCCGTGACTTATGAGTCCACTCAAGAGTCACCTTCTTGCAGCACCTCAGAGGAAGTAGGAGAGTTTCTCCTTCTTGCGTGAGCCGCCCTCCCCATAGAGGTCGTTCCACTGCCTCAGCTCCGCCATGCTGCTGCTGTCCCCCGCCGTGACTTATGAGTCCACTCAAGAGTCACCTTCTTGCAGCACCTCAGAGGAAGTAGGAGAGTTTCTCCTTCTTGCGTGAGCCGCCCTCCCCATAGAGGTCGTTCCACTGCCTCAGCTCCGCCATGCTGCTGCTGTCCCCCGCCGTGACTTATGAGTCCACTCAAGAGTCACCTTCTTGCAGCACCTCAGAGGAAGTAGGAGAGTTTCTCCTTCTTGCGTGAGCCGCCCTCCCCATAGAGGTCGTTCCACTGCCTCAGCTCCGCCATGCTGCTGCTGTCCCCCGCCGTGACTTATGAGTCCACTCAAGAGTCACCTTCTTGCAGCACCTCAGAGGAAGTAGGAGAGTTTCTCCTTCTTGCGTGAGCCGCCCTCCCCATAGAGGTCGTTCCACTGCCTCAGCTCCGCCATGCTGCTGCTGTCCCCCGCCGTGACTTATGAGTCCACTCAAGAGTCACCTTCTTGCAGCACCTCAGAGGAAGTAGGAGAGTTTCTCCTTCTTGCGTGAGCCGCCCTCCCCATAGAGGTCGTTCCACTGCCTCAGCTCCGCCATGCTGCTGCTGTCCCCCGCCGTGACTTATGAGTCCACTCAAGAGTCACCTTCTTGCAGCACCTCAGAGGAAGTAGGAGAGTTTCTCCTTCTTGCGTGAGCCGCCCTCCCCATAGAGGTCGTTCCACTGCCTCAGCTCCGCCATGCTGCTGCTGTCCCCCGCCGTGACTTATGAGTCCACTCAAGAGTCACCTTCTTGCAGCACCTCAGAGGAAGTAGGAGAGTTTCTCCTTCTTGCGTGAGCCGCCCTCCCCATAGAGGTCGTTCCACTGCCTCAGCTCCGCCATGTTGCTGCTGTCCCCCGCCGTGACTTATGAGTCCACTCAAGAGTCACCTTCTTGCAGCACCTCAGAGGAAGTAGGAGAGTTTCTCCTTCTTGCGTGAGCCGCCCTCCCCATAGAGGTCGTTCCACTGCCTCAGCTCCGCCATGCTGCTGCTGTCCCCCGCCGTGACTTATGAGTCCACTCAAGAGTCACCTTCTTGCAGCACCTCAGAGGAAGTAGGAGAGTTTCTCCTTCTTGCGTGAGCCGCCCTCCCCATAGAGGTCGTTCCACTGCCTCAGCTCCGCCATGCTGCTGCTGTCCCCCGCCGTGACTTATGAGTCCACTCAAGAGTCACCTTCTTGCAGCACCTCAGAGGAAGTAGGAGAGTTTCTCCTTCTTGCGTGAGCCGCCCTCCCCATAGAGGTCGTTCCACTGCCTCAGCTCCGCCATGCTGCTGCTGTCCCCCGCTGTGCTTGGCGCCACCTGCTGCTTCGCCGCCCGCATGTCCGCCATCGTGATTGGCCGCAGCCGTAACACGCGGTTACCACCGCCACCACCACCGCTGCTGCTACCACTGCCAGCAGCACCGCCTGCTCCTGCCTTGCCCAGCCCCGACAGGCCTGCACCAGTGCGCTCGCGCCAGCTGTCCTCGGCCAATTGGAGGAGCGAGACACTGCGAGGGCGAGGGAGAGAAGTTGCGGAGTCTGGTGCTTGTGACTGCGACTGGCCTTGTCTTTGAGCCTCTCCTGAACCTGAATAGTCTCTCACAGTGTTTCCTGAGCCTCCTGGGTTGCCATCCACATCTTTACTCTCTGCTTCACCTTCACCTGCGCTTTTATCGCCAGCTTTGCCTTGCCCCTCTGCGCCTGAATCACCTCCCCTTTCTTCGGCATCTGTTGCTGACGTGTCGTCCTCACATGTGATCTCCTTGACCATCTGAAGCGCAGCTGCCATGTCAGCGCACAGGTCAGCAGGGGAGTCACTGCTACCATCAGCGCCCCGCCTTAAGATATCCTCCACTATGCCCCTCACTAGCGCCTCCTCTTCTGCCTCCTCTGCTGCTTCTTTCGCCGCTTCTTCTGCTGCGTCCTCTGCTTCTCCCTCCCTTCCCTCCACCTTCTCACTCCGCCCCTTTTCATCCCCTCTGTCCTCGTTATCCCGTGAACTGGTCAATGAACCTGCTTCTTCACCTTGTGGTTTTGCAGTTGCAGCCTCTTTCCTTTCAGAAACCCCTTCACCTTCACTCTCCAATGCAACGGCATTGTCCCCAGCAACCATACTGCCCCCTGCCACCGCAGCACAGTCATCCCCTGCAACCCTCTCATTCCCTCTGTCCCTGTCGCTCCCAGCCTCCCCTGCTACAGATTCACCCTCATTAGCTTGACTCTCATCTGCCCGCAATTGCTCTGCTACTCCTCCTTCCATGCTCCGCCCTCCTGCTGTCTCTCCCACCCCCGCACCTCCCTCTCGCATCTCCGCTCCCACCTCTTTCTCTTCCTTCTCTCTGCTCTCAATCTCACCTGACCTGGCATCTTTCCTGCATACCGCATGCTCTTCACCTGCATTCACACTCTCTGAAACGCCATTCATGGAACGGTCACTCGCTAAAGCACCGTCTACTAGCTCGGAACTCGGCACAGTGCCGTTCATTTTGATCACCTCTCCAACGCATGGTCTACCTTCGCGGTCCTTCAGTGCAGCACTCCGCTCATCTTCTACCCCCTTCACAGCACCACCGCCATTGTCACAACCCTTCAAACTCAAACCGTCCTCTCCTCCCCTCCCTCCTCTTCTCCCATTCCCTTCCATTCCCGTTTCCTGCTCACCATCTTCCTCACCCCTGCTCACGTTCTCGTTAGAAGAATCTCCATTACAAGCAACCTCCAAGCAGCTTTTCTCCCCAGCCTCATCGCCCTCAATAAACAGAACCTGCTTGGCACCCACCTCACTGCCGGCCATACCACTACCATCCAACCCATCACCGCTCTCTGCACCTTGTCCCTGGTTCAAACCACACCCCGACACCACAGAACCACCCTCCGTTTGAGAAGGTCCTGACACACCTGTCAACACACTCGGCTGCACTTCTTCCACATTGACCTCGCCACTCTCCTTTTCTGCTGCTGTTGCTGCAGTGGTATCCGCAGGTGCAGAAGTCGAGTCAGCAGGTGCTGCAGTGGCGTCGTCAGCAGCAGCAGCGGCAGGAGTGGCAGAACCATGCTGATTCTCTTGGCTGGGCTTCCCTGGTAAATCGTCAGATTCACTTGTTCTTGCTGGTGCCGCTGCCGCTGCTGAATCTCCTTCCCTTACCCCTCCACCTCCCTCACTGCTCCCAGCAGCAGTTGCAGCAGCAGCGTCTGGTGCGGGTGGTGGTGCTTTTGGCACTCCTCCTGCTGCTGCAGTTGAGCTCTCCGCCTTCTTGGAAGCTTCCTCCAGCTGCAGCCTCTTCTGCTTGAAACAGGTTTGGCAAGAAATAAAGGCCGGAGATTGAGACACGTCTTAGAAAAAGAGCGAAAAACGGCTCCCTACTCTGCTGTCTTGGCTGGACAAAGCAAGCAGCACCGACAGAACCTTTTATCACTTTCTGACCACTGCACAGCACTCCCTTTCACTTACCCTTCCTTGCAAAAAAGAAAAAATTGGCTTCGCCCTTCACCTTTTCTTCCTCCTCACCTTGACCTCTTACTCACCTTCTCCTCCTCCTCTTGTTTAAGAATCTCCTTAATAGGCTGATATGCCGCAGTCACACACAGGTTCTGCTGGGAGGGAGGGCAGGGGTGGTGAGCGGACAAGAGAGCAGTAGAGGGGAGGGGACGGGAGAGGCGGGCACAGGAGGGGAGGGCTCTTGTTTGAGAATCTCCTTGATAGGCTGATATGCCGCAGTCACACACAGGTTCTGCTGGCAGGGAGGGCAGGGGTGGTGAGCGGACAAGAGAGCAGTTGAGGGGAGGGGACGGGAGAGGCGGCCACAGGAGGGGAGGGCTCTTGTTTGAGAATCTCCTTGATAGGCTGATATGCCGCTGTCACACACAGGTTCTAATGAGAGGGAGGGAGCGCGGGCAATGGCATGGCAGGAGGGCAGGGGAGGGAAGAGAAGCGAGGAGGACAGAAAAGGGGAGGTCGATCGCAAGAGGGATCATAGAGGACCTTGGTGTCACAGCATTAGCACTCACACACACGCACTCACACACACGTGCGGGCGCGCGCGCACACACACACATACACATAGATATATATGATTGTGCAATCACACATGGATATAGATATATATGATTGTGCAATCACACATGGATATAGATATATATGATTGTGCAATCACACATGGATATAGATATATATGATTGTGCAATCACACAGACTATCCTCCTCCAGCGCATGTATCAGTAGCACCACACCCCCATATAGTCACACGCACCTTAAGGTCACTCCCCGAGTACCCCTCGGTCATGGCACCAAGCTCCATATAGTCAAATCCCTCCTCCACCCCCTCGCCCTTGAGTGGACTGAGTCAACTCTAAACACACCTTTATGGTCACACGCACCTTTACAGTCACACCCACGCACCTTGAGGTCGCTTCCTGAGTACCCCTCAGTCATGGCAGCGAGCTCTTTATAGTCAAAGCCCTCCTCCACCTCCTCGTCCTTGAGTGTGATGAGTCGACTCAAATCAACCTTTATAATCACACGCAAATTAATGTCACACGCACCTTGAGGTCACTCCCCAAGTACCCCTCAGTCATGGCAGCGAGCTCCTTGTACTCAAAGCCCTGCTCCACCTCCTCGTCCTTGAGTGGACTGATTCAACTCTAAACACACCTTAATGGTCCCACGCACCTTTACAGTCACACCCACCTTTACAGTCACACCCACGCACCTTGAGGTCGCTTCCTGAGTACCCCTCGGTCATGGCAGCGAGCTCCTTATAGTCAAACCCCTCCTCCACCTCCTCGTCCTTTAGAATCACCCGCAGGATCTTCTCCCTGTTGTCCGCATCTGGTAGGTCCACCATCAGACTGCGAGGGAGGAGGAAGGGAAGGGGCAGAAGCACGAAGGACTTTCAGGGTTAGGCAGGGCAGCCTTTGATGCACCTCAAAAGCCTCATTCGCAGGATCTTCTCCCTGCTGTCCGCATCTGGTAGGACCACCATCAACCTGGGGGAAGAAGGGGGGGTGAGAGGGGGGGCGCGGGGGAGTATACTAAGAAGAGAGGTTAAAAGGTTGAGTTTATTTCCTTTGGCCGAGTAAAACTCGACTCGTCGCACCTTGCCAGCCACCTCTTTCATCCATGCTAGTGCTGGATCCGCGAGGCAACTAGCCAAATTTTGAGTCGACTCAAATATCGACTCATCTCATGCTAGTGCTGGATCCGCGAGGCAAATTGCCAAATTCACGTGGCGGTGCACTGCTTATCACTTGTCCAGTGTAGAATGCTGGCGAGCAAAAAAGTACAGCCAAATGTCGTGTATAAGGCACGGAAACACGCACGCACGCACGCACGCACGCACGCCCGCACGCACACACACACACACACTCACTCACTCACAAAGAAAACGGTAGAGGACGAGCCACAGAAGAAATGCCTTACCGTCGTGGGAACCGTCGGATGATGGCGTCGTCAAGATCGAACGGTCGATTCGTGGCCGCGAGAACCAGCACCCGTTCATGCGCCCGGGTGCGCAGCCCGTCCCAGCACGCCATGAACTCGTTCTTCACCTTGCGCATCGCCTCGTGCTCCCCCCACTGCCCGCGCCGCCCCAGCAGGCTGTCCACCTCATCCACAAACACGACAGCTGGCGCCATCTTACTGGCCACCGAGAAGATCGCCTTCACTGACTTCTCCGCCTCTCCCAACCACTGGGGGCGGGTAGAGAGAGAGAGACGGGAGGAAGTGGGAGAGGGTTGGAAAGAATAAAATGGGGGGTGGGGAAGGAGTTGGAGGAGAAGAGGGATGTTAAAGGGAAGATCGCCCGACTTCTCCGTCTCTCCCAGCCACTCGGTGAGGGTAGAAAGAGCGCGGTGAGAAAGAAAAAAAAAAAGAGAAGGCAAGGAGGGAGAGGGGAGTTTGAGAGTGAGAAGCGAGGGACTGTAGTACTCTGCTGCTACACTGTCTGTTTATTCTAGACCAGGCATCCCACCCACCTTATGAAGCACTCTTCACAGCCTCGGCCAGCATGGTCTTGCCGGTGGCAGGAGGGCCAAACAGCAGAATGCTCTTGCACTGCACGGCCACGCACCTTGAGAGCAGCACATGCCTACAGCACTGCACTCTTCCACTACCCTGCTCTCTTGCGGCCCTTGCTATCCAGACCACCTTATGAGTGATTTTTTAGAATTCTCAAAAATTATGCACCAGCCTGCTGCATGCCAAGTTGCCAACCCACCTTGTGCAGCACAGCGCTCATGGAGATGTTGATGAAGCTCGCGCCAGCCTCCGTGGCCACGGCACATGCTCACAGCACAGCACTGCTCTCCTGGGCCCCTACCTGCCCAGTCTACCCCACCTTGTGCAGCACAGCACTCATGGAGATGTTGATGAAGCTCGCCCCAGCCTCAGTGGCAACGGCCTTGGCGAGCATGGTCTTGCCGGTGCCGGGCGGGCCAAACAGCAGAATGCCCTTGCACGGCCGCGTCAGCTGCCCGCGCGTGAAGAGCTCTGGGCGTCTGAGAGGCAGCATGACGAGTTCTTTGAGTGTGTCCTTCACGGCCTCCAGTGCACCGATCTGGCTGAACGTCACTCCCACCTCTTCTGGGGGGACCACCTCTGCTAGTAGACGCTCTTCGAACTTGTTGGCTGATGTGATTTTCTGGTCATAGAAAAGAGCGCGAGGGAGGGAGAGAGAGGGAAGGAGAGAGAGGGGCACAAGGTGAGAAGAGCTCTGGGCGCTCTTCGAACTTGTTGGCTGATGTGATTTTCTGCATTGAAGGAGGGATAAAGAGGGAACAGGTAGGGGAGGGGGGGAAGAGGGAGGAGAGGGGAAGAGGGAGACAGAGGGGCACAAGGTGTGAAGAGCTCTGGGCGCCTGAGAGGTAGCATCACGAGCTCTTTGAGAGTGTCCTTCACGGCCTCTAGAGCTCCGATCTGGCTGAACGTCACTCCGACCCCTTCTGGAGGCACGACTTCTGCTAGTAGACGCTCTTCAAACTTGTTGGCTGATGTGATCTTCTGGTTGGGGAAGGGGCAGCCGCAAAATGTATGGAGGGGAAGGAGGAGAAGAGAGAGAGGGGCGCAACGTCAGCTGGTTGCGTGTGAAGAGCTCTGGCCGCGTGAGGGGCAGCATGACGAGCTGCTTGAGAGTGCCCTTCACGGCCTCTAAGGCCCCGATCTGGCTGAACGTGACTTCCTCTGGGGGGACAACCTCTACCAGCAGTCGCTCTTCGAACTTGTTGGCTGATGTGATTCTCTGTATTGGGAGTTGGGGGAATGGAGGAACGGAAAGCGTCATAAAAGTCACGTAAAGTCACATACAAGTCAAGTAGAGTCACATACAAGTCAAGTAGAGTCACATACAAGTCAAGTAGAGTCACATACAAGTCAAGTAGAGTCACATACAAGTCAAGTAGAGTCACATACAAGTCAAGTAGAGTCACATACAAGTCAAGTAGAGTCACATACAAGTCAAGTAGAGTCACATACAAGTCAAGTAGAGTCACATACAAGTCAAGTAGAGTCACATACAAGTCAAGTAGAGTCACATACAAGTCAAGTAAAGTCACATACAAGTCAAGTAGAGTCACATACAAGTCAAGTAAAGTCACATACAAGTCAAGTAGAGTCACATACAAGTCAAGTAGAGTCACATACAAGTCAAGTAGAGTCACATACAAGTCAAGTAGAGTCACATACAAGTCAAGTAGAGTCACATACAAGTCAAGTAGAGTCACATACAAGTCAAGTAGAGTCACATACAAGTCAAGTAGAGTCACATACAAGTCAAGTAGAGTCACATACAAGTCAAGTAGAGTCACATACAAGTCAAGTAGAGTCACATACAAGTCAAGTAGAGTCACATACAAGTCAAGTAAAGTCACATACAAGTCAAGTAGAGTCACATACAAGTCAAGTAGAGTCACATACAAGTCAAGTAGAGTCACATACAAGTCAAGTAGAGTCACATACAAGTCAAGTAGAGTCACATACAAGTCAAGTAGAGTCACATACAAGTCAAGTAGAGTCACATACAAGTCAAGTAGAGTCACATACAAGTCAAGTAGAGTCACATACAAGTCAAGTAGAGTCACATACAAGTCAAGTAGAGTCACATACAAGTCAAGTAGAGTCACATACAAGTCAAGTAGAGTCACATACAAGTCAAGTAGAGTCACATACAAGTCAAGTAGAGTCACATACAAGTCAAGTAGAGTCACATACAAGTCAAGTAGAGTCACATACAAGTCAAGTAGAGTCACATACAAGTCAAGTAAAGTCACATACAAGTCAAGTAAAGTCACATACAAGTCAAGTAGAGTCACATACAAGTCAAGTAGAGTCACATACAAGTCAAGTAGAGTCACATACAAGTCAAGTAGAGTCACATACAAGTCAAGTAGAGTCACATACAAGTCAAGTAGAGTCACATACAAGTCAAGTAGAGTCACATACAAGTCAAGTAGAGTCACATACAAGTCAAGTAGAGTCACATACAAGTCAAGTAGAGTCACATACAAGTCAAGTAGAGTCACATACAAGTCAAGTAGAGTCACATACAAGTCAAGTAGAGTCACATACAAGTCAAGTAGAGTCACATACAAGTCAAGTAGAGTCACATACAAGTCAAGTAGAGTCACATACAAGTCAAGTAAAGTCACATACAAGTCAAGTAGAGTCACATACAAGTCAAGTAGAGTCACATACAAGTCAAGTAAAGTCACATACAAGTCAAGTAGAGTCACATACAAGTCAAGTAGAGTCACATACAAGTCAAGTAGAGTCACATACAAGTCAAGTAGAGTCACATACAAGTCAAGTAGAGTCACATACAAGTCAAGTAAAGTCACATACAAGTCAAGTAGAGTCACATACAAGTCAAGTAGAGTCACATACAAGTCAAGTAAAGTCACATACAAGTCAAGTAGAGTCACATACAAGTCAAGTAAAGTCACATACAAGTCAAGTAAAGTCACATACAAGTCAAGTAGAGTCACATACAAGTCAAGTAGAGTCACATACAAGTCAAGTAGAGTCACATACAAGTCAAGTAGAGTCACATACAAGTCAAGTAGAGTCACATACAAGTCAAGTAGAGTCACATACAAGTCAAGTAGAGTCACATACAAGTCAAGTAGAGTCACATACAAGTCAAGTAGAGTCACATACAAGTCAAGTAGAGTCACATACAAGTCAAGTAGAGTCACATACAAGTCAAGTAAAGTCACATACAAGTCAAGTAGAGTCACATACAAGTCAAGTAAAGTCACATACAAGTCAAGTAGAGTCACATACAAGTCAAGTAGAGTCACATACAAGTCAAGTAGAGTCACATACAAGTCAAGTAGAGTCACATACAAGTCAAGTAGAGTCACATACAAGTCAAGTAGAGTCACATACAAGTCAAGTAGAGTCACATACAAGTCAAGTAGAGTCACATACAAGTCAAGTAGAGTCACATACAAGTCAAGTAGAGTCACATACAAGTCAAGTAGAGTCACATACAAGTCAAGTAGAGTCACATACAAGTCAAGTAGAGTCACATACAAGTCAAGTAGAGTCACATACAAGTCAAGTAAAGTCACATACAAGTCAAGTAGAGTCACATACAAGTCAAGTAGAGTCACATACAAGTCAAGTAGAGTCACATACAAGTCAAGTAGAGTCACATACAAGTCAAGTAAAGTCACATACAAGTCAAGTAGAGTCACATACAAGTCAAGTAGAGTCACATACAAGTCAAGTAGAGTCACATACAAGTCAAGTAGAGTCACATACAAGTCAAGTAGAGTCACATACAAGTCAAGTAGAGTCACATACAAGTCAAGTAGAGTCACATACAAGTCAAGTAGAGTCACATACAAGTCAAGTAGAGTCACATACAAGTCAAGTAGAGTCACATACAAGTCAAATAGAGTCACATACAAGTCAAGTAAAGTCACATACAAGTCAAGTAGAGTCACATACAAGTCAAGTAGAGTCACATACAAGTCAAGTAAAGTCACATACAAGTCAAGTAGAGTCACATACAAGTCAAGTAGAGTCACATACAAGTCAAGTAGAGTCACATACAAGTCAAGTAGAGTCACATACAAGTCAAGTAGAGTCACATACAAGTCAAGTAGAGTCACATACAAGTCAAGTAGAGTCACATACAAGTCAAGTAGAGTCACATACAAGTCAAGTAGAGTCACATACAAGTCAAGTAGAGTCACATACAAGTCAAGTAGAGCCACATACAAGTCAAGTAGCAAGTCAAGTAGAGTCACATACAAGTCAAGTAGAGTCACATACAAGTCAAGTAGAGTCACATACAAGTCAAGTAGAGTCACATACAAGTCAAGTAGAGTCACATACAGCCACGTACAGCCACGTACAGCCACGTACAGCCACGTACAGCCACGTACAGCCACGTACAGCCACGTACAGCCACACATAGTCAGTCACACTCACATACGTGCCAGCTCTCATTCGCTCTACCAGGCGCACCCACCTTGGCAGCAGGGGGGGGTGCCTTCACCTCCGCTGCCTCCTCCTGCAGGCCCCTGTGTAGCGCTATGCCGTGCATTATGCTGGGGGAGGAGGGGAGGGGGGAGGGAGAGGGGGGAAAAGGGGGAAGAAGGAACGGAATGTGAGGGGAGAAGGCGTTTCCTGCAGCCCCCTGTGCAGCGCTATGCCGTGCATTATGCTGTGTGGGAAGGGAGGATGTGAGGGAAGGGGGTGTGAGGAAGGGGAATGTGCAAGGCGTTGCTTGTTGCCACACCATGCATGATGGAGCAAGGGGAAGGGAAAGGAGGGGAGGGGAGGGAAGAGGAGGAGGTTGGGTGGAAGGGAGGGGGAAGACGAAGTGGGTGGGGGAAAGGGATGGGGAAACCCTTTTTCACCCATTGAGGAGGAATGGTATGGGTCCACGCATTCAACTCACCCCCCTCCCCCTCGTCTGCAAGACCCCCTTTTTAACCTACATACCTACTTACCTACGACAGAAATTAAAGATCACATGAGGCTCTACGATGCTGCACCGCTGCTCTAACGCCCACCTCTCAGCTGAAATGACAAGCTCGCCTCCGTCACTCTCGCCCTCATCCACCTCCACTTCCCTCTCCTCCTCCCCCTCCTTCCTCTCCTCGTCCTTCCCCTTCTCGCTGTCCCCCTCCTTCTCCTTCTCCTTCTCCTTCTCCTTCTCCTTCTCCTTCTCCTTCGCCTTTGCCTTTATCGCGGTCTCTCCCTTGCTCGTCTCCTCAGCGCCTCCCTTCGCCCCCTCTGCTGCGCCCTGCATGATGGCGTGTGCTGCTGCCAGCCCCACCACCTGTTCCGCCTCTGATCATGCACGGGAGTGAAAAGAAGGGGCGGAGGGGATGGGAAAGACAGATGTGAAGGAAATGCTCTCCTGCATGATGGCGTGTGCTGCTGCCAGCTCCACCACCTGCTCCGCCTCTGATGATGCACGGGAGTGAAAGGAATCGAGAAAGAATAGGTCAATCCCACCACCCCTGGAACGTGCTCTCTTTCTTGATTGTTGCTGCTGCCAATCCGAGTGCATTGAGGTAAGTTTTTAGGCGCCTCAGGAATCGAAAGAGAATAGGCTAGGGGAACACGCTCTCTTGCATGATGGTCGCTGCTGCCAATCCCACCACCTCTGCAGATGCAAGCAGAAAGGAAGGGGAGAGGCGAGGAACGGGACGGAAGGGGAGAGAGGAAGAAAGAAACGCCCCCAACTGCTCCCACCCATCCACCTACCCACCCACCCACCCACCCTCCTGCCCTCCTCACCTTCTTCTGATAGAGGCTCAGTGAAAGTGACTTTGTCCATGTCATTGCAGGTGAGCTCGTTGGTTGCCATGACCTGATGGGCAGATGGGGAGAGAGGGGAGAGAGGGATGAGAGTAAGAAAAGAGAGGGGAGAGAGGGATGAGAGTATGAGAAGAGGACGGCGCGCGCGAGTCGTCTTGTTTGACAAACACTTCCAGAATACTGTTAAGTAAACGCCTCGCCCCGGACCATGCCCCATCCACCTTCTCCAGCAACCGCCAATTGGCAAGCATGTGCATGAGCTGCACGTCTCATTTGAGAATGCTCAAGCCCTTCCCCACATCCCACCTCCCCCAGACCCCACCTTCTCCAGCATCCGCTGGTTGGCCAGCATGTGCATGAGCTGCGCGTCTCTCCTTGAGAATGCTCAAGCCCTTCCCCACATCCCACCTCCCCCAGATCCCACCTTCTCCAGCATCCGCTGGTTGGCCAGCATGTGCATGAGCTGCGCGTCTCTCCTTGAGAATGCTCAAGCCCTTCCCCACATCCCACCTCCCCCAGATCCCACCTTCTCCAGCATCCGCTGGTTGGCCAGCATGTGCATGAGCTGCACGTCTCTCCTTGAGAATGCTCAAGCCCTTCCCCACATCCCACCTCCCCCAGATCCCACCTTCTCCAGCATCCGCTGGTTGGCCAGCATGTGCATGAGCTGCGCGTCTCTCCTTGAGAGTGCTCAATCAAACCCTTCCGCAGACCCCACTTTCCCCAGAACCCGCCTTTCACAAACCCCACCTTCCCCAGATCCCGCCTTCCCCAGATGCCACCTCCCCCACATCCCACCTCCCCCAGGCCAGATCCCACCTTCTCCAGCATCCGTCGGTTGGCCAACATCTGCATGAGCTGTGCGTCTCTCTCCATCAGCTTCGCCCACACCTCCGCCGCCGGACCTGCCCTGGGCTGCCGAACCACGAAGCGGTTCGGAAACATGTCACTGAGCGGCTCCCAAGCCGTGCTGGCAGGCCCGGCGGCTGCTGCTGCCGTCCCTCCTGCCGCCCCCTCTGCTGCATCCTGGAGTCACAGCGCGGCACAGCACAGATGGGGGGAGAAGGAGGAGAGACAGGGAGACAAGAAGTGTTATGAGACTTTCCAAACCACTGCTTTATGCCGCCCCCCCTGCCCCCCCCTCTGCTGCATCCTGGAGTCACAGCGCGGCACAGATTTGGGGGAAGGGGGGCGGAGAGGCAGGGAGGAGAGACGAGAAGTGCGAGGCAGGGAAACAGTAAGGGGGAATCCACAACGACTGTAAGGGGAAGAGGCACTAGACACAATTGCAGAGACAAAAGAGGCAGACACAATCCAAACTATCACCTTAGCGACCTGTCTGTCATCCCGTCACTCCACATACCATCACCCCATCACCCTGCCTTCACCCCTACTCTCCGACTACTCACCGCATCTTTTGTAGCAGCGACAGCGGAGGAGGATTCGGAGCGAGCGACAGAGCCGACAAACACGATGGGCCCCACCAGTCGGCTCATTTGCGCCTCAAACTGGGCGGCACTTGAGGAGGCCTCGGCCAATCGCTGCGCGTCGCGGATGAAGACAATGATTGGCCCACGTGGCAGCTCCTTTTCCAGCACCTGATTGGCCGGGCAGGCGGCAAGCAGATTCAGACGACGCGAGTTGAGTTGTGAGCCTGTGAGAGTGTTGGGTTGCGTTGCCACGGGATGGGGGATGGATGGAGGCTAGGAGCACCACGTTGCATTGGTAACGAGTTGCATTCAGAGTCGCATCCACCGCAATGCAATGAATGCTAGGAAGACCACTCCACGTCACTGACTGAGTCTGAGTCCCTTGCTACTCTCCTCTCCTGTCGTCCTAACATATGCGCGCCTCCACACTGCGATACCTCAGCTATGGTACTGCACTGCTCCGTCTGCCATGGCGCTGTACACAGTACTCATCCGGCAGCCACGGTACCGAACCTATCTGTCTGCCACGGTACCGTACCTAACTGTCTTCCACGTTACCGTACCTATCTGTCCGCCATGGTACCATACCTGCATGAGAGCCACGGTGGCTGCACACTCTTTCACACTGCTGGATGATTCCTCCAATAGCAGCTCAGATGCTGACGTGGCAGGGGGAGTGCAGGAGAGGGGTGGGGCATGGAGATGCATGTGGTGATTCAGGCAGGAAGCGAACTCAAAGAAAGGTGCAACCATGCGCACCCATGCGCACCCATGCGTACCCATGCCCACCCATGCGTACCCATGCGCACCCATGCGCACAACACACAGAAATCCGACATGTGCGGCATCAGCCACAACCCCCGCACCCCCAAACACGCACACACAACCATCCCAACTCATCCAACCCATCTCATCCCCATCCCCATCCATCCAGGGACTCTCCGCTGCACCGCAGAGCACCGCATCGCACCGTAGCAGATGTGGCCATGGCCGCCGTCACAGAGGCCACTGAGGGAGTGGCCTCCCGGCACAGGCGAGTCAAAGCGCACCCCCACCGTCTCGTATGTCGCCACCACCTGCCCTGTGGCTCCTCTAGGGGGGCGGCTGGAGGGACGGGGAAACAAGGGGAGGCAGGGGAGTAAAGAGGAGGTGAGTGGATCTGGAGATGACGTGACATCAGGCGAGTCAAAGCGCACCCCCACCGTCTCGTATGTCGCCACCACCTGCCCTGTTGCTCCTCTAGGGGGGCGGCTGGAAGGGCGAAGAGGAGGGAAGAGGAGGGAGTGAGGTGAGGCGGGGATACAAGCGGCAGTCAAAGCGCACCACCATTTCATACGTTGCCACCGTGGGGTGGGGAGACCAGGCAAGGCAGGAGAGTAAAGACGCTGTGAGGCGAGTGAGGGTGCGATCTGACTCGCCTCACAGACTCTTTACTCTCACCATCTCGTACGTTGCCACCACCTGCCCGTTGCTCCTCTAGGGGGGCGACTGGAGGGGCGAGTGAGGGGAAGCAAGCAACAAGGGAGTGAGAATGTCACAAGGAGTGAGTCAACTTGCACCTCACCGCCTGCCCTGTGGGTCAAGTCAACTGGCGGGGCGAGGAGGGAGAGGGGGCACAACGGGAGGAACGAAAACATACACATGGCACGATAACACAAGCAGTGAGTTGAATCAAAGCACACTCCCACCGTCTCATATGTTGCCAATGCCACCACCTGCCTTGCAAACGTCAGCTTACCTCAGAAGATTAAACTGGATTCACAGAAGTGACTTTCCACACATGGGAACACACACGTCCGTGCTCTAGCTGTCCACGTAGATATAGGTGACATGGAACCTGCACACCTCTTAAGCTGCCTCCCTCCCACCCCACCCCACCGCACCTGGCCTCCCAACAGCCACCTCACTGGGACCTGTGAGAGTTCCCACCAACACACCTGGGCACAGGCACGTCCGTGCTGTAGCCATCCACATAGGTGACACGGTCCCTTGGGACGATAAAGCACATTGGCAAGACAGGGCACAGACACCACACACAGCACCTGGGCTTCCAAGCAGCACCTGCAAACCACGCACCTGGGCACAGGCACGTCCGTGCTGTAGCCATCCACGTTCACATAGGTGACACGGTCCCCTGGGACGACAAGGCACACAGCACCACACAGCATGGCACATTGGCACGTGAGCAACATGCAAATCAAAGGAAACCAGGCTCAAGAACCACCTGATAGTCACGTTGGGAAGGGTCAGAGATCCATGAGAAACGCAAGGAGCCAAGACCACTATATGTAAACATCAATGCAACCGATTACCGAAAAAAACTCTCCTCTCCTTTCCTCTCCTCTCCTCTCCTCTCCTCTCCTCTCCTCTCCTCTCCTCTCCTCTCCTCTCCTCTCCTCTCCCCTTCCTCTCCTCTCCTCTCCTCTCCTCTCCTCTCCTCTCCTCTTCTCCTCTCCCCTCCCTCACTCTCTCTTCTCACCCATTCCAAACACTCTCCATTTCCAATTAGCTCTCACAGGCAACCCCCACACCACTCTGACTCCCCTTCCACCGCTCTCCACCCACCCACTCTCAGCGCCCTGGTCGTCGCCCCATCCTCCTCCCCTCCGCCACTCCCAAACCCATACTCATCCCCTCCGCCCTGCCCCTCCCCCTCGCCGCTCTGAGAGTAGGCGCCACTGTTGCTGTCCAACCCTGCCCCCGTGCCCCCGGTGCCCCTGCCGCTGCCTGTGCCCAGTGTGTTCCCCACGGCCACCCCCACAGCCATCATTGCTGCCATCGCCACCAGATGCTTCGCCAAACTCGCGTACTGCAAAGGTGGGAGGGGATCGGGGGAGGTGAGGGGATCGGGGGAGGTGAGGGGATCGGGGGAGGTGAGGGGATCGGGGGAGGTGAGGGGATCGGGGGAGGTGAGGGGATCGGGGGAGGTGAGGGGATCGGGGGAGGTGAGGGGATCGGGGGAGGTGAGGGGATCGGGGGAGGTGAGGGGATCGGGGGAGGTGAGGGGATCGGGGGAGGTGAGGGGATCGGGGGAGGTGAGGGGATCGGGGGAGGTGAGGGGATCGGGGGAGGTGAGGGGATCGGGGGAGGTGAGGGGATCGGGGGAGGTGAGGGGATCGGGGGAGGTGAGGGGATCGGGGGAGGTGAGGGGATCGGGGGAGGTGAGGGGATCGGGGGAGGTGAGGGGATCGGGGGAGGTGAGGGGATCGGGGGAGGTGAGGGGATCGGGGGAGGTGAGGGGATCGGGGGAGGTGAGGGGATCGGGGGAGGTGAGGGGATCGGGGGAGGTGAGGGGATCGGGGGAGGTGAGGGGATCGGGGGAGGTGAGGGGATCGGGGGAGGCGAGGGGATCGGGGGAGGCGAGGGGATCGGGGGAGGCGAGGGGATCGGGGGAGGCGAGGGGATCGGGGGAGGTGAGGGGATCGGGGGAGGTGAGGGGATCGGGGGAGGTGAGGGGATCGGGGGAGGTGAGGGGATCGGGGGAGGTGAGGGGATCGGGGGAGGTGAGGGGATCGGGGGAGGTGAGGGGATCGGGGGAGGTGAGGGGATCGGGGGAGGTGAGGGGATCGGGGGAGGTGAGGGGATCGGGGGAGGTGAGGGGATCGGGGGAGGTGAGGGGATCGGGGGAGGTGAGGGGATCGGGGGAGGTGAGGGGATCGGGGGAGGTGAGGGGATCGGGGGAGGTGAGGGGATCGGGGGAGGTGAGGGGATCGGGGGAGGTGAGGGGATCGGGGGAGGTGAGGGGATCGGGGGAGGTGAGGGGATCGGGGGAGGTGAGGGGATCGGGGGAGGTGAGGGGATCGGGGGAGGTGAGGGGATCGGGGGAGGTGAGGGGATCGGGGGAGGTGAGGGGATCGGGGGAGGTGAGGGGATCGGGGGAGGTGAGGGGATCGGGGGAGGTGAGGGGATCGGGGGAGGTGAGGGGATCGGGGGAGGTGAGGGGATCGGGGGAGGTGAGGGGATCGGGGGAGGTGAGGGGATCGGGGGAGGTGAGGGGATCGGGGGAGGTGAGGGGATCGGGGGAGGTGAGGGGATCGGGGGAGGTGAGGGGATCGGGGGAGGTGAGGGGATCGGGGGAGGTGAGGGGATCGGGGGAGGTGAGGGGATCGGGGGAGGTGAGGGGATCGGGGGAGGTGAGGGGATCGGGGGAGGTGAGGGGATCGGGGGAGGTGAGGGGATCGGGGGAGGTGAGGGGATCGGGGGAGGCGAGGGGATCGGGGGAGGTGAGGGGATCGGGGGAGGTGAGGGGATCGGGGGAGGTGAGGGGATCGGGGGAGGTGAGGGGATCGGGGGAGGTGAGGGGATCGGGGGAGGTGAGGGGATCGGGGGAGGTGAGGGGATCGGGGGAGGTGAGGGGATCGGGGGAGGTGAGGGGATCGGGGGAGGTGAGGGGATCGGGGGAGGTGAGGGGATCGGGGGAGGTGAGGGGATCGGGGGAGGTGAGGGGATCGGGGGAGGTGAGGGGATCGGGGGAGGTGAGGGGATCGGGGGAGGTGAGGGGATCGGGGGAGGTGAGGGGATCGGGGGAGGTGAGGGGATCGGGGGAGGTGAGGGGATCGGGGGAGGTGAGGGGATCGGGGGAGGTGAGGGGATCGGGGGAGGTGAGGGGATCGGGGGAGGTGAGGGGATCGGGGGAGGTGAGGGGATCGGGGGAGGTGAGGGGATCGGGGGAGGTGAGGGGATCGGGGGAGGTGAGGGGATCGGGGGAGGTGAGGGGATCGGGGGAGGTGAGGGGATCGGGGGAGGTGAGGGGATCGGGGGAGGTGAGGGGATCGGGGGAGGTGAGGGGATCGGGGGAGGTGAGGGGATCGGGGGAGGTGAGGGGATCGGGGGAGGTGAGGGGATCGGGGGAGGTGAGGGGATCGGGGGAGGTGAGGGGATCGGGGGAGGTGAGGGGATCGGGGGAGGTGAGGGGATCGGGGGAGGTGAGGGGATCGGGGGAGGTGAGGGGATCGGGGGAGGTGAGGGGATCGGGGGAGGTGAGGGGATCGGGGGAGGTGAGGGGATCGGGGGAGGTGAGGGGATCGGGGGAGGTGAGGATGGTGGAAGGGAAGAGGTGGGACAGCAAAAGGGTGTGCTGAGTGTGTTTCCTACTGCCACCTCCACGGCCACCCCCACGGCCATCATAGCTGCCATCGCTACCAGATGCTTGGCGAAACTTGCATATTATGGGAGGTAGAAGGGGGTTTGAAAGTGGGGGGATAGTGGAAAGAGGCGGAAGGCCTCTGAGTCGAGACATCTAAGAGGTGGGACAGGGGAAGTGTGTGATAAGTCGATTTTTGAGTCGACTCAGAAACCGACTTATCACACACGAGACGAGGCATTTCAAGAGGTGGGACAGGGGAAGTGTGTTCAGAGTGATCCCCGCAGCCAACCCCACGGCCACGTTCTGAGTCGACTCAAAACTCGGCCCCACGGCCACCAGATGCTTTTCCACACTCGCGTACTGCAAGATGGGCGTGCGGGGGCGAGCGGGGGAGGGGGAAGGCGGAGGTTGAGGTGCTGCAACTGGCAAACATGGTCCGTGCCGTGTGCGGGGAGAACATGCAGGAGGCGAGCGCGTGCGAGAAGAGAGCTCGTTGGTTGCTATGAGAAAAGGAACGAGGAGCAGAGCTAGCAGGCAACGCGAGAACGGGCCAAGGGCGCAGCAAGGCAAAGAATACGCCAGCAGGGTTAGAAACAGCAGCACACGGGGAAAAGGAGGGGAGGGGAGGGATGGAGAAGGGGGGCAGCGAGGAGGAAGTGGGGGAGGGAGGGGGAAGAGCGAGGGTGAGGCGAGGCAGCAGCGAGGCAGCAGCGAGGCAGCGGCGAGGCAGCAGCGAGGCAGCAGCACACACAAGAGGCGAGTCGAGGGAGTCGGAGAGGCCTGTGGAGTCGAGTGAATCACGCGGCTTGTCTGCTGCTGGCCTCCTCTTGGGCACCGATGACATGTCCGCCTGCACCCCCCCATGCACATGCCATGCCATGCCATGCCATGGCCCACCAGATCACGCACACACGCCAGCATACCACGCTACGCCATGCCATGCGATGCCACGCCATGCCATGCCATGGCAAACACCGCCAGTGGAGAAACAAGTGAGCGCACGGCATGGCAGGGAAGGAGGGGAGGGCCGGAAGGTGGGGCGGGAAAGGGAACGGGAGATGGAGTGGCGCTCATAGAACACACGCTTTCTCGCTCGCAAGCTTCACTTGCTTATAGAACTACACCATCACTGCTGGTTACTTGCGTTACGCAGCAACGAGTGCCAGCGAGGGCTAATGGAGGAGGCGCAGCAGGGCAGGCAGCACTCACAGGGGCAGGCAGCACTCCCAGGGGCAGGCAGCACTCACAGGGGTGAGGAACTTGTCAGCATCCACAGCGATGAGCCGTGCGTTGAGCTTCCTGGCAATGGCCCTCACTAGCGTGTCCTGATACACCTCACTGCCTGCTCGCATACCCAGCAGACAGGACACAAGGGAGGGGGGTTTGGCGGTAAAGGGGAGAGCAGAGAGAAACATGAGGCAAACGTTGAGCTTCATGGCGATGGCCCTCATCCCACCAACGAGTCCTGATACACCTCTCGCTGCCTGCACGTGTGACAAGGAAACGGCGACGTATATATGTCCCTTCTGTGGTGTAAGTGGCACAGCACTAAAATCATGAGCTTTAAGTGGACGTATTTGACTCTTGTAAGTGCCCTTTGGGGTTACAGGCGGCAGAATTCTTGTCCAAAGCGAGCACTGTGATGTGATGCACGACCCTACTCGTGCCCGAACCAAGTCCTGTGGTTCGGGCCTGGGCTCACCGGGAGGTCCGGAGAGGAGGATCCAGTTGCTGAGGTTGGGGAAGCAGGAGACGAACTTGGCAAGGCGCGTGCGCTTGAGATGAACGAAGAAGGACGCCAGTAGGTGCTCCTTGGCGTGGTTGCTGCGCGAGGGGGAGATGGGGTGTAAATGGGTGGAGCGGGAGGGCAGGATGGGAGGGAAGGAGCATGGAATTAGATGAACGAAGAAGGACGCCAGTAGGTGCTCCTTGGCGTGGTTGCTGCGCGAGGGGGAGATGGGGTGTAAATGGGTGGAGCGGGAGGGCAGGATGGGAGGGAAGGAGCATGGAATTAGATGAACGAAGAAGGACGCCAGTAGGTGCTCCTTGGCGTGGTTGCTGGGGGGGAGTTGCGGGAGGAGGAGGGGAGAGAAGAGAAGTGCAGCACATGGGATTAATTCAATGAGATGAACAAAGAAGGACGCGAGTAGGTGCTCCTTGGCGTGGCTGCTGCGAGGGGGAGAGGTGGGATGGTAGGGGGGTGGAGCGGGACGGCAGGATGGGAGGGAAGGAGCATGGAACACACTGAGTTAAGTAGATGCACGAAGAAGGACGCGAGTAGATGCTCCTTGGCATGGTTGCTGCGAGGGGGAGAGGGGGGGAGGAGAGGTAGGTGCGGGGAAGGGGGGGAAGATTTAGAGAAGGTCGGGTACATGAGATGAGAACGTGGGTGGTGGGGAGTGGGGGGACGTGGGGGAAAGGGGAATGGGGGAGAGGGGGAGAGGGGAGAGGGGGAGAGGGGAGAGGAGAGAGGGCAAAGCAAAGCATGAAATAACATTGGAAGGCAGCAGTGAAGCACGAGTCCATCTCCATCAAGGTGCTTGACACAAGTCAAGCACCACCAGGCTCCACCTCCTCTCCTCCCTCGCGTTCTCGGTGCAAAGGCGCTGCACTGGCTGGAAGGAAGCCTGCTTGAGGTGCAATCTTGAGAGCCAGTGCACAGGGTAATCTTGAGAGCTCCCCAAAACACCCTGCACTAGAGTGCAAGCACGTGCTGCTGCTCCTGCTCCCCGTGGTTGCTGCTGCTGGGGTTCTGGAAGGAGGGGTTTGGCATGCCAAAGTCCTGCCACAAGGCAACGAAGGCACTCCGTACGTACCGAACTCCTTCCGCAGGCACACGGCCGTACCTGATGTGGTAGGGGAATTCATCCCAGTCAGTATCAAATTCCTTGCCATCGAACAAGGCTGCTTCAAACTCCTCCCTCAGCAGCTTCAACCCCGCTGCTGCCTCCGCCGCTTCCCCCGCGTCCCCCTCCTCCCCCATCTCCGCCTCGTCCCCGGCTTCCCCCTCCGCCAGCCCCTCGTCGTCTTCCGCCGGATCCCCATACTCCCCCTCTCCGCCTTCCCCCTCCCCGCCTTCCCCCGCCTCCGCGACCTCCTCCGCTGATTCGCGGATCGCGTCGTCCCGCTTCCGCCGGCCGCGGCGGCGAAGGAGGAGCGCCACGCCTCCCGCGAGGCTCACGGCGATGGCTACGGGAAGCTGCGCCATGGCTTACGTTGTGCCACGTGGAGGATAAAGGTGCCACGTGGCAGGAGCAGGCAACGCCAGGTGGCGGATCCGAAAAGTGACGGATACCTTATGAGAGAAAGAAACTGGCGATCCGAGCTACTGCTAGCGTGGATGATCTTATAACGAGTATACCATGGGTGATCTTATCGTCATCGCTCGCCTTAATGATGAAGAATTGAAGCGTGTCTGTTTCAGCTGAAAGGTCGGACAGGGCGTTGTGACTATAACGGTGGAGCTACTATCGACAACGAAGTGAGAGGTTCGGCTGGCGAGACCAAGGATATCATGGCATCCGGAGGGCGGTGAATACACTCCGAACTGAACCTATCACAAGACGCATCAGCTAGGATCATCGCAGGATAACAAGACGCGCCATGGAAGAAACGCCGACTGGTGACTAGCATTCACTGTGCTATTCTCTACAAAGTGGACGGGTCACTTCGTGTACTGTGTCGGGTCGGAACGTCGGACGACACAATGACTAGCATGTTATCGATTAACAAGCATGTTACCGCAGGTCTATCCAACGGTGGAACGAGACAAGAGCAGCGGCAATTGACAACCTAGCGAGGCTGGTGAACGGACGAGAGTCCGCAAATCAAGTTGCCTGCCAGAAAACACGCTCCCGGAATCGATGCGGACAACTGCGAGAAGTGACGCGTGGAGGCGGAGATTTCGAGGAAATACATGTAACGTTAGCACATGCACCTCTCTTGAAAGGCGGGTCAAGCCGAGAATAGTTGGGTCAGCAGCGGGCAAGAGGAGGAGCCATGGCTAAACTGGGGGGACGCGCCACGGCTGAAGGTGAAGCTGGGGGTGAACCCGACAGGACTGTCACCCCTAGTTACAAATATTCGTGAGCGGCCGCTTGCTTTTCGTCACGCGCATGATGCTCTTCGCAAAAATATTGTGCATGTGCTGTTGCGACTTCATGACCGTCGCTGATCCTTTAACGAAGCCGCAACAAGGAAGACTCTGGAAAGTGTCGCAGACCCACCATACAAACTACACCACCAACTTCTTATAAGTTTGTTACACGACTGTACGATCACTTCACTCAATGTTACCGAGTTAGAATTTGCAAGTTTCAAAAGCGCCTCTAATTTCGAGGGTAAACGAAAACACCTGGCAGAGTTTTTGATCGACAGCCAGAGATGACTCTCAGCTAAATAATGCATTCGATTTGCGCGCAACCAACCTCCAGCCAACAGCCAACAGCCAGCAGCCGAGGAGACAACCGAAATTCGTTTTCTATTGCCAGCGGGCCTTCACTCAGTAGCTCCTCTCAGCAACTCACGTGCGGGAGATAATCTTGCGCAATCGACTCCGCAAGTTGCGCCACGCTGCCCGAACAGCCATTTCCCCACGGAAACCGCCTGGCATGCGAGCCCGTGATCAGTTTCTCGTCGCTTGCTTCCGCTGGTCCATCTATTCGAGATTTCTTTTTCACATGCGTTGGTTCCACGTGGCGGAGATGATTGAAACGCATATCTGCTCTTGGATATTGTATTCACGAAGACTGATTCATACGCGTTGCGTCACTCCCAGTATTGCGCGCACGCGGCCGAGCTGATGGAGCAGTGGATAGGGTGGAAGGTGCATAGGGTGGAAGGAGCATGAAGGGCGATAAGGAGCCGGTGGGCACGCTGAGGGGCTTCTACGTGTCTCCTCGTCAACATGGCGCTGGATGACGTCACCCAGTAGTAAATCAATTTCTTCGCAGATTTCATTTGTAACCGTTGGTGCTGGAGAATGCGATCAAGGTGTGGGCGAGGTGGGTTCAGAGAGCGAGGAGGGTTGATGTGCGATCGTGGTGCTGGGAGATGCGACAGAGTAGCTTTGAATTCAAGTTGAATTGAAGTTGAATTCAGTATCCTTCGTGAGCCACAGTTTCAGAAGCTGAGATTTTTGCCGCCATTGCAATCGGCTTTGCGTCAATCCCCCAGCTTTGCAGGGTGTTTTTGTAGGTTCTCGAAAACACCCTGTTAAAACACACAATGTGTGGGTTGGTCATGGAGGTGGGCACGAATGGGGCAAAGGCCAAGGAGCCAGCAAGCATATCCCCCTTGAACTCCATTGGCGTTAAGTCCATGCTTTGCTTTATCACTCTACCCACCCGCAACCACTTTTATCCACCTTTACCCACCTCTATCCACCTCTACTCCCCTTTATACGTCTTTCCATTTGGTAACCAAGGAGCCTCTCGCGCCCTCTCCCTGAACTCCATGGCTGATGGGGCGGCGGCATTGGCAGCTGCTGCTGCGGCCAAGGCTGCTACTGCTGCTGTTGGGGGAAGGGGAGGTAGGGCGGGGAAGGCAGGGCGGGGCCTGGGAGAGGCTTGGGAGCGCCCAGGCTGGTTCGGGAGGGCGTGGGGCAGGTCAAGGGGCAGAGTTGGCTTGACGAGGAGCAGGTTCGGGAGGGTGATACTGTGGGAGGGGCAGCAGCAGCAGCAGCAGCAGCAGCAGCAGCAGCAGCAGCAGCAGCAGCAGCAGCAGCAGCAGCAGCAGCAGCAGCAGCAGCAGCAGCAGCAGCAGCAGCAGGGGGAGAGGGTGGCACAGTGGGGGTTGTGTGGGGCAGAGCCTGAGGAGGAAATTTGCCCAAAACTATGCGTGCAGGTAGGTGCAGCCACGTGTGCAGGTTGGTGCAGCCACGTGTGCAGGTTGGTGCAGCCACGTGTGCAGGTTGGTGCAGCCACGTGTGCAGGTAGGTGCAGCCACGTGTGCAGGTTGGTGAAGCCACGTGTGCAGGTTGGTGCAGCCACGTGTGCAGTTTGGTGCAGCCACGTGTGCAGGTTGGTGCAGCCACGTGTGCAGGTCGGTGCAGCCACGTGTGCAGTTTTGTGCAGCCACGTGTGCAGGTTGGTAAGAGCAGCCACGTGTGCAGGTTGGTAAGAGCAGCCACGTGTGCAGGTTGGTTAGAGCAGCCACGTGTGCAAGTTGGTTAGAGCAGCCACGTGTGCAGGTTGGTTAGAGCAGCCACGTGTGCAGGTTGGTTAGAGCAGCCACGTGTGCAGGTTGGTTAGAGCAGCCACGTGTGCAGGTTGGTTAGAGCAGCCACGTGTGCAGGTTGGTTAGAGCAGCCATGTATACAGGCAGCTGCAACCCTCGTGCACGCAGGAGGGCAGAGGTGACTATTGACTTGAATCAAAAGGCCAGCCGTTATCTGCATGAGGGTCGACTAGTGATTGCCAACGAGTCAGCGCCCCTTCCTGCCTCCTCCCCCTCCCTTCCCCACCCGTCGCCTCCCTTTCCACCACCATTCCCCACCATTCCCAATGAGCCCGTGTTGAGCCAGCAAGTCCTCCTACTACGTCCCCTCATTTTTCTCTCCCTTTGCTTTGCCCCCACCCTCTCCACCGTTCCCATCCCAGTCTATCCCTTTTGAGCCAGTAGCAGTAGATGGCAGCGGAGGAGCAGCAGAGGGCGGCAGGGGCGCCACCTCAGGCCGTAGCGGCGGCTGTAGCGGCGGCTGTAGCGGCAGCCAAGGCTGCGAAAGCTCCTGCTGCCATTGAGCTCGTGACAGCTGTCCCAAAGGTGCTTCTGGGGAACTCTGTCACCTGCGTGTTGTGGTTTGCTTGTTCATGCTCATACACGTGTGTTTAGATCATTGAATGCCTCTGCTGTACTGTTGATTGTGATAAACAGTCGAGTCTCGAATCTCATCTTTTTGTGATTCTTTTTTTCACCTATTCAAACCTGTTCACACCCGATTATGCCGATTCACACTTGACCGTTGCATCCAAGGTTCAAAAATACGATCGTATTTTTAATTGCTCTACGATTTCTTACAAGAGCCCATCATACGGTACCGTGATTTACAGTAAATTTTCCCAAAGAAAAAACGACCGTGTGTTTTAACCTTGGTTGCATCTGGGCATGTTTCTATGTGCCTGAGTAGGTTATGCCATGCGTTGGATGTCTCGTGTCTTGGCGTGCTGTACCTCTTTTATTCGATGACCGGTCAAGTCTTGAATCGCAATGTTTTGTGGTTCACCTTTTACCTATTCGAACCTGTTCAATCCTGATCACGCCCGCTCACACTTGTAGGTTATGCCATGTGTGGCATGCCGCATGCTTTGGTGCGGAGCCATGTGCGCGGGGCCGGCAGGTAGCTGGCAAGGCAACTGTGTCCTCCCAGGCTTGCATGCACCCACTGACACACCTTGTCACACCTTGTCACACCTTGTCTCTCATTGTCGCATTGTCTCGCATTGTCTCGCATTGTCACAGGATCAGTCAATGTCACACATTGTCACACCTTGTCTTGCATTGTCACAGGATCAGTCATTGTTACACATTGTCATACCTTGTCTCGCATTCTCACAGGATCAGTCATTGTTACACATTGTCACACCTTGTCTCGCATTCTCACAGGATCAGTCAATGTCATTGTCACACCTTGTCTTGCATTGTCACAGGACCAGTCATTGTTACACATTGTCATACCTTGTCTCGCATTCTCACAGGATCAGTCATTGTTACACATTGTCACACCTTGTCTCGCATTCTCACAGGATCAGTCATTGTCACACATTGTCACACCTTGTCTCGCATTCTCACAGGATCAGTCATTGTCACACATTGTCACACCTTGTCTCGCATTGTCACCGGATCAGTCATTGTTACACATTGTCACACAGTATCTCACATTGTCACGGGGTGCCATGTATGCACGTATGGTCACACATTGTCACACCTTATCTCACATTGTCACGGGATGTCACTTACATGTCTCACCTAATCTCACATTGTCACAGAATGTCACTTATTGTGACACCTTGTCATTCATTGACACTGTCAAACAGTATCGCACATTGTCACATATCTTTTCTTGTTGTCACACATTGTCACGCAATGACTCTCATTGCACTGTCTATGATTATCAAATTCTTGTCTCGCATTGTGACACATTTTTCCACTCATTGTCACATCTGTGGCTGATTCCACACATTGTAAAATACTTTTCACTCATGGTCATACATTGTCTCACAATGGTACACATTTGTCGCTCATTGTCAGGCAATGTTTCACATTGTCACGCATTGCTGCACATTTCTTACTTATTGTCACAAATTGCTCATGCATTTTCTCACACTGTCACAAAATGTTTCTAGTTGTCGCACAATGTCACAAATTGGTGATGCATTGTCACATAATATCCCTCATTGTCGCACATTGTGTCGCACAATGTCCCCCATGCGCACCTGCGCTTCAGTCACTGACATACATTTGCCACTCGTTGTCACACATACGTCACCATTGTTACAAATATGCCACTCATTGTCACATGTATGTCATCATTGTCACACATACCATCACATAATGGCACACAAGTTTCTCGTATTGTCTCCTATTGTCACATCGTGGCATTGATTCACATAATTACACCACACTCTTCAGTTTCCATTAATGCCCTGTTACATGCTGACGTCCCTTTCTTGCAGTTTCATCTGCCTTTCTGTTTATGTCTGCCTTCTCGTGGTTTTCATGGCTGGTTTCCTGCCTGCCTCGCTCAAACCAATGACATGCCGGGCTGCCAAGTCCCATACCACTTTGACCTGCCTGCCTGCATCTTTTCTGCCTTTGGATTGTGTTGCGAGCAGGTTCTGGATCAGCGGTGAGAGACAAATGATGCCGCATGGGGATGTCAGCACAGAGTAGCCTCCACAGTCCACCCCGTGTTGCACAGGCGCCTTTGGCAAGGCACGTGCAGAATGCTTCTTGCAACGTTGTGAAAGTTCTACAAGTACAGGAATGAGTTTGTACAACAGAAGACGAATAAGAAACTTCCAGCCACTTGGATTCATCACAATTGCAGTGCATCCTCCTGAGATAAGGACATCTACCTACACAGAAGGAGCTTAACTACTACCATAATGTAAAAGGCTGCTTGTCATGACTCATTGTCCCACCAGCAGATAGCCACACTACTATTAAGCACCAGATTATGTACATTTTCCTAAGCATGCTTAGCATCTTAGGGATGATAAAGACCTAAACAACTGAAGTATATAATACAAGATTACTCTAAATTGATTGCTGCCAGTCACACCAGTAGCACTCACTCGCACCCACTGCTCTTCGACCACTCCATTAGCCACATCTGGGTATTCACAGCCGCCAGGGAGGCCTCATTGCACCCACCCTTGCCTTCACATTGCCGTTCTTCCCCTCAGATTGTACACTGCGCCTCATATCCTTTTCAGAACACACAGGCACAACCAGAACGTTTCTCCCCTCCGCAGCAATGGTCGTCACTGCAAGAGCTCCTGCACTATAGGACTTGGAACCGACTGCACTATAGGCTGAATTCCCCTCTTCTAGCAACATTGCTGCGCCAGCAAGCAAAAGAGCTGTGCCAGCAAGCAACAGAGCTGGGCCTGCAAGCAACATTGCTGAGCCTGCAAACAACAGCACTGCAGCGGCAAGTGACAGAGCCGTGCCTGCAGTAGGACCCATTGCCGCACCCATGCCAGGGTCCACTGCAGCACCCACATCAGCACCAACCGCCACACCCACGTCAGCTTCAACCGCACCACCCATATCAGCATTCATCACATCACACACGTCAGCATCAACCGCAACATCCATGCCAGCATCAACCGCACCACCCACATCAGCATTCATTGCAGCACCCACGTCAGCATCAACAGCAACACCCACGTCAGCATCCAGCGCAGCACCCTCATCAGCATCCACAGCAACACCCACGTCAGCATCAACCGCAACAGCCACGTCAGCATCCTCTGCAGCACCCATGCCAACATGCACCGGAACACCCACGTCAACAACCACTCCTGTAGACACCGTTGCTGCCGTTCCTGAGCAACCATTTCCGCCCTTCTTCAAGCTGTAAACGCCACTGAGCACGTCTCTTGTAACGTTTGCCCAAGTCGAGCCAAAACTGAACTGGCTGTTGTACTCGATGTATTCTCCAGTAGTGTAGAGCCTGTGGTACACAACACTCCCCTCAACAGCACTGGTCCTGAAGCTGCTGCTAAGGCTGCTCTCAGACTGTGAAGACTTATCAGAAGAGTCACTTGCAGCGTCAATAGAATCCCCTTCAGCATCAGCGAGGCCCTCAGTAGGGCCGGAATTATCCACTGAGGCCTCAGAGGAGAACTCTGCAGCATCGTCAGTCGTTTCTGCTGCCACGAAACAGCCCTCTGCAGCCTCGGATGACTCTGCAGCATAGTAGGCATACCATTCGGCCTCATTCCACACCCCCTCCTCCTCTGCAGCCGAATAGGAAGATGAAAACGTTAACAGGTTGAATCGGCATCTGTAAAAGTGCTTCACGGTTTCTAAAGAATGCGAGGGCCTCAGCGAAAGTTGGGTAGTCGTTAGCATAAGCCATGAAAAGCTAGCTAAGGTCTCAAGATAGGAGCTGAGGTACAAAACTTTGAATAGCTCAAGATAGCTAAGAGGACACCCTGAGATTTTTGGAGAGGAACTTTGAAAATGACTGGGTCTCAGACTGGTCACACCAGGCTGGTGTTGACACTTTCTAGGCGAGCAAAAGCGATGAGCACAACGGAGAGGGAGGAGGGCTGTGGGGAAGAGGAACAGAGGGGACAGGTTCGGAACTGCTAGACCCGTGGAACCGCTGTAGGTCTGCCATGCTCCGGGACTTTCTGAGTGTTGCTTGGCATGTTGGCCCGGATCGGAGTAAAAAAAACGGGCAGCAAACGAAATGAATGGGTTGGCTGGCCGACTCTCACGTGAAATTCGAACAAGGCTGCAGTGGGTAAATCTGGAGTTCCGCTGCCCTCTGTAAGGTCGGGGTTTTTGCCTCGGTGTGCATTCCGAACCTCCTCGCGAGAGAGAGGCGGCTCGGGCCAGGGGAACGCACTGCGCGCTCCCAAAGCTGCATCTTTTACCAGTGGGCAGCATGTGGAACCACGGATTCAACAGAAACACGAGAATCGATCTCTTTCAGCTGCCCGCTTGAGAACGATACAATAGGAATTCTCTATGGTCCGACATCTTCGTGGAACGGCGGCAGCCATATACTCCGTGAATTCAGCGGTGGTGCCTGATCGGAGATTATCGAGAAGACACACACCGAGGTACTCGTATGCGAATGAAATCGGAGGTGGTTTTGAATCTGTACTTGTTAGAGAGGTTCTCGTGACTTTCGTTTTACGTTGTGTTTTTTTTTTTTGTCAAAGCCTTTTCAAGAGTAACGTAATTCGATATTTGTGTAGGTGGCGCTAGAGATCGCGAAGGACAGTACCTGCGGTAGCCCCACAAAACCTGAACGCTGTACACAGCGTTATACTGCGGTTCTCTTGTTGTGGCTCAATGCTCGCCAAAGGGTCGTGGATCCAAGCTTTGGATTCTCCTACCAGAATACCAGACGATTCTCCAAGCTTCCGATAGATGGGGTCCTGGGTGTCAGAATGAAGAATGGATGGTGCATTGATGTTGGTTGGGGTACATATAGCTAACCCTAAGTTTTGTACCCCCTAAGACAAACCTCACTATAGGCTACAACATTTGACACACCCCCATAGCCTAAGTGAGGGGTGTCTAGCAGAACCAAACGAGTACGGTCACAAGACCAGTCCAAGAAACAAAGCTCAGGGTGGATCACAACGTCACCACACAGTCTGAGCACAAACAACAGTGGCCACAAGGCCAGTCCAAGAAGTAACAGAGATATATAGAAAGCAAAGTAAACAGTACACTCAAGTCTAAGCAACACGAGAACCAGTGTCAACAAGGCCTAACTGCACACAGCACCTCTGGTGGTCACAAGGCGGAAGCGCCTTGGTGAAGATGTCTGCAGTGTTGGCCTCGGACTCCACAAACTCAAAGCGAGCCTGTCCACGCCTCTGCAACTCTCGCAGAAGAAAGTACCTGACGTGAATGTGCTTCACTCTGCTCTCCAGTCGTGGCTCTCGACAAAGGAGAATAGACGCCTTGTTGTCAGTGAACAAGGTCGGTGCAGAGCTCGGCCGCTCACCAAGGTCGGTGAGCAAGAAGGTCAACCAACGCAGCTCCTGTGCCGCCATGGCACCAGCGTAGATCTCAGCCTCAGCTGTAGAGGTCGAGACCGAAGAGGAGCGCGTGGACCGCCAGGAAACAGCTCCAGAACCCAGGCTGAAACAGTACCCCTGAGTAGACCTGTGAGTCTCAGCGTCGTCAGCGTAAGAGGAGTCACAGTGACCAGTAAGTACGACAGACTGCTGCCCTCCAAGAACTAGCCCCACGCCTGACGTCGTCGCTAGGTACTTCGCCACCCTCACAGCTGCTGTCCAGTGAACAGGACGGTGTCTCCCTGGCGCAACAAAGCGCGCAAGAACGCTGAGAGGGAAGGCGAGGTCCGGGCGAGTACAAGTCATCAGGTACATGAGGCAACCCACAAGCTCTGCGTAGGGACCACTAGGCTCGAACGGCTCGTCAGGAAAGGGTCCAGTGAGTCTGTGGTCAACAGCAAGAGGTGTGCGCTGTACTGTGGAGTGCTGAAGCCCGAACCGCTGAAGGACCTGCTGCACCATGTGCGACTGTGAAAGTGTAATGGTGCGAGCAGCTCTGTCCCTGGTGATCTGCAGGCCAAGGTAGTGGCGCAGCTCACCAAGATCAGTGCAGGTGTGTCTCTTCTGCAGTTCGGACTTCACGTGTGCCAAAGCAACCCTGTCAGGGGTGGCGAAAACAAGGTCGTCAACGTAGACCAGAACAAAGAAAGGTGTGGGGCCACGACGAACGAACAGCGACGGGTCAGCAGAAGACGGCTGGAACCCAAGGTCAGACAGGGTAGAACGCAGGGTGTCGTGCCACTCACGAGGAGCCTGACGAAGACCGTAAACCGGTCGCCTCAGCCTCCACTGGGTCCCAGGAGGGAAAGAGCCAGTGAAGGCAGAGGGACGACGCAACCAGACCTCCTCGTGAAGACTGCCCTGAAGGAAAGCAGTAGAGAAGTCGAGAGAGTGTAACTCGTAGTCTCTCTGTGCTGCTACGTGCAGTAACACCCGAAGAGTGGTCATCTTCGGGGTGGGCGCGAAGGTCTGAAAGAAGTCAACTCCCTCGCGCTGACTGAAACCTCTAGCCACGTAGCGCGCCTTGAAGACCGGAGGAGATCCCGGTGGCCGCTTCACCCTGTAGATCCACATGCCGTCGACTACGTTCGCCCCCGGAGGGGGAACCTCATCGACGTAGGTGCCTGTGGATCTGTAGGAGGCCATCTCTGCGTCCATGGCAGCTCTCCACTGAGAGGCCCAAGGCCCTGACACTGCCTCAGCGTAAGTGCGAGGAGTCGGAATGTCAAGGGCGTCGGGGTCACCCTCAGGGGCGAGGAGCATGGCACAGAGATGAGGGGAAGCGGCCGCCAGGAACTCTAGCTCAAACTGCCTGTCCTCTAGGGCGTCACAGCCAAGGGCAGACACACCCCCGACGGCCAGAGGACTGGAAGGAGGAGCAGCCACAAGAGCGGTGGCGAAGTCAAGGCGGCGGGTAGAGGCAAACTCAGTGACTGCGGCAGTAAGAGCGGACACAGAGGACACAGAGGCACGAGGGTGAGTAACAAGTGAGGCGAGAACACGAGAGAGAAGAGGACGGTACGTGCGGTAGTAGTCTGTGACAGGAGTAGGGAGCGACGCAGTGAGAGCCGACTCAGGAGGAGACGGAAGCACAGACGGAGACGGACGAGGTGGACTAGAACGAAGTAAGGCAGTACGAAGGTCAGTGAAGGGAACAGGAGACGAGGGACGAGCACGAGGGGAGCGACGAGAGGCCCAAGTCTGAGAAGGAGGAGGGGACAACGAAGACTGAGAACGAGGGAAAACAGCGGGAGAGGGGTCAGGAGGAGGAAGCGGAGGACCAGAGACGGGAGGAGAGGGGGAGGAGGAAGGAGAGGGAGACGGGAGACCAAGGGTCCGAAGACCCGAGACAGGAGGAGGAGACGGCTGCTGCGGCTGCTGCGGCTGCTGCTGCTCCAGCGGCTGCTGCCCCTGCTGCTGTCGCTCCTGCTCCTCGAGCCGCTGCAACTCTCTCTCCTCTCTCTCCAACTCCAGCTGCTCCTCACGAGCACGACGAACACGAGCCTGGAACCTGGTCGGGTAGGGGTGGGGGGAAGGAGTAGTGTCCGGGGCAGCGGCAGCCCCAGAGTCGACCTCCGAAGCACCAAGCACACCACCCCCAGAGGCAGCACCAACACCAGCTCCAGACCCAGGCTCTCCAGAAACCGAAGGAACACCCTCACCCCCAGACGCAGCACCAGCACCCCCAGACTCCGCACGACCAGTACCAGCCCCCGGAGGAGAAGAGTCCTCTGCAACCCGCGGCTCAGCTCCAACTCCAGCACCCCCAGAACCAGAGACCTGTACAGGGACAGTCGCAGGACCAACCTCCCGAGAGGGAGCACCTACAGGAGGCGGTGAGGAAGACTGTGGGGAGGGAGGCTGTACAGGGGGGGCTACCGAAGGGGGAGGGCTAGCCTGAGACACACCAGACGGGGCTGGACCAGGGGGGGGAGGCTGTACCGGGGGAGCAGGCGGGGGAGCGGCTGTCAGGAAGAGGGGGGGAGGAGGAACCGGGAGACCTCGACTGGGGTACCTGACGTAGTAGGGGGTGGACTCCTCGAAACGGACGTCACGGGAGTCAAAGAACCGGTGAGAGGGAGGGTGGTAAAAGGTGAAGTCAGAGGAGTCCTCAGGGAAACCAAGGAAGACACAAGGAACGGCGCGAGGCGAGAGCTTGTCCGCGGAGGTGTCGCGGACAAGAGCCAAGCACCCCCAGACACGAAACCTCGACGCGACACCAGGGGACCCTGTCCAAAGACTGGTCGGTGAAGCCTCCGGCCGAGAGACGCGTGGCCAGAGGTTCAGCTGGTGCGCGGCGTACCTGACTGCGTATGGCCACAGGAAATGGGGGGCACGGGCGTGAGTCAAGGAGGTGCGGGCAATCTCCATGACCAGGCCTATGCGACGCTCAGCAACCCCATTCTGCTGTGGGGACTCCGGAAGCGTCCAGGACTGACGAATGCCCTGTTCGCGACAGAATCCAGCGAGAATGCCGGAGCGAAACTCGCCCCCGCGGTCGGAGTGGAGACAGCTGACACGACGACCACGAGTGTCCTGGGTGGTAAGCAACCACCTGATCAGCGTAGAAGTCACCTCAGACTTCCTCGCCAGGGGGAACACTGTGGTGTAGCGGGAGTAGTCGTCAACGACCACCAAAAAGAAACGCTCACGCTCAGGGCCAGGGCGAGGAGAGGGGCCCCAGACGTCCAAGTGCAGCGTCTCAAAAGGCTCGGTGGCCGGACGAAGGGAGGAGGAGTGAGGGGTGGCACGCAGCCTACCCTCGACGCAAGGACCGCACGGTGGTGCAAGAGACGGCGGCAGCGACGGCAAGACACGCGGGAGACCTAAGACCAGACGCTGACTAGACATAGCACGCAGACGTGGAAGAGAAGGGTGTCCCATCCGGTGGTGCCACAGAACGGTGGGGTGGGCAAGCGACCGACAGGAGCAAGACGCAGCGACTGGACTGGACGCGACAACCTGAGGGGACGGAACCACCTGGTGAGACGCAGGGAGGAGACTAGGGGGAGGGACAGGAACTGGGAGGAGTGGCTGCTGCGACGGCGGCCGCTGTGGCTGCGGCTGCGGCTGCTGCTGCGGCTGCTGCTGCTGCTGCAGTCGCTGCTGAGCGCGCGGGCGAGTGTGAAGAGTGTAGAGACCGGAGCCCGGCTCAGCAGCAAAAGTGGCGAGGGGCTGGTAAGAGTCCCCGTCAACACACACCGCAGTCTCTCCAGAAGGCTCAAACCACACACCCACGTGCTGACTCACGAGGGGTCGCACGCCCACCAAGTTCCGGGAGAACGAGGGGACGTGAAACCCAGTGAGAGACCCAGAAGGAGCAGCCGGACACGGCAAGGTGGTAGTGTGACGCGCGGTGACTGGTCCCGAAGTGGGATCAGCCAGCGCCACAGAAACAGGCGCAGGAAGAGGCGTAAGTGTCGTGCTGTCACGAAAGAAGCAGTGCGAGGCTCCAGAGTCCAGCGTGAACGACAGCGAACCGTCCTCTGAGGTAGCCGCTGGACTAGAGTCTACACAAGAACCTACACTAGCAACAGGCAACTGAGCAAGGCTAGCACCTAAGCTAACAACACCAGAGTAAGCAGAGTCAGAAACACTAGAGTCAACAACAGCATACATAGCATGGGGAGTACCAATCAGATCAACTAACTGCTCAGCAGACATGCCCCACAGAGCGGAGCCGTAGCGCTGAACAAGAGGCAGCCAGTCAGGGGCAGGAGCACCAACCCCGTAGACCAAACGAACCGTGTCAGTGAGCTGAGCAAAGCACTGACCAGGGGGGTGAAACCGGCCACAAGGGTGGCCACGACGAGTGCCTGTCAGAACCTGGTAGGTGCAGGGAGTGTAAGCAGCACCGCGCTGGGTCTGACGCAGCCCCGACCCTGGAGCCAGCTGCTGCCGCTGCTGCTGCTGAGGCTGCTGGGAGGAGAGGGGCTGCTGGTGCTGCAGAAGCTGCTGCTGACGCTGAGCCTGGTACCACGCCGCTGCTCCACCAACCGGGGCAGGAAGTACAGGAGGCGACTGACGAACTCGGGCGTCGCCACCACTAGCAGGCGCAGTGGAGTCACCAGTCACTGCACGAGGCGCCTCTCCAGGCCCTGAACCTCCACCGCCGCCAGGCGCAACGCCACCTCCACTACCTCCGCCTCCACCTCCACTACCACCACCAGAACCGCCTTTCTTGCCACTCCTACCGCGGGACCGCGACGCAGTCGTAACAGCAGCTGCAGTCGCGTCAGTAGCGGCAGTGGCAAGTGAGGCAGTAAAGGTGGGTAACTGCGGGACTGTGCACCCGTGGAAGAGTGGGGGGGGCACAGCACCAGAGGCAGCGGCTACCGAGCGAAGGTTGCTCTCGACGTCCTTGAGTGCAGACTCAAGGACATCGACGGTGAGCTCACTAGGGTGCTTCAGCAGAAGCGCGTCGCGAACGGAGGCAAGGCGGTCAGGGAGGCTAGTGGCGATGAAATAGATAGTAATCGCCATAGGGGGAGGAAGCAGTGCAAGCTGTGCCTCAGTGCAAGCAGCGCGGTAACTAGCGTCGAGCGAGCGGAGGTGAGCGATCAAGTCAGCAGAGCGCTCAAACGAGGCGAGATCAGGAAACAGGAACGGGAGGAAAAGACGGCCAAGAGAGACAGTAGCGGGAGTAGAGTAGCGGGCCTTAATCGCAGTGAGGTACGCAGCAGCGGTGCGAACCTGAGTGAAGTGGACCTAAGCGAGCCGTAGCAGCATCGTCAGGGGCAGGACCTAAAGCGGCAGGCTCGGGGGGCTCGGGGAGGTCACCAGTAGCGTGCGACCAGAGGGTCTCGCCCCCCTGGACTTGACTCTCTAACAGACGGCGAGCGCGAAGAAGCCAGACGGAAAAGTCAAGAGGTCTACCGTCAGCGTCGAAACGAAGAACTCGCGGAGTCGCCATAGCGAGAACTAACGCGAACGAGCAGGCGAGTAACAGCAGGAGGTAAGAGGCAAATTAGGGTTCAGGTGGGGGGACTTAGTCGCAGCGGAAGAACGGGCTAGGGCGACGGGCCAGGGCGTAGGGTCGACGGGACGGGGGAAAGGGCGGGCGCGATGCGACGGGGCAGGGCGACGCGACGGGGCAGGGCGACGCGACGGAGCAGAGGCGACGGGACGGGGAAGGGCGACGCGACGGGGCAGGGCGACGCGACGGGGCAGGGCGACGGGACGGGGAAGGGCGACGGGACGGGGCAGGGCGACGGGACGGGGCAGGGCGACGCGACGGGGCAGGGCGACGGGACGGGGAAGGGCGACGGGACGGGGCAGGGCGACGGGACGGGGCAGGGCGACGGGACGGGGGAAAAGGGCGCGACTCGACTGGGGGGAAAGGGCGCGACGCGACGGGGGGAAAGAGCGCGACGCGACGGGGGGAAAAGGGCGCGACTCGACTGGGGGGAAAGGGCGCGACGCGACGCTAGGAGTGGCGCTAGGCGCGGCACTACGCGCGGTAACAACGGAACCGGGACGAATGAGAGCTAGGATCAGGCTCGGGAGGCTCGAACGGAGAACGGAGGAACGGGATCCCACAGGATCCTAACCTAACTGATACCATGTCAAAATGAAGAATGGATGGTGCATTGATGTTGGTTGGGGTACATATAGCTAACCCTAAGTTTTGTACCCCCTAAGACAAACCTCACTATAGGCTACAACATTTGACACTGGGATCGAACCCACCCCCGTGCAGGCGTGTTCTGCCAGCCCCAAGTAGGGGTTAGCACGTGCTCATCTAGGAGTGGATACCCCTTAAAACTGGTTACGACCAGAAAAAATAACTTTAAAGCCAGGGTCTCAAGTAAGCAAAGCAGCCATCAACTGCAAAGCACTCGTAGGCAGGCGAAGGTAGGTTACCTCGTTAGTGCAGGCGAATTTCTCTTTGGTTGGGTTGGAAACCTATTCCCGTCAGTGTCTCAAAAGCAATTGCACAACAAGTTTTGAGTACGTGAGACTTTCGACGAGTTTGGGGCATTTTAGGTTTGGATCCGAACCGATTCTCCAAACCTAGGAGGTTCGGCTACACCTAGCGATTTGGATTCGTTTCGTACCCCTCGCTTCACCCCTCTTCAAACTTCACAACTCGTTAGCCAATCACAAACAAACTTGCACTGTCAACTGCAAAGCACTCGTAGTACGTGAGACCCTGGCTTTAACCTTTAACCTACCAGAATACCAGACCAACAACACAACGTTTTAGCAAAAATTCCTCCCTCCACCAGGAAGTCAGAGCTTGTTCTTGATCTCGAGGGTAAATCTAACAAATATGTACACATGTTGCTCAACCGCTGCGCTCGAATTTGCCCTGCACGCGCCAGATACTCTGCACGCGTGTATTTATTGCACCCCACTTACAAGCGCCTCGAGCAAGTTGCAGCGATTTGAACCAATTCGAACCACAGAAAACGAAGCTTGACCGAAGAGACTGAAGTCAAACGGTCAACGGCGAGTTACAAAGTTTTTTATAAGCCCTTTTTGCTTAGTGCGAATTGACGAAAACTTAGCGAAATGCAAGAATCACTTAAGAGCCCCCTTCACAAGGCAACCTTGGGTTAGTCAAACGAGCATCATCTGTAGCGGGTCGGGGCTAGCTATACAGAAAGCTCCCATCTTCAACTGCTTTCGGCTACCTGGGTAGATGCTGTTGACGGATACTCGTGGTCGTGGATCTAGCTTCTGGGTTCAGTTCCCTTCTGCTGGTGGCGCTTGTAAGATCAAGAAGGGCCCACCCAGGATGCCAACCCAGTAACAAATGTTTCGCAAACATTCGGGTGTTCGTCACATCTCTTGCGACTCAGCCAATCCCCGCGGTTGCTGTTCATGTGTGGGGATTGTCTCGTTTCGCCAAGACATTTCTTCTCTCCAGGACAACTCGCCAATCGTGAACCAATCACATGCGCCAAATGAAAAACATATGTTCGGAAGATGTTGACAGGGGCTTTAAACGAATGCGTGCAGGAATTCGTTTCTTCTGCGGTTTCTGCACATTCTCTCAAGAAAAGAGAAGCCTCCGTGCTGCTCAAGCAAGAAAGCCACCGAACAGTCTTGCACAAAGCGTAGGAAGCACCTCTGCGGAACGCTAGGACATCCCTTCAAGTAAATGTGATCTTGGTAGAGTATGGTGGCTGCTGTTGTCCAAATCTCTTCCTTTTTTTTGCTTCAATCTAAAAGTGCGTCGTCAACCGCTCCGCTAATCTCTGGCTGGTTGCGGTGCTCGTGATTCACGCCGCGCCCTTAATTTTGACACTAACCATCCGGTGTCACGTCGACATCACTTTATGCACGCTTCGCAAGAGGGGGAATCGCTTACATGCTGCTCAGGACGTAATACGACCTGCTATCGCGTACCCGCTACTAGCCTGCGCGCCGCTCCATGGCAAGCTCTGAGTCTGCGTTTAGTAGTAACTCTGAGAATGAGATTAGTAGTAGCTCTGAGAATGAGATTAGTAGTAGCTCTGAGAATGAGATTAGTAGTAGCTCTGACTCTGCGTTTAGTGGTACTGCTAGGAAGCGCAGACGCCATGACGTTAACGACCGCATTGCTCGCGCCCTTGAGACTATAGCCGCAAACATGCGCAAGCCTATAACCATAATCCACAAAGGTATGCATTACATCGACTGTATTGCCGCGACGGTTTGTGCTCTCCGCCATTTCAAACGTCCGCCTCGCTTTTCCCCCGTCTGACGCATTGCATCGTACTGTACCGTTATCCACACAACGTTTTTTGCAGATAACCAATTCAATATGCTCACGGAATGTAGTACCAAGGCGCCTCGAAACTGGTCTTTTTCCTCACAACGTTAATTGCTTTCCTGCAGATTACCAGATTGATGATCTCAAGGAAGCTGGGCGCGCGCTCGAGGCAATGCCAAATGTTACCGTAAGGGAGAAACTCGCGACCTACATGGAGTTCGGGCACATCCCCAACATGGCGACGCTGTTCCTCACCATGGGTCCCTCCACCCGCACCGCTTACGTGCGTGATAACGGCCGTCGCCGTGCGTTTCCCGCACGGGGATTTGCGTCACTTGCGGAAGGAGGAGCATTACTTGCTTTGGAAGGTGGAACAGCTGCAGGAGGCGGTGCATTATTGACGGGGGGAGGTGCATCAGCTGCAGGGCAGGGTGGGACAGCGATAGAGGGTGGTGCATCTGCCGCCGAGGAGGTTTGTTCAGCCACAAAGGTGGATGCATCAACCGGAGGGGGAGGTGCATCTCCTGAAGAGTGGGGGGAATCAGCTGGAGGGGGAGGTGCATCACCTGAAGAGTGGGGGGAATCAGCTGGAGGGGGAGGTGCATCTCCTGAAGAGTGGGGGGAATCAGCCGGAGGGGGAGGTGCATCTCCTGAAGAGTGGGGGGAATCAGCTGGAGGGGGAGGTGCATCTCCTGAAGAGTGGGGGGAATCAGCCGGAGGGGGAGGTGCATCACCTGAAGAGAGGGGGGAATCAGCTGGAGGGGGAGGTGCATCACCTGAAGAGTGGGGGGAATCAGAAGGAGGGGGAGGTGCATCACCTGAAGAGTGGGGGGAATCAGAAGGAGGGGGAGGTGCATCACCTGAAGAAGGGGGAGAATCAGCTGGAAGGGGAGGTGCATCAGCCACAGGGGGGTTTGGGCAAACATTTTAGGGTGGGGCGGGCGTTGTCCTTATCAATCACAATCACCCTTCCAGTTCCCTCCCCATCCCCCCTTCCCTCACCCTCGCCTTGCTGACCTCCCTGCTGGACCCTACTACTTCTCCACCCTCCAGCTTTCCTCCCCCTGCCCTCACCCGTGCTTGCCTCACTCTCTTCCTGTTTCCCCACCCTCCCAATCTCCTCAGCCCGCCCTCAACCATGTTCAATTCTGAGGCGCCTCAAAAGTCTTTCCCACCCGCTCAATTTCCTCCCCCTGCCATTAACCATGCTGCCCTTGACCACGCTGGCTTCCCCGTTGAGTCTTGACCACGCTGGCTTCCCTGCTGGACACGTGCATGCAGTGCAGTGTAAGCGCGTCGCAGCAGACATTCTCCTGCCCGTCGCCCTGCTTTCCGCTGCCGTCACTCCGCGCTTCTCCTCCAATCGCCCTCCCCGTCGCCCTCTCTTTTCCCTGCTGTCGACCTCGAGTTTCCTCCCATCGCCTGCCCCGTCACTTCCCTTGCCCGCTGGCCTCGCTGCTTCTCACCGTCGCCTTCGATTTTCTCCTCTTCTTGGTCTCCTACCCTCCTTGTTTTCCCACCAACCCTGTTCTCCCACAGCCCCTTTTCTCCCACCCTCTTTGTTCTCCCACCCTCTTTGTTCTCCCACCCTCCCTGTTCCCCCCACCTCCCTCCCTTCCCCCCGCTTGTTCTCCCACCCTCCTTGCTTTCCCACCTTTCCTGTTCCACCACCCTACCTTATCTCTCCACTCTCCGTGTTCTCCCACTCTCCGTGGTCTTCCAGAGGTCATGAACTCACTCTCCTACCACATGTCATGGATTGGCAGTGTGTTATTGGAAAATCTGGTTGGGGAGCATTCCTCAGGTGACAAGTGATCATTAGGATGAGAAATTTGACTTTTATGATGTGGTGTGTTCGGAAACAGTTTGTGTTGTAAGTTGTTGTAACTATCCACTTTTAGCTACCGTATTAGGTCTGTTTCTGTTGCCATTTAGGTGTCATCGTTTTTGTATGTTGATGTAATAATTGGTTACAGAATGATATATACCTAAGCTGTGGATGCATGTCTTGAAATGTACTCGTTCACAGCTTCATTCGCGCGCCCACAATCGAATGCTTCTCCCCCCCAAAATAGCTTTGCTTTGGGCCCAAGCCAGTTGAGAGGCCTGGTGCGAGGGTAAGGTAGGGAGGGCGCACCGCGGCATTTGATGTCGTCTAATTTGACGCGCCGTGCTTGGAGACGCACCTCATTGGTTGGCGCGAATCGGTGGGAGGGGGAGGGACGGAACCAGCGAGCGTGATTTCGGCAACGGCCGCAGCGGTGATGGTCGCGTCGCGTCGTGTGGTGGTCTCTCCCGCCCACAGCCATTGCGCCGCTGTGAGGGAATTGTCGTGCGGAGCGGAACCCGGCCATTGCCCAGACCGGGTTTGAAGGGAGGTCTTGGCTTCGCGAGAAACTTTCTGTAACTCTAACAATCACGAAATTTTCAAAAGTTCGCTGGTTCTATTATTCTCGCGAAGGCACCGATTTCGCTGCAACCATTCCCAGACGGAATAAGTTCGAATTCGCCAAGTGCATATGCTTCTAGACCCTCCCGAAGCTATGGTTGGTTCTATACACGGTCCCCCCAAACCAACCTCGGTTCTGTTGTGAATTGGTTGGGACCGAGCCCAGAGAAGCCGTTCTGTACTGTACTTGTCGTCACACGCTTTTCGCATGACCGACCAAGCTCCCTTCCTTTCTCCTCGATGCTCTTTCTTCCCTTGCTTCCTTCCCTCGTCCGCCGTGCCTAGCGGAACCGACAGCTAGCCAAGTCATTGGCGGCGTGTTGTTGGCCACTAGGCAACCACAGCAGCAGTGGGGCCACGGACATGTCTAACTTACAGATTGCGTTAGCTCAGCGATTTTTAGAGCTAGAACCGTGGATATCTTCAAAATCTTGTGCTTCCGTGCACACCTCGATCGTTTAGTCAGGAAGGAAAACCCGTCCGGAGCTTACTCGATAACGACCTGTCTATATATGAGCACATTAGATATTGTTTAGAGAATCCCATCATAGCTTACTAGATCGTAACCGGCGCGAATCGTACACAAGAGCCATGGATCCCGTGAGACTATTCTCCGATACCTTCGGTGTAGATTATTCCGCAGCAGCGTACCTGGTCGGCGCACTTTCCTCCATCCCCGTTGCTTACCTTCATAGGTTTATCGGCCCGCCCGCGCTCCGCCACGTGTACGCCGCAGTATCCGGCGTACTTCTTTCTTTAATCTCCTTCACTCCCGATGTGCTGCTGCATTTCATCCTCGCAGCGGCCTTCACGCTTATCGTCATGCGAACGCAGCGAAGAATCTGCGGGCTGGTTACATTCATTGGTACCTTCGCACATCTCATCGCATGGTACGTGGATTTGATCGCGATGGCATCAAATCCTGCGCATTCAGCAGGGAAGTGGTGCGCGGAATATACGGCGCACCTAGCGGATATGTTCCGACTCGCTTCTTGTATCGTCACCAAAGCACGTCTTTTTTTGCTTCGTGCTTCGCCGCTTTTTCCCTTCACAATTCGTTTTCCGCCGAAATTCGTTTCCCCCGCGTCGTGCAACTCACTTGCGTCCCCTCCCCTTCTGTCCAACCCCGAGCAGCCACGTCATCTTCATGAGCGACGACGCGCGGCGAACGGGCCGCGTGGATTTCACGGGGACTCTAACGATCGTGGCGATTAAGCTGACGTCACTCGCCATGGACTACCAAGACGGCCTTAAATCCCTAAAGGACGACGCGAAGCGCGCGAAAGACGGCGAGAAGCCCGAGAGCGATCAACCAACGGGCGACGATCGGAAAAAGGCGGAGAAGCGTGCGAGAGTGATTAGGGAGATGCCGTCGCTGGTGGAGTTTCTTGGGTATCTGTTCTGCTGCGGGCAGCATCTATTGGGGCCGTGGTTCGACTATCAATCCTACGACGATTGGACGCATCGCCGCGGGGTGAGTGCGTGGCGTGGAACCCTAGTGCAAGTGATGAAAGTTGTGTTTTGAGACGTCTCAAAACCTCGTTCAAGTGGAAGTGGGAGGTGAATTTTGGAGAGGTACTAGAAATGTGAGGAACCGAAGACTTGGTGATTTGTAGTGGGCGGTAAGTACGCAATGAGAAATCAGGCAACGAGGACCACGAAACCTTAGTGGGATTATAGTCCTAGGTATACCAGGACTCATCGACAGGTATAAAGTCCTGTGTGTCGACTGAACCGACCAATGCGGGGGTGAGTGCATAACAGGTAAAGAGTTGCAGGACCATGAATAAGGTCTGGCATAACCCTAATTCTGAGTGGCATAACAGGTAAAGAGTGGCATGAACCTTAATTCTGAGGCTCAACACTGGGTGGCAACCAATGAGTTGGGCATGGCCGTGAACGGCTTTTATCTGAAATGAGTACTTACATAAACGACTTACATAATCGGGACGATGGGCTAGATGAAAACGTTGGTTTACCAATGAGGATCTCGGGTCTAGGGTTTGTAGTGGAACTGATTTCCACCTCCCGCCATCTTCCAATCCCTTTCCCCGTTCACCCTCGTCCAGGTTTTCTCACCCGCTGTACGCTCCCATCCCTCATCCCGCCCTTCCCTCACTCCCGTTTCCCCACTCTACTCATCCCCCCGCTCTCCCCCCCCCCAGGTATGGTCAGTGCGCTTCCCGTCCCCCATCCCGCCCTTCCTCCGTGTGCTTGTCCAAGGCGCACTAGCAGCAACCGTTTTCCTCCTCATCTTCCCCGCTCACCCCGACGTTTCACCCTTTTCCTTCTTTCTTCCCTCTTTACCCATTCGATTTCCCCTTCCCTTCCCTCCCACCAGGTGTGGTCCCCCTCGGTCCGCTCTCCATCCCCCATCCCGCCCTTCCTCCGTGTGCTCGTGCAAGGCGCGCTAGCAGCAGCCGTCTTCCTCCTCATCTTCCCGCACCTCGACCTCTCCCTCGCCACCGACCCCGCGCGCTTCTTCGCGCTGCCCTTCCTGCGCCGCCTGCTGCTGGTGTTCCACGCCACGCTCGTCACGCGCTGGCGCTGCTACATTGTCTGGTCCATCGCCGAGGCTGCTATGGTTGCCGGCGGGCTTGGATTTTCTGGCTGGGTCACTAAGCCTGCTGCTGCTGCTGCTGCTGCCCCTGCTGTCCCCGCTGTTGCTGCTGGTGCTGCTGACACGACTGCGGCTGCTGCTGCCCCTGCTGCTGACACGACTGTGGCTACTGCTGCCCCTGCTGCTGACGCGGATGGTGCTGCAGCAGGGGAGGGGGCAGCAGACGAGCATGATGGGAAGGAGAACCACGCAGAGAGGAATGGCGGGACGAGTGTTGGCGATGGACAAGCAGACGCAGCAGCAGGAGCGAATGGTGGGCGAGTGATGATGGGAGAGCTTGTGAACAAGCAGAGAGGCAGCAAGGCAGGATTGAAGGGCTCTGCAGTAAGTGGAGAGAAGAAGAGAGCAATCGCTGCCACCCCTGCTGCTCCCACTCCTGTTACTGCTCCTGCTCCTGCTCCTGCTACTGGTGCTGCCACTGCTGCCGCCACTCGCACTGATGCTGATGACGCCCCTGCGTGTTCACGTGCCGGGCGGCAGGTCGCGGCGTCAGGTGCCGAGCGACAGGTGGCGTCGTGGGATAGGGCGCGCAACGTGAATATCCTCGGCATGGAGCTGGCGAGCACGGGTGCTGACGTGGCGAAGAACTGGAACATCTCCTTCAGCACGTGGCTGCGCATCTGTAAGCATAGGGATTGTCACTGCTACCTGCATTTGAGGCCCATTGTTAACCCGTTTCAAATCTTTTTTTTTTTAGAATTTTCCAAAAAACATATTGCTTGCCCGTGCTATGGTCCCCATTGTCCCGTTACCCACCTTTGCTGTCACTCACTTACCCCCCCCTCCCCCGTTCTCCTCCCCTCTCCTTCCCCCATGGTGCTCCCCACACTGTGCTCTCCCCACGGTGCTCCCTCCACAGACGTGTATGAGAGGCTGGAGGCAATGCCTCGGAAGAGTGCGCTATTCAACCTGCTCTTCACCTTCTTCATCAGCGCCATCTCACATGTGAGTGCCATGATGCCATCTCACACATGAGCCCCCTCTCCCTCAACTTCCATGTCATGTGGGTAATTTCTTGGGCTCCTCGAAAGAGGAAGTGTGCGCTATTCAACCTGCTCTTCACCTTCTTCATCAGCGCCATCTCACATGTGAGTGCCCTCTCCCTTAACACTCTCTGTCATCTTGGTGCCATTCCCATTCCCCTCATTTCCCCTTTACTCTGTAAACCCACAAGATTTTTACCTTTTGACAACTTATTTCATTCCCTCCTCATGTCTAAACTTCTGGCACTCAACTCTCCCAACCTCTCTTCCCTCTCAGGGTCTGAACGCAGGGGATCTGATAGGCTCCGCGCACTGGGCGCTCATGATAGCAGGGTCGCGCGTCATCTACCGCTGGTCGTGCCCGCTCATGCAGGGCGCCTTGGCCTGAATATCCTCTAACAACTCTCTCTTTCCTCCCACCCCCTCCCTCCCCTGCTCAGGGACTGAACCCAGGTGACTTGATAGGCTTCGCCCACTGGGCGCTCATGATAGCGGGCTCGCGCGTCATCTACCGCTGGACCCGCCCTCTGGCGCAGGGCTCGCTGCGCCGCCGTGTTGCCTCGCTGCTGCACTTCCTCTACGTGCTGCTCTGCATCAACTACGCTGGCTTTGGCTTCAGTGTAAGCACATTTGTCTGCAGAAATATTCAGCTGCAGTGGAGCACCGCATATGTGTGTTTGCCTGAATGAACCACTATCCTTACCTTCTCACAACACCTACCACCCCCACTCCCCCTCCTCCCTCCGCTCCCTTTCCTCTCCCTTGCCTAATATTCTGTTCCGTCGCTCACATTCATGTGCTCGTCGAAATCCCCGTCACCCATCGATGCTCCTGCCTGCAGGTGATGACATTCCAGCACACAGTACAGGCCTACAGAGGCCTCTATTACTACGGCACAATAGTGCCTGTGGTGCTCATCCTGGCAGGCAACTTCATCAGAACACCAAGGCCGAGGGGGTCCAAGAAAAGCCTCAAAACAGAGTAGCCAGGAGGACCCATTCTTTTAGTCAAGTTAGCAGAAGCATGTTTTCTATTTGGTAATGCTTAAATTTGTGTAAATACTAGAATATTTATATGATCCTTCCGCATATATTTCCCCTTATTCCACTCCATTATATGATGCCAAGATTGAAAGCACGAAACTCTGTTATCAACAGAAATTTCTATCAACAGCATATGTGCGTACAAACATACATGTCACGTGGCTGTACTTGTATTATTCACAATTGCCTTACCAGTACCGTTTATGAATGGACTACAGATTTTTTACCTCTTGGTGATAATTACTGGGATACCCCTTAGCTTGTTATTCCTGGTACTGTAGCTTTGGGCTCATCTGTGGCGATTCGGTTGGCTTCGGTGCAAGCAAGGAAACAGGCCAACCGACACTACACATTTGACTGGACTCCACGCGCTTCTTCGTCGCAATCGAGTTACTCTCGCAAAACTTTTTCGGTTAACTTCGTTGCAATGTTTGGTTTGATGCTCCCACCCCCAACCCATCCAGCCAGAGCATTTTTCTCCCATTTTCTCGTCTCCACCATTCCACGGCTGGTCTGAGCAGTGAATTTCCTAGGTACGCCCGTCGGTGACGACCGTTGCTAGCGAATGTATTGTGGCTGGTGTTAGTTTCTGCTGCTTCTGTCGCCTAGCTTGCCGGTTCCCACCCACCGCGTATGTACATGCGCATCTTCGTTGAACCATGTGGACCGGGAGAGCTCTCGCGTGTGTAGTGCGCGGATGAGGATGAGAATCCGCCAGGCTCGTCGCACCGAGTGCCACGCATCGCGATCCTTGCGAGCGAGCGAGTTCTTGTGCATTTGTTTTCATGAGAACTGAACTAAAATCCATCTCTTTTCATTTCAAAATCTCGTTTTGCTGATCGAGCTACCTTCAGTCGCGTCTCGCGCTGTTTCTGGATTAAGCTCTTGGCTGCGTAGGAAGGATCGCCGTGTCGCCGCATTATTTATCGACACCACCACTGCTTGTTATCGTTAGCCAGACAAGCCAGTCCAATCTGAGCCGACCGTCCGCCGCTACGAGCCAGGTTCCATTAATCTCCAACATTTCGTTGCAGATCCGCTCCTTATTATCGTTAGGGGTTCTCACAGCATTATCACTTCATTCCGACGCTTAGGTCTATTCGCAGGCTTCGACTTCCCCTCTTTCTTTTTTTACTAGATAGTCGTGACTGTGTGAGCTGCAAAGAGTGACTACAGCGAGTCCTCAGCTGTGACTGCAGCCCGCGTGACATAAACGGGAGCGTCAGCGCCAGCAGCGCCATGTCGTTGTCCGCCGATGCGCCGCGCGAGGCGGCGCCGTGGGTGGTGGGAGTGACGGCGCGCGCGCCGAGCAACATCGCGGTGATTAAGTACTGGGGGAAGCGCGACGAGGCGCGCGTGCTGCCGCTTAACGGCAGCGTGAGCGTGACGCTCCACGTGGACCAGCTAGCCGCCGAAACCACCGTCGCCGTCAGCCCGTCGTTCACTGCGGACCGGCTGTGGCTCAACGGCAAGGTGCGATCCCGTGCAGGTCGTTCCTGGTAGGCTGATGTGTTGCATACTTGATAGCGCAACTAACAATCTGGCTGATGTGGTAACCTCCAGGCTCGAATCCTGAACCTGATATTCCATTTGAACGTTGCAGCACACCTAACACCATGCCACAATTTCCTCGGTCACAACACAGGTCTGTCTCTGGCAGGTGTCACCTCAAATTAATGACAATGACAATGACTAAGCAGCCATGGCCATGGCGGAGAGCTACGACACAGTCAATGTGCATCAATTTCCGGCCTGATCAAGACATTGAGACACTCTTTCGACGCGCGGCTTTAAGCTCTACGCATTGGTGTCCTTTACGTGTTCATTACGGGAACATTTACACCACTTATGCGAGTTCCAGGCTGTCAGTGTCTTCGGTGTTTCCTGCAACATCAAGGCTTCTTTTTGCACATGGTTTCTATCAATGTCTCAAGCTATCTTGGTCTAAGCATCAGGCATCTTGCTCGGCATTATCAACTTTGTCAACATTATCTTGTTCTCGCGCTGCTTTCAAGGACAACAACTCCAAGGGTTCTGCATTTCCTGAGGCCACTAATCAACTTGGCCAGTTGGCGTTCTCAAAGGACACGAGTCCCTTTCCAGGCCTGGACCTGCAGCGATTCAGTTTCAAGCATAAGAAATATAAATGGATGGTTCTACCGTCAACTGTGCTCAGTCCGGCTCGTTTCTCAGCCTTCAACGGGCTGACGAGCTTTTCTCATCATCGCACCATGGGGAGAGGCCGCAGCAAAAAGGTTAGCAAGAAGGCATCAGTCACTGACAAAACATCCGCTATGTCGCCCACCCCTACGGTACCTGAGAAGGATCCTGCTGACAAGGGTCGTGCGCCTTCCACCTCCTCGTCGCCAGCGGTCCTCGGCCCTTTTGAGGACTTATTGGACCTGCAGACCAAGATCGACCTCAACGGTGAACAGGGCGACGTTGCTGCTGATGGTGTCACTGATCCTACCGTCAAGGATGGCGGCGAAGAGGCCGCTGATGGAGAGGCTGATGCTGATGCGGCCGCGCAGGAGGACGAGGATGCCTCGTCGGACCAGGCTCCAGAAGACGACGAGGACGGTTGCCTGAGTGACGACTCCGATGAGCATCTGGAACCAGCTTCGCTCGGCAGCATTATTGCTTTAAAACGATTTTCACTGACCTTACTGGTGCCGTTTAACAGGAAGCCTGAAGTCAAGCGTGCTGCTATAACTGTGGCTGCTTTGCTGGAAGAATGGAAAGAGCAGTTGACGCCTGATGCGTTGCAAACAACAACTTACCAGGAACTTTCAGCGACCTATTTTTCTGGTGCACGCTTTGGTCGTCTTCAGGTCACTTTTAACCATGTCCGCGACGCTAATTTCGTCTGGAGCCAAGTCATCAGACACGAATGCGCGAACGGCGACTTTGTTGACTTCACCTGGCAGCATCCTGAGGATGCACGTTTCCTCCGTGAGCGCCTGCTGAACCCGACGGCGAAGGAGGTCATTGTCAAAGGAGTTCCTGCGGACATTACTGTCGAGCTGATTCGTCACCTGCTCGTGGTGTCGAAGCTGGTCAAACGCGGTCGGAGTGCCTTTGCCAGCGGTTTCGGCTTCCACCGCACCATTGATCCGGTCACTGGGCTGGACACTGACCGTATCCGCGGCCTGTTTGTCCCTCGTGCTGACGACGAGTACCGCTGGAGGTATTTCGTGGAAGACCCGTCGACTGGCAGGCGTTATATGCTGCATTATCCATCGCTTACCTGCGAGCTTTGCAACGGCCAGCACCTGTCCCGTTACCATGATCATTATGTTACCACGAGGCAGGAGAACTTCACCAACTGGAACCTGTCGGTTAGGAAGGTTCATGACATGAACGGTATAAGCGGAAGCATCTCTCATTCTCCGTTGTCGTTTGCTTTACCTTCGTTGTCCACTCCGCTGCCAGCATACCTTCTGAATCGTACTGACGACCGTCCCCTTACCTCCTCCCGCAGCGGCTTCCCTGAAAGCCACAGCGTCTTTGACGCGTATCTTGAAGGACCCCGCAGTCATTCTTACCTCTACAGGAGGTGTGCGGGAGGAGTGGATCTGCGTACAGACTATATGCGAGAAGGCCCATGGGAACAGTTTCGAGCAGGCAGTGGCTCATGTCGCTTCTGCCAGGCACAAGGGAGGGCTGAAGCAGGAAGGTGCTGCAACACGGGTCAGCAAACATTCTCAGAAGATGGCAGCTTTCAAAAAGGAGTTCATGGCCATGCCGGCAAAAAAGTGATCAGCGGCTTAGTGGATGAGACGACGCAGTGGATCTTTGGTGCAAGTTGTGTAGTAGGAGCCATGTTTGCCTTCGCTGTAGCTGGATGCATCGTCGCAATAAAGATCAATCGCCCGTGGATGCTGAGGGGCTCAAAGGAGTGGCCCAATGAATAAACACAACAACCTTACCATTCTCGAGCTCAACATCAACGGGCTCGGTAGCAGCAGGAAGCAAGAACGATGCGTAAAATGGATCAGGAAAGCAGCAAGCATCGTGGTACTCACTGATACACGCGTCCCGGCCGATCACAATTTCTGGACGCAAGTTAAATCGGAGGCGCAGGTCGTGGTTGGCCCGTCGCAGAGAGCTGGAGGGGTGGCAGTCTTGGGTTTCCTGACAGGGATGCGCTTCACAGAAGTTAGTCTGCACGTATCTGGTCGGCTAATAAGCCTGATGGTGTCTTGGCGTGATTTGAAGTGCAGAATAGTGGCAGTGTACTTACCGGCGCAAGCAACAGCCAGGGGAGTCTTTTTCCGCGACGAGCTGTCTCCCTTTGTACAAGGCTTGGCCGCCTCTCCACACACGGTCCTCATAGGAGACTTGAATATTGTCGCGGACCCGGAGTTGGATAAATCCTCGAAGCTGGGGACTCCGGCGGAGAACCAGAAGCTTCTGCAGATATGCTCGAGATGGGATCTGCAGGATGCGTTCCGGTGTCTTCACCCGACGCGCAAGGAGTACACTTTCTTCTCTAGGTCTGCAAGGACAAGTACACGGATAGACAGGGTGTTAGTCTCCCTTTCCCTGCTCGGGTCCGTAACGGAGGCAAAGCACTGTATGGTCCCTTACGGCTTGACCGACCATTGGTTCGCGGTGAAGGTGGCGCTCAGAGCGGCGGCAACGGATGATCATGGTCCTGGCTTGTGGAGACATCAATCACCTCGACCCGGGGGAGAGGGGGTCAGGAATATAGTCTCAGCGGCGGTGGCGGCGCACAAGGATGGCTCCGACCAAAGCTTAGAGAGGCTTGTGACGAACCTGCGAACGTGTATGCAGGCTCACGTGACAGAAGAAAGGAAGCGGGTGAGGGCGACCCTGGTACATTTGGAGCGGAAAGTGGAAGAACTGCGGTGGAGTGTGATGGCAGATGCCAAGTCGCAAGACTTATATGAGGAACTGGTCAAGGCTGAGGCTGCGCTCAAGCTCTATCAAGACAGTAACAAGGAGCGGTTGCAGGTCATGACTGGGATGCTGATGGAGCTGGCGAGCGAGACGCCCTCGGGCTTTTTGTCGGGGCTGGTCAAGTCGAGAAAGGCAAAGACGGAGATCCTGGAGTTAGTTTACAAGGGGGTGCAGAGGAAAGGAGCGAAGGAAGTGTTACAGGCAGCTTCAGAACACTTCAGAGAAGCGTACGCGGGGTCATCATCAAACAATACCTTGGTGCCGTGGCCAATCGATGAGAGCAAGAAGCTGCGGGAGAAGGACAAACTTCAGCTTGATGCGGAGTGGTCTGAGCAGGAGGTGAAAGAAGCTCTCAAAGGTCTGCCGGCGGGGAAAGCTCCAGGGCAAGATGGTCTACCGAAGGAGTTTTTTTAGCAACACTGGGAGCTGCTTGGCCCGGCTGTGATGCAGGAGGTGAAGCACTTTGAGTTGACGGGGTTACTCTCGGAGGCTTTCACGACTGCGGTTACCATCCTGCTACACAAGAAGGGGGACAGATGTGATTTGGGCAATTACAGACCGATCACGCTACTGAGTTTCTTCTATAAGCTGCTGGCGAAAGTGATGGCGAACGGAGTCAAGCGGGTCTTACCAAGGGTGATCTCGGACAAGCAGTTCGGCTTTCTTCCGGGGAGAAGCCTGGCTGACGCGGTCTCGCTGGTAGCTGATGTAATCGACGCAGCGGGGGAGGAGGATGAGGATTGGTTGCTGCTGCTGGTCGACTTTCAAAAAGCCTACGATTCCGTGTCGCGGGATTACCTGTTCATGACACTGAACAACATGGGTTTCCCAGAGAAGTACGTGGGTTGGGTGAAAGGGCTGCATGATAACGCGGCAACCAGGATGTTGCTGAACGGGTGGGTTGGCGACCGGGTGGCGATGGACAAGGGGGTGCGCCAAGGCTGCCCGCTCGCCCCGTACCTCTTCCTCTGCGCGGTGGAGCCGCTCTGTCAAGAGATAGGAAGGAGAAATCTGGGAGTTCGAAAACGTGGGGTGAAGGGGGGAGCTCGCATATATCGGTTACGCGGACGACACCACACTTGTTCTACGAGGGAAGGAGCAAGTGGCTACGGCGGGAAAACTGCTCGACGAATTTGCAGAGATTTCGGGGCTGAGGGTGAACAGCAGCAAAACGACTTTGATGCCGTTGGGGAAGAACAAGAGAAGGCTGCAGCCGATAGCGTCGCCTTTCACATGGGCTGACAAGGGCAAGTCGGAGCGGTTGCTCGGAATCTGGATAACTTCAGGGGGGTCGCCGGGCCCTGCATGGGATAAAGCATTTGAAAAGGTCAGCGCGGTTTTGAGTTGCTGGGAATCAAAACATCTCAAGACATCGGCGAGAGTCACAATCATCAACAGCTACGCGATGCCGATCCTGCTGTTCCAAGCGCAGATATACGCCCCGCCGCACGACATCTGGACCAAAGTAAAAAGACTATGCCACAATTTCATTTCGGGAGGAAAGGCGCTCCTCGATAGACACTTCATACTCTGGAGTTACGACCTGTCGTGCAGAGGGAGGAAAGAAGGGGGGCTGGGAGTGATTAACCTGAAGCAGCGGATTGACAGCATCGTGATACAAAATTTGGGAAAAGTTTTGGCGGAACAGGTGCCGCTGCGGAATTGGCTGTGGGAAAGGGCAGCCGGTTTCCCGCTCGGCCTGGCCACGATTTATGCCCACCCCTCAATGTTGAAGCACTGGCTGGGAGGAGGCACGAGGTGGAAGGCAGCAGTGAAGGCGCTTTGGGAGTCAAAAATCGTGACCATGGGCGATCCTGCTCACAGATGGGACGCGGAGGAGGAGCAGCTGCTTTTTAACCGCAAGATTTTCTTCAGGGGTGGCTCGCCTTTCGGAAACCAAGCAGGCTCACTCTGTCTGAAGGGCGTTCGTCTGGGGGACCTGGTGGTCAAGGGATCAGATGGTAGCAGGAGCCTTAAGAGTGAGGCGGCCCTGGAACGAGAACTGGGAGGGGTGGACCAGATGAAGTGGGCTCTCAAAGCATGGGAAGCAACACCCCAGGGATGCAGAGACTTGCTGCTTAATCAGTTGACGGCGGAAGAGGTGTTCAGGGAAACAACGCTTCTCTGCTCACCGTCATATCGGCCGGGAAAATTTCTTTACTACCGGCTAGAACACGTGGCGGACGGAGTTTTGTACGGAAGGATGGTGGAGGTGGACAAAAAGGGTTTTATATCGGAGATGAAGTATGCTGACGTGACGACAGTGGAATTCATGCGAGCTACGCCCATGGCGGTCTTTGACGGGAGGGTCCGTGGCCCGCTAGGCACACCAAGAACAAGGTTGCTACGCACTCCGATCTGTGAAAAGGGGGAGCGTGCGGAGCTGCGGCAGATAAGGAAGGCGATTAAACCCTCTCTGTCTCAACCCAAGCAGCAGCTGCGGTGGGAGGAGGAGTTGGGGAAGAAGATCGACTGGGGACAAGCCATCACGGTCCGGGATTCTTTGGCAACCCCATGCAGAGCGAGAGAGGTGGTGCTGAGGCTGCACAGTAATAACCTTCAGGTGGGGGAGAGGCTTCCCTTCCTGGGGGAGAGGGCGAAATGTGTACACTGTGGGGGGTTGGAGTCGCAGGACCACTGTTTATTCAGCTGCCCAGCGATACAACCAGTGGTAGCGGTGATGAAGGGAGCGGTACAGTGCATGAATCCGGGCAGGGAAGTGAAGTCACTCGGTGACATGCTGTTCCAGAGGAATGGCACGTCGACCGGTTTCCCGGAAGCGGCAATCATTTCGATTACAGCACAGCAAGTGTGGCTGGAAAGGTGCAATGCGGTGTTTCGTGGCAGCCGCTTTCGGGCTAAAAGAGCTCTGAGGCACATCGCGGTTGGTTTTACAAGACACGTGAAGATATACAGCAGAGTGCGGAAACGGTCGGCTGTAAAGGGTGGCTCGAAGAGGACAGGGGAATGGAACCATCTAGATGCTGATGAGGCAAAGGCTCTGAGCAGACTGTACGAGACTGAAGCCTCGATGACGTGGAGGGCGGGTTTCAAAGCTGTATGGGAGGACGGCGGTGTCGCTTTCCAACCACCATGAGATGGAAGGGGGGCCTGGTTACTTGTAACCGCTTGCATGCCCCCTAGCATCAGTTACGACTGCGAGTGTATGTATATGCGTAATGTACTTATACTCACCAAAAAAAAAAAAAAAAAAAAAAAAAAAAAAAAAAAAAAAAAAAAAAAACCATGCCACAACACGCACTCACGCAGCATGCATTGCATTGTACTGCATTCCACTGCAATAAGCGCTGCATTGAGTCTGGCCGATTTGAGGTGGCTGTTGAGTCGACTCAAAACGAGGTGACTTTTGAGTCGACTAGAAACTCAACTTTCCCACTGCCCTCTCCCCTCCCGTCTTCCATTCCCCCAATCCGCACTCCCCCTCCCCACGCGCCCCGGCATCAGGAGGTGGCGATGAGCAGCCACCGTTACGGCAACTGCCTGGCTGCCCTGCGTGCACGCGCCTCCACCACGCATTGGCGCCTGACCGTGCCACACTCCACTGCTTCAATCAAAGCACGCCCCGCTTCCCCCACTCCCCATAACCCACCCGCATGAACAACAGGAGGTGGCGATGAGCAGCCACCGCTACAACAACTGCCTTTGAGCCGACTCAAAACTCACTTGAACAATCCCCCACTGCCCCATCCCCCCCTCCTCACTCACTTTGCCATCAGGAGGTGGCGATGAGCAGCCACCGCTACGGCAACTGCCTGGCTGCCCTGCGCGCACGCGCTTCCACCACACACTGGCGCCTGCCCGCGCCACACACCACTGCTTCATCCGCACAGCAGGGCGAGCAGGGAGAGGGAGAGCAGCGGGAGGTGGAGATAGCAGCGGGGCAGTGGCAGCAGCTGCGGGTGCATGTAGTGTCGGCTAACAACTTCCCCACTGCTGCTGGCCTCGCCTCCTCCGCTGCTGGCTTTGCATGCCTTGGTGAGTCTCTTCCCCGTTTCCTTCTTGCTGCTGCTGTTGCTTGCGCTGCCAACCAAAGGGGCAGAGAGCGAACAGCGGGAGGTGGAGATAGGAGCGGGGCAGTGGCAGCAGCTGCAAGTGCACGTGGTGTCGGCAAACAACTTTCCCACTGCTGCTGGCCTCGCCTCCTCCGCTGCTGGCTTTGCCTGCCTCGGTGAGTCTCTTGTTTCTTCCTCCTTCCCTCCGTTCCCCCACTACTGCTGCTGCCGCGATTTATCCCAATGCTGCCGCTGGGTGGGACAGAGTTGATGGAGTAAGGTTTGGGGGGTTGGGGTTTCAGGTTTTGGGGTTGGGAGTTCGGGATAAGTACGGGAATTGGAGCACCACTTATCTGTGGCAGAAGCCAGACGTGGTTGCAGATTGATTCTTTGCAAAATGTTAAATATTGGAACTTACAGATTAACACACCTGTCTGAGGGTTGGTGTTTGGGGATGGGGATTTGGAATCGCGGGATTGGGATGCTGGGTTTGGGAAGTTCCCGTTTGAACTTTGAAAAGTGAGTATTGAGACGCGGGGAGGGATTCTAGAGTGAAGCGGGGTTTGGGGGAAGAGGTTTGGGGGAGAGGAGATTCGGGCTGCGCGCATGCATGCTGTGTCCTGTCCTTAGGATGCGCCCCAACCCACTCGCAAAAGAATTGCTCCGTGGTCGTCCCCTTCCTGCCATTCCTCCTTTGCTGTCCTCCTTTGCTCCGCCCTTACATCCCTTGTGCCTGCCCCATGCCCCATGCCGTGTGCGGCTGTGTGCCATGTGCCATCCTGCAAGCCTGCCTCCCTGTGTCATGCATGGTTGACAGTGTTCGCACTGGCAGAGCTCATGGGAGTGAAGGAGGCATACCCGGGGGAGCTCTCAGCCATAGCCAGGTACGGCGGGAGCATTGCAAGGAACGGCGGGAGCTGTTGCCAGGTACGGCAGGAGCATTGCCAGGTACGGCAGGAGCATTGCCAGGTACGGCAGGAGCATTGCCAGGTACGGCAGAAGAGTTGCCATGGTAGGGCATTGCCAGGTACAGCAGGAGCATTGAAAGTTTCGGGGTGTTTAGTCTCCATCCAGTTGCTCAGACAGAAACCTCGTTAGCATGCCACGAGTGTGAGCCACTGAAACTCACCACCGATCTGGCAAATGCTGCTGATTGCGGTTACCAAATGCATCCAAAGCAAAACTGCTCATGGGGAATCCCAGCCAGGCCTCATGATTCTAAACTCGGTTCCTCATGCACTGCAGCACTCATCCTGTGATAGACCCATGCGTCCTTAAATGCAATAATCACCCCTCCTCCCGTTCCTTCCTTCTCCCTTTTCCGAATGGCACCAGAATGGGATCAGGCAGCTCTTGCCGAGCCGAAGTATGTACGCCTTTTGAAACTCCTCAAAAGGTCCCTCCCTTCCCCTTCTTCCATTCCTGCTTCCCGTTCTTCCCTTCCCCCTCCCCGTCCTCCCTCCTCCGTCCTCCAAATGGCACCAGGATGGGTGCTTGCAGGAGTCTGTACGGCACTTGAGCCGTCCTTAAGCCACCTCTCCCACCCCCATCCCCCACTGGTCCCCTTCTTCCCTTTCCCCCTTTCCATGTCATCCCTCTCCCCAATGGCACCAGGATGGGATCAGGCAGCGCGTGCAGGAGTCTGTATGGCGGATTCGTCACGTGGGACAAGGGCGAGGTGAGGTGATACGGGGAGATGTGATGATGAGGGCAAGGTGAGGTGAAACTGTCTCTGGGTGAAAGCGTGTTGTTTGCTTGACCCCACCACACCACTTACTCCGCCTCCATCCTCTGTTCCCCCTGATCTTTGTCATTCCGTCCCCTGCCTCCCTCTCAACTCTCCCTCGTTCCTCCGTTCCCCCTGATCATACGTTTCTCACGTATCGCCACCTGCTGCGGCCATGGTCTCTCTCAAACCAGAGTTGACTCACAACGGTGAAATAGTGCATAACATCTGGCATCTGTGTGGAATGATAGAGAGGAGCTGGCATTGTGGGCAGTCAAGTCGAATACCTGTCTCACTTTTGAGAGTTCTCAGAAGTGCAAGCGTTTAGAATACGTGGCAATTAGCATCCCGATTCCATTGTGCCTCATGCCTCATGCCTCGTGTGTGTGTGTGTCTCCTCTCCTCTCCTCTCCCACCACCAGCTAGAGGACGGCAGTGACAGCATGGCGCGGCAAGTGAAGGCAGAGGACCACTGGAGTGATCTGGTCGTCATCATTGCTGTGGTGAGCGGGAGGGAGGGCACACTGGGGGGAGGGAACAGGGATGCCACTTAGGGGTGTGATAGTCGAGACAACTCGAAACAAGTCAAGGCCGAAGCCCATTAGAGCGATCTGGTCATCTCGTTCCTCTGGCGTTCTGTTCCCTCTTCCCCCTTCCCCTCTGTTCCCTATTCCCCTTTCCTCTTCCCTCTTCTCCCTTCCCCTCCCCCATAACCACTCCCCCTGTCCTCACATGTACAGGTTGAGGAGAGGGAGAAGGACATTGGGAGCAGCGAGGGCATGAAACGGTCCGCCCAGACCTCCAAGCTGCTGCACCTGCGCGCTGAGGTAGGGAAAACAGTTAATAGCCGGGTGGTTGGCTGATGGTGGGGGGCGGATGGTGGGGAAGGGCGGGTGAAGAGCATGGGAGGGGCGGATGAAAGCAAGAGGCCAGGAGGGGCCCCTGTGTGACGAGCGCACGTGTTTGGTCCGAGTGCTACTGAGTGCACGTGGTACCGGAGCGAATCACAGCAATGGAAGCAGCCATTGCAGCGCGCGACTTCCCGTCCTTCGCCCGGCTGACCTGCGCCGACAGCAACCAGTTCCATGCCACGTGCCTTCCTTCCCCTCCCTGCCATCCTATTCCCCCCCTTCAGCACGTGGTACCAGAGCGCATCACAGCAATGGAGGCAGCCATTGCAGCGCGCGGCTTCCTCTCCTTCACCCAGCTGACGTGTGCGGACAGAAACCAGTTCCACGCCACGTGCCCTTCTTGCCCTCCTTTGCCCCTACCCCATTCCCACAGCACGTGGTACCGGAGCGAATCACAGCGATGGAGGCAGCCATTGCAGTCCAGAATTCCCTAGCTTCCCTGACTGACGTGCCTCCCTTCCCCTTCCCTTCTCCCTCCGCACCCCCATCCCCCCAGCATGTGGTACCGGAGCGAATCACAGCAATGGAGGCAGCCATTGCAGCGCGCGACTTCCCAGCGTTCGCCCGGCTGACCTGCGCCGACAGCAACCAGTTCCATGCCACGTGCCTCGACACGGCGCCGCCCATCTTCTACCTCAACGCCACGTCGCGCCGCGTGATTGGCTTCGTGGAGGAATTCAACGCTCAGGGGGAGCAGCCCAGGGTAGGTTCTTGTGAGGTGCAGGTGAGTACATGTATGCGTGCACTTGCCAACTCGTATCTCAACGCCACGTCGCGCCGCGTGATTGGCTTCGTGGAGGAGTTCAATGCGCAGGGGGAGCAGCCCAGGGTAGGTTCTTGTGGATGCAGAGAGGTGCAGCGGGGCGCGGGGGGGGGGGGGGGGCGGGGGGGGGGGTGCGCATGAGTGCGATCTAGTTGAGGCTGAGTGTATTGCGGGGGAATCAGCAGAGTGAAGGGCCAGAGTGGGGCTGTACCGTGCTGGTTGCTTGTGTGTCCGTATTAACAGGGTCACTCTGCTCCTCCTGCAAAACCCGATTCTCTCATTCCACTTCGCCCATCACATCACATCACACCACGCAGCATAGCTGTTCAATGTCATTCGTTTCTGCTGAGCGAGGCACCACCCATCACACTGCGCCTCACTCCGCTCTTTGCTCTTCCCCTCCAACCCCAACCCCCCCTTCCCCTTCTCCTCCCTCCCAATCGCCTCTCGCCCCCACACCAGGCAGCATGCGCATTTGATGCTGGTCCCAGCGCATGTGTGTTTGTCGAGAGCCCTACCCTTTCGCCATACGTTTAACACCCTTCCCCTCCCTCTCCCTTCCTCCTCCCTGAACCATCCCCCTCTCCCCCGCACCAGGCAGCGTACACCTTTGACGCGGGGCCCAATGCAGTCATGTTTGTGGAGCGCCACAACGCCACAGCCTTCCCCTCCCTCTCCCCTCCGATTGCTCCTCCTCTTCCCCGCCACTCCCCCCCGCCTCTCTCCCCCACACCAGGCAGCGTACACGTTTGACGCAGGTCCCAATGCAGTCATGTTTGTGGAGCGCCACAACGCCACGCAGTTCCTCTCCGCCTTCCTGCAACGCTTCCCCCCACCCGCCACCACCCCCCTCTCCAGGTATTTCCCTACCACCACTCCCAAATCCCAATGTTTTTAGTTGAATTTGCTCAGACCTGCCCACCACCACTCTCCTGTCCAGATATTCCCCCACCCGCCATCACTCCTCTCTCCACGTACCCCCCTGCCCTAACCTTTTACTTTTTCTTCGTAGCGGAAAAAAAAAAAAAAAAAAAAAATCTCTCTCTGCCAGCACCCCGCTCTCCAGGTACTATCCCATCCGCCACCCTGACCAGGCAACCCACAACAACCTCTTCCCTGATCGACCCATACATGCATGCGCACTTTCACTTTCATCTGCTCATCAACCATGCATCCAAAGCCGTGCCATCAGTGCGCTTTCGATGATTTCCCCTTCTCGCGGTGAAGCAGCCACATCCCATCCCATCCCTCTCCCCGTATATATTACCCACTCCTCTCACCCCTCACTCCTCGCCCCACGCTTGTTGTTCAACACCCTGTAACCCTCTCACCACAACAACCACACCCCTGGCTGAGTCTCCCTCACTCTCTCCTCACTCTCCCCGCGTGCAGCTTCCTCACTGGTGATACCTCCCTCGTCTCTATGGAGGCTCTTTCCCAAGCACAACCAACTCCGCAATCATTGTCACCATCAGAAGCAGGCACAGCATCAGGCGGCTCCTTCTCCCCACCACCTCTCAAGTACATTCTGCTCACCCGCCCAGGCCCCGGGCCCCACATTGTGTCGCGCTCACTAGAGGGTTCTCGGGTCAACCCCACCACTGGCTTTCCACAAGAATAGCATGTGTGTTTGTGTGTCCACTCCACTGTTACAAAATGAGGATTAGCATGTGTCAGGCTACTCTTCTGGCTGGTTGCGACCAGGGAGCATGGGTTGCAAGTACTACATGCTAAGGCAGCATTTTAGTTGCATATGGGGCGCAGAGCACAGTGCGTTGTGATCCGTGATGAGTGTTAGTCAATTGGAAAATTATTCCAGTGCGTTTGATTGTGTAAGGGTGAACGAGTAAATTCACGAAGACCGAATTAGCATGCCACATTTTTCTGTGCTAGGGAGAGTGCTATTCCATGCTAAGAAGCCACATCAAAAGCGCTACAGTCTATGACCACATAGATACGGTATCAGCGACAGACCATACCGAAACGAATCGAGGGGAGGATATCCCACAGTTCCACGACCACAGGTGTGTCCCAAGTCAACAATTTTCTTCGTCAACATCACCACGGATCCTGAAGCCTATGTTTTGAATGGAGAGCAGAAGCATTTTTTCCTCAACCATCAAGGCTGCGTCGATACGGAATTTTGCTTAAGTGAATGCCAAGGTTCACACCCGATTGGTACGAAGATATTTCATACCGGTAGAAACAATTTCTGATTCATGGGCTACGTTCGATTGATGGTTCGGCCTGAACCTGGTTCAGGTCAGGCAGGGGAAAGTGTACAGTATTCGGCAGCAGCAGCACTCTTGGCAACAGGCAGAAGCTGACGGACCGACACTTTCGGCCTCCTCTGTTCGTCGTGAGTGCGACCCCGTCATTTGCGTGTGACGATTCACGCCCTCAACAGAAATCAGTTCATGACGGAAGTGGCGCAGCGTGGTTGACGGCCGCCCTGACCTGAACCGAGCTCATGCCACACCACCACCATGTTTGGGGACAACAAGCTCCTGCGGCGCGAGCCATTTCCTGAACATTCAGGTGCGGCGAGGCGAGGCGATCAAACATATGCTCTTCAGAAGAATGGAAGAGAAGATCGATGTACTGTACAGTATTTCGGTCGGGGTGTTTCTCACTAGCATTTAGGATATTCGTGAGATACTGCCGAAACAGATGCCAAAACGGGCGAAGGTGGGGCGGAAACACAAGAACCCGCGGCAGCGAATCCGCCTCAGGTGGGGCGGAAATTGCGCTGGGACAACAAGAGGAACTTGTGCTGTTGCTCTTTTGGGTCTGTCGAAGAAATAACTTTTCTTGAGCAAAAAGTTAAAAGGAATTACATGCGGTTACTTCCTTCTTGAAAGAAATTTATGTAGGTTCTTCCCAGTGCACGCTTGTCACGGGCAGAACTGGTGCCCCAATTTGTCGTAAACTTGCACTTGGATCTCAGGTCGTGTCCGTAGGGATGACATGTCAAAGCAAAGTGTCAATTTGGCATTTTGACACTCAGCCAACATTGTTGGCAGGGTGTCAAGAAATTGCATGTTGCCATCCAATACAAATCGTCGGACACTTTCTAAATTGGCACAGTCAAACCTACAAACGAGAGAAGATGGTCGCAGGTGCCTATCTCACGACCAGATGCTGCCCAATCAGCACACAATCTGTCTTTTGAATTGTTCGCTACCTGGCAGATCCACCCATGACAAATTCTCAAACCAATGAAATTCCGTCGCTGATGTTCGTACATGCGCTTCGACTTGACACTTCAGCTACAATGTTTTACACGCTAATTTGAATGCGCTTCGGGTTGACTCGCTCTCACTTGACATGTCAAGCCTACGGACACGAACTCACCAGAACGGAGCACAAAGGTCCTTTTGTCCGATTCACCACCACCTCTGACCTCCCCTCGTGCGAAATGCGGAAACGGATTCTGTTGCACAGACCAACATCGTCCGTCATCCTTCCTTCCTCTCTCCCTCCCTCCCTCCCCCTGCCTCCTCGCTGCTTCTCCCTGAAAATAGCCCTCAACTCGAGCCTTTTCCTCTCCAACAGGCAAAAGTCTTCGTTTTTCTTCTCGAACACACACGAAGTGGGTGACTGGACCACTTTCGTCGGGCTTGGGGCCTCTCCTGCAACCTCATCCTCCGTCGCCCCACTTCATCGTCGGTCGTGTCTCGCATCGACGAGTCCCTCGTCCGAATCAGCGGGCTCAAAACGGAGATAGACTGTCACTAGTGAAAGGAGTCATTTCCGGCTGCTTGCACGGTGTACAAAAGGAGTCCCCTCCAACTCGCGACGCTCTTACCGTCGATTCTTATCGCCGATTCATTGGCTTGTGTGGACTGCAAGCCGTTGCGCATCGTGACGACACACCAACCAAAATGTTACATCCAAACCAAAGTATCGATTTACGAAGCGCCTCGAGTAGTGTTCGTGCTTCGTCGCAATGGCGGCGGAGGGACGCGTCGCAGCAGCGGAGACCTTCGCGTCACCAGAATATGCGGCTAGCTCTGCTTCTACCTCTGGCTCTCCTGTGCATATCCGCGTTGCACGGCGCATCTGCCGGAAGAAGTACGAAAAAGACTCCTAAATCGCCGCCCCCGGCCACGCCGCCCCCGCCGTCACCGCCGCCCCCGTCGCCTCCCCCACCGCCTGGTTAGTGGATGTACTTTTCCGAGCCACTTGCTTGCAAGGGAGAGTCGCGGACGAGAATCGCAAATGCGCAGTGTCGGACAAACAACGCGGCGCGCGAGTGCTGGGAACTTCGCATTGCAGCGCAGAATGCGCGTCGCTATTTCCGCAGGTCCGCCGCTGGACCAAAACGTCGAAGGGCTCGTGTTATCGCAAGTCCCAGAGCCTCTCATTGGTTGTGTACTGCGGGCTTGCCGGTGGTCTAGTTAAGTTTGACGCTGAGCGTTATTAGTAACGGTAGAGATTGCGACGTTCTCCCACCGTCGACGTCAGCCTTTTCGTCGTTGGCGTCAGCAGTCACTAGCGATCTCCTCACCACCTCTCCCGTTGTAGTGAGTCTGATTTTGAGTCGACTCACAAACAGACGTCAGCCTCCCCGTCGTTGGCGTCAGCAGTCTCCGGCGGTCTCGCCACCTCTCCCGTCCTACTTTTGAGTCAAGCTCAGAACTTCTCCCCCTTTTCCTCTCTCCCCCACCCCCACTTCCCGCACACCCCCTCGCGGCGCCGCAGACTGCTCATTCGCAAACTCCCTTTCGGACTTCGTGCTCTCCGGCGACGCGCTCAGCGCGACCTACAAGGAGTGCCCCGCCGTCACTCTCACCTCCGACGCCGCGCTGCTGGCGGGCGGCGCGCTCAACCCCTCCGCCATCGTCCTCACCGACCGCGCCTCTTCCGCCGGCAGCTGCGCGCCGCTGGAGTTTTCCGCGTCGTTCGCATTCGCGGTGGCGTCCGCAAAGAACGGCGTAGCGAAGGCGGGGCAAGGCCTGACGTTCTTCGTGACGGCGGACGCGGCGTGGGAGGCGGGCGACGACAGCGGGTTCCTCGGGTGGGGCGGGACGGGCGACGTGCCGAGCTTCGCGGTGGAGTTCGACACGTTTAAGTAAGTGCCGCACTTAGCGGTGAAACGAATTCGACTTGACTTCCTTCAAGTGTGTGCATTCCTGTTTGAGAGGGACTATTTTTCTTCCTCTCATGAATTCCCGCTTCTTCCACAATTTTTTCCTTCCAGGGACCAATGGGACAAGGCCACGCCGCACATCGGATTCAACCTAAACGCGTCCGTCCGATCTGTGTCCGTTAGCAAGGCAGCCATTCCCTCGCTCAAGGACGCAAAAATCAAATACGTCTGGATCGACTACAACTCCACCACGAAGCAACTCTCCGTATTCCTCAACACCGCCAAGAGCCGCCCCGCTAAGAACACGTTCGTTACAAGCTTCGACCCGTGCGCACTCTTTCCGGGCCCGCCAAACGACCCCACCGGCAGCACGGCGCTATACATGGGGTTCAGCGCGAGCACGGGCGCAAAGTATTACTCCGCGCACACGCTCCTCGGCTTCGACGTCACCGCTTCCGCCGCCCCCGCGCAGACCGGGGGCGGAGGCGGGGGAGCGGGCGGTGATGGCGGAGCGGGCGGCGAAGGCGGAAGCGGGGGAGCTGGGTCCGGTGATCCTAACGGCGGAGGTGGTGGCGCTAGTGGCGGCGGGAATGGTACTGAGGGGGGAGGAGGTGGCGTAAGTGGCGGCGGGAATGTTACTGGCGGTGGTGGCGGTGGCGCTAGTGGCGGCGGGAATGTTACTGGCGGGGGAGGAGGGGGAGCGGGGGGGCCATCCGGCGATCCGACGGCCCCGCCGAGCTACTTCCCCAGTGAGTTGCGACCCGCGCGTGAGGCGCTGTCCGATCCCGCGGAAAGGCGCTGCCCGTCTCTCTAGGATTCGGGATGCAGGAAGTGCGCCTCGCTACAGCTGCGCCTGGCTACGGTTGTGCCTCGCTACAGCTGCGCCTGGCTACGGTTGTGCCTCGCTACAGCTGCACCTGGCTACGGTTGCGCCTCGCTACAGCTGCACCTGGCTACGGTTGCGCCTCGCTACAGCTGCACCTGGCTACGGTTGCGCCTCGCTACAGCTGCACCTGGCTACGGTTGCGCCTTGTTACAGCTTCGGCTCGCTCCAACGTATTGTCTCGCTGTTCTCCTGCTGTCGACTTGCCCATTCATCCCCTTGCCTATACCGTCGCGCTCCCCTTCCCTCTTTCCCCCACTTCAGTTCGCGCCAGCAATCTTCCCCTTTCCGCTAAATGGCCTGCCTCCTTCCCGCGCAACGACCCCCCTGCAGCCTTACAAGTGTAGCCTTTCGCCCCCGTTCCCCCTCGCCTTCACCCTGCTTACCCGCCGCTCCCTTTCCCCTAATCCTTCCCGCCTCAGCGCGCGTCGGCGATCGCTTTTTGGGAGGCGTGCGCAACAACGCGCGGCTGATGCTGACCTGGAGGAGTTCTGTTCGATCGTGACACTACCGTGTAAATCCGAGTCGCTTTTGAGAATCTCAAAAGCGACCTGGTGGCGCTCTGCTCGATCGTGACACTACCGCGCGCCTATCGACTGAACGCGTGCCCGTTTCTCCCCATTCCCTCCACTCTCCCCTCCTCCCCCGGCTCCCCCCACTCCCCCCCCACCCCAGGCGCGCGTCGGCGATCGCTCGCTGGGAGGGCTGCCCATCCCGCGCAACGACTCGCGGCCCATGCTGAGCCGGCAGGGTCCAATTATCGACTCTACTGCGCACCTGAAAATATCTTTTGAGGCGCCTCAAAAGCCATGCTGAGCCGGCAGGGTCCAATTATCGACTCTACTGCGCACCTGAAAATATCTTTTGAGGCGCCTCAAAAGCCATGCTGAGCCGGCAGGGTCCAATTATCGACTCTACTGCGCACCTGAAAATATCTTTTGAGGCGCCTCAAAAGCCATGCTGAGCCGGCAGGGTCCAATTATCGACTCTACTGCGCACCTGAAAATATCTTTTGAGGCGCCTCAAAAGCCATGCTGAGCCGGCAGGGTCCAATTATCGACTCTACTGCGCACCTGAAAATATCTTTTGAGGCGCCTCAAAAGCCATGCTGAGCCGGCAGGGTCCAATTATCGACTCTACTGCGCACCTGAAAATCGCCTCAAAAGCCATGCTGAGCCGGCAGGGTCCAATTATCGACTCTACTGCGCACCTGAAAATATCCCCCCACCGCACCACCTCCTCGTGTTCCCCCACTCCCCCACGCCGCAGCGCGCATCGGCGACCATTCCCTGGGAGAGCTGCGCGTCCCGCGCAACGACTCGAAGCCCATGCTGAACAAGTGGTTCCACCACGCGTCCGTCCATGTCGCTGCCAAGGCTGAACTCCTCGAGTCCGGTCCTTGGCACCACCTGGCACCAATCATTGGAGCGTGTACCCCCCACTCCCTCCCACTCCCCCCCCCCCCCACCCCACTTCAGCGCGCGTGGGCGATCGCCCGCTGGGAGGGCTGCCCGTCCCGCGCAACGACTCGCGGCCCATGATGAGCCGGTGGTGTCCGATCCTATCAACTTACTGCCCCGCACCTTTTTGTCCCGTTCCCCCCGCTTTCCTTCCCCTCAGCGCGCGTGGGCGATCGCTCCCTGGGAGGGCTGCCCGTCCTGCGCAACGACTCGAAGCCCATGCTGAACAAGTGGTTCCACTACGCGTCTGTGGTCGTATCCCAGCCTAGTGGCAAGAAGTTGGTGGCAAGTTGTTTGCGCACGCGATTGGTCCAAAACGACGCCCGGCCAATGCGATTGGTCAAGCGTTTTCTTTTAACCAATCGTGCGCGAAGTTCTTGCCACCAACTTCTTGCCACCAGCCAGGGATACGACCTGTGTCGCTGCCAAGGCTGAACGCCTGGAGTCCGGTCCTTGTCACCACCTGGCACCAATCGTTTGAGCGTGTACCCCCCACTCCCCCCACCCCCGTGTCGCTGCCAAGGCTGAACGCCTGGAGTCCGACCCTTGACACACCGTGCACCCATCAACTGAATGTATACCCCCTTCTCCGCTTCTCCCCACTCCCCCCCCACTCAGCGCGCATCGGCGACCGGTCCCTGGGAGGGCTGCCTGTGCCGCGCAACGACTCGAAGCCGATGCTGAACAAGTGGTTCCACTACGCGTCCGTGTCGCTGAAGATCGAGAAGAGCAACAACACGGCAAGCTGGGCGCTCAAGGAGCACAGCAACGTCGACTGGCGCGCCAACCTGTCGGCCGTTGTGGATCAGGACTCGCCCAGCCTCTGCAGTGAGTGGCCGCGCTGATGTATGTCGGTGCAGTGAGCGCTGCTGCTGGTTCTGGCAGTGGGTGCCGGCTTGTGTGTGCAGTCATCGATTACCGCTGCTCGCCTCGTCAGAGCGTCGTCGTTGTGCACGAACCTCCCCGCCCCGCTAATGTCCCCTCGAACCTCCTGTCCCCGCCCCGCCCCGCCCACCCCGGCCCCCCCTCCCCCGCCTCAGGTTCCTGCTGGGCGTTCGCAGCAGCGTCGGCGATCGACGGCGCGTTACTGGGTTACCGCATCCAGCCGCCGCAGCGCGTGTCGGTGCAGCAGATGCTGACGTGCGGAATTGACGACTGCGACGGCGGGTACACGACGGACGCGTTCGAATACGCCATCGCGAATCCGCTAGTGTCCAATGCGGTGTACCCGTACATGGCGAATGACAGCACCACGTGTAACAAGAGCATTGTAAGCGAACAGCATGCGACACGCGAGCACCCCCAGCTTCCATTTCGCCTTTCATCGCGAATCCGCTCGTGTCCGCCGCGGCGCATCCGTACATGGCGAATGACAACACGGCGTGTAACAAGAGCATTGTAAGCGCGCGCGCGCACAAGCATGCAACACGATAATTGCAAGTCGAAAATTGCTTCTCGCTACATTCTTTTATTCCAGTCCAGCATTTCATTACTTTATTTCATCCTTCAATCGAAACAGAGTTCACCTGGTTCAAATCGTTTTTCATTTCCACTTGATTTACCTCTTCACCTTGCATCTTCCACCAGCCCCCTAAATCTCGGCCATTCCCACTATACCAGCACTGCGGTTCTAGAGCGTGCGAGTCTGCGAACTCCCTCTCATCCCCTTCTTACCCCTCCCCACCCTTCTCAACCGCTCCCCACCGCACAGATCCAGACAAATCCAGGAGTGGCGATGGTGAGGTTCTACGAGAAGGCGAATCTGCTGGGTCCCGTGGGGCTCATGCTGGCACTGCAGTTCCAACCCGTGGTCGTGCACGTGGAGGCCGACCAGGACTGCTTTTTGAACTATAATGGGGTGAGTTGAATGTGGTGGAAAGCGGTGGGAAGTGGTGGGAAGCGGTGGGGTGCGTTACTGGGTGCGTGTGCTCATGGTGGTGGGGCATGTGGCGGCTGAGCAGGATGGTTTCTTCCCCAACCCGCTTTTCCCCACCTATCTCCTCCCCCCTCCTCCCCTTATTCCAGACGAGCATACTGACGGATAAGACATGCTTTGCCAACCGCATGGTGAACCACGTGGTGGTGCTGGTGGGGTATCACCTGGAGGGGCAGAAGCAGCTCCTCTGAGACGCCTCACTAACTCTCCCTAACCCCTTGTACACCCCCTTTCTCCGCGAACCCCCCCACAGACGAGCATACTGACGGATAAGACGTGTTTTGCCAACCGCGACGCTTTTGTCACGCCTCTGTAACCCACCCTCCCTTCCCTTCGCACACCCCCTACTCTCCGCAACCCCCCTCCTCCCCCCTCCCACCCGCCCAGACGAGCATACTGACGGATAAGACGTGCTTTGCCAACCGTATGGTGAATCACGTGGTGGTGCTGGTGGGGTATCACCTGGAGGGACCTGGGCTGCCAGGCAGCTACTTCATTCTGCGCAACAGCTGGGGCACCACGTGGGGCGACAACGGGCACATGAGGATTGGGTTTGACCGCTCGCCGTTTGGATACTGCGGCATGTGGAGTGAACCGGGCTACTACCCCATGCTGCCTGGTGAGTTGAGTGTACGGTCGCTCGCTTGCCCTTTGGGTCACCTCACACGTTCCCTTGTGGGGAGGAGCACTAGGCACCTGGAGGACCGGGGCTGCCAGGCAGCTACTTCATTCTGCGCAACAGCTGGGGCACCACGTGGGGCGACAACGGGCACATGAGGATTGGGTTTGACCGCTCGCCGTTTGGATACTGCGGCATGTGGAGCGAACCGGGCTACTACCCCATGCTGCCTGGTGAGTTGAGTGTACGGTCGCTCGCTTGCCCTTTGGGTCACCTCACACGTTCCCTTGTGGGGAGGAGCACTAGGCACCTGGAGGACCGGGGCTGCCAGGCAGCTACTTCATTCTGCGCAACAGCTGGGGCACCACGTGGGGCGACAACGGGCACATGAGGATTGGGTTTGACCGCTCGCCGTTTGGATACTGCAGCATGTGGAGCGAACCGGGCTACTACCCCATGCTGCCTGGTGAGTCTAGGGTTACTACCCTGTATTTTCTATTCTCATTCCATGTGCATTCCAAAACAGCCCACCCTTCCCCCCCCCCCCACTCCCCTCACCTCACTCCTCTCTTCGTCCTCTTCTCCATCCTCTCCCCACTTCCCTCCTCCTCAGCCGTCCCCGGCAAGTGGTACGCTGGTTTCTCCTGCAGTGCCAGCAAGTGCTCCGGCCTGACTCACATTCCCCCCTCTTCTTCACTCTCCCTCCTGTCTTCCTCCCCCTTCAGCCGTCCCCGGCAAGTGGTGTGCCGGCTTCCCCTGCGGCGCAGGCAAGTGCTCGGACCCGCCGCTGCCGCCGAAGCCAGGGGAGAAGCCGAAGCAGTACTACTCGTGTGACTGCACCAACGAGCCGTTCCTCATCCCGGCTGTTAACGTCGACGGCACCGACACCTGTATCGTCAGTAAGTGCCTCATGCCGCGTGCTGATTACGGTTAAGGGGTGAGCACTGAGCATGAAGGTGGGGAGAAGCCGAAGCAGTACTACTCCTGTGACTGCGCCAACGAGCCATTCCTCATCCCTGCGGTCAACGTGGGCGGCACCGACACCTGTATCGTCAGTAAGTGCTTGTGCGGATAGAGGGGAGGGGAGTGCATGAACGATGGAGCCGGGAATGCATGCTGCAGATCCAGAACCACTGTAGACCCGGCACGGGCATGGACGATGGTGTGGAGGGCTACAACTGCATGTGTGTGCGTGCATGTGCGTGCATGCGTGCGTGCATGCATGCATGCATGGCCGGGTGTGTGTTTCTGTGTGTATGTGTGATGAGCGTGCCGGCTCTCAACCTCCCACCTCTGATCCTGCATGCCTCTCCTCTCTCCCTCGCCCATCCCTGTCCCCCCTTCACCAGAGACAGTGTGCATGCTGCAGCTGCAGAACCTGTGTGGGGCCGGCACATGCATGGACGATGGTGCGGGGAGAAGGCTCTTAAACAGGACTTCTGGCCCTCGTCTCCTGCACCTCTCTCCTTCCCCCCTCTTCCTTTTCCCCACACCAGAAACGGTGTGTATGCTGCAGCTGCAGAACCCCTGTGGGGCCGGCACGTGTATGGACGATGGTTTGGGCGGCTACAACTGCACGTGCCCTGCCAACTACACCTCCACTGCTCGCCCCGACGGCATGGCCACCTGCATTCCGCGTACGTCTAGTTTATAGCCGTCTCACAACAGGGCACAACACAACATGGTTGCTCGTGTGTGTGGAATGCCTCAAAGCAGGCTACAATCACTCGGCCACCTGCTTTCCCTGCACGTATAGTTCTGCGGCGCGAGTGTGGTTGAGTGAGTGTGATTGAGTGAGTGTGCACATATAGTTTTAAGGCGACTCCAAACTTCCTCTCTCCTTTCCACTCCGTTTTCTCTCTCCTCTCATCTCTCCCATGTCTCTTTCCTCCCCTCCTCCCCTCTTCCCCTCCTCCCCTCCCACCCTTCCACCAATGGCAGCGCCCATCTCGTCAACCACATACACCATCCCAGGAGGGAAACACATGCGACACCATCCTCTCCTCTCCTCTCCTCTCTTCATCGCTTGTCTCCTCTCCTCCCCTCTCCTCCCCTCTCTTCCCCTGCCCTCCCTTCCCCTCCCCCACACCAATGCAGCGCCCATCGCATCGACCACATACACCATCCAAGCGGGAGACACATGCGACACCATCTGTGCTGCCAACAACATCACCACCACTGACTTCCAGACCATGAACCCGGTGCGTCCCATGCACATGCAAACAACATCACCGACATGCACATGCACATGCCGACACGCACATGCTCATGCCGACACGCACATGCTCATGCCGACACGCACATGCTCATGCCGACATGCACATGCTCATGCCGACACGCACATGCTCATGCCGACACGCACATGCTCATGCCGACATGCACATGCTCATGCCGACATGCACATGCACATGCAAACAACATCACCTCTACTGAGTTCCAAACCATGAATCTGGTGTGTCTCATGAGTGCCCATGCCATCATGCACATGCCAACATGCACATGCCAACATGCACATGCCAACATGCACATGCCAACATGCACATGCCAACATGCGCACGCCAACATGCCTCCACGCATGCGGAAATTGCTATGCACATAGGTGTTTCCTTCATCCATTTTCACCCCATTTTTCATCCCAATCCTTCCACCTCTCATCCCATCAGACCATTGATTGCAGCAGCAACCTCACGGCAGGAGTGACGGTCAACGTGACATCAGCATCGGCTGTCAAAATGTGCATCAACTATTACACCACACAGCCGGTATGCTGCCTTCCCTTCCCTTCCCTTCCCTTCCCTTCCCTTCCCTTCCCTTCCCTTCCCTTCCCTTCCCTTCCCTTCCCTTCCCTTCCCTTCCCTTCCCTTCCCTTCCCTTCCCTTCCCTTCCCTTCCCTTCCCTTCCCTTCCCTTCCCTTCCCTTCCCTTCCCTTCCCTTCCC